>LGAG01000122.1:935635-983119 GCA_001278395.1 Lerema accius
CGATTGGGTACATTCCGGGTACAAACGATTCAGTAACTTTTTATTTCATTATTCTCAAAATTAAATTTTTTGGAAGTTTCTAGTATCGGGAAACTTACTACCCCTATAACTTTTAACCCTTTGAGGTACAAACGATTTTAAAAACGGTACAATCGGGTACACTCCGGGTACAAACGATTGAGTAACTTTTTATTTCATTATCCTCAAAATTAAATTTTTTGGAAGTTTCTAGTATGGGGAAACTTACTACCCCTATAACTTTCAACCCTTTGAGGTACAAACGATTTCAAAAACGTTTCGATTGGGTACGTTCCGGGTACAAACGATTTAGTAACTTTTTATTTCATTATTCTCAAAATTAAATTTTTTGGAAGTTTCTAGTATGGGGAAACTTACTACCCCTATAACTTTCAACCCTTTGAGGTACAAACGATTTTAAAAACGGTACAATCGGGTACACTCTGGGTTCAAACGATTGAGTAACTTTTTATTTCATTATCCTGAAAATTAAATTTTTTTGAAGTTTCTAGTATGGGAAAACTTACTACCCCTATAACTTTCAACCCTTTGAGGTACAAACGATTTCAAAAATGGTTCCATTGGGTACATTCCGGGTACAAACGATTCAGTAACTTTTTATTTCATTATTCTCAAAATTAAATTTTTGGAAGTTTCTAGTATGGGGAAACTTACTACCCCTATAACTTTCAACCCTTTGAGGTACAAACGATTTCAAAAACGGTTCGATTGGGTACATTCCGGGTACAAACGATTCAGTAACTTTTTATTTCATTATTCTCAAAATTAAATTTTTTGGAAGTTTCTAGTATGGGGAAACTTACAACCCCTATAACTTTCAACCCTTTGAGGTACAAACGATTTCAAAAACGGTTCGATTGGGCACACTCCGGGTACAAACGATTGAGTAACTTTTTATTTCATTTAACTCAAAATTAAAATTTTTGGAAGTTTCTAGTATGGGGAAACTTACTACCCCTATAACTTTCAACCCTTTGAGGTACAAACGATTTTAAAAACGGTACAATCGGGTACACTCCGGGTACAATCGATTGAAAGTACTTAAATTCGGTTATCGTATACTTGGTTGCTAGGTTCACATAGGTATACGTATAACCTTCCAATATTGCAAGCTGTGGAAGCAGAATATCCGTTTATCGGTGAGGTTTCTAATCTCCTCCTTGAATCTCGAAATAGGGATGAAAATCCAATATCGCATCTCAGCTACTTGCGTCACACCTCGCATTTTTGTGGCTTGAGTGGTTGAAACTTGTGTTGTAATGCTGTGGATTTAAAAATATCTGAGTTCCGCCTTTTATTTTTAGAATATTTGCCTGTAACATCTTTAGTTTACGTTTAAGAAATTTAGGAGTATCTGCTTTAAGTTTAACTAATTTTAACTAAATCTTCTATAACATTTCGTTACGCCAAGAAAAAAAAAGTGGGCCCTCAATCCAGATGAAAACTATTATAGCAGTTCTATCAACCTTCATGGTTGTCAATTGCTTCATTTTTCTTGTATAAGTGAAAGTAAGGCTGACTGTACACGGACTGCTTCAGTCTGTCAAAGCCAGTTTCAAGCATTTGCGTGCAGGTTAACGTCCTTAGATGAACAGTTTTAAACAGTTGGTTAATACAATAATTGCACATGCTAACTTCTTCAAACTGCCGTCAGCGACTGATTTAACCCTCTGCAACAGCGACCCTCTCTGAACAGTCAAAGCTTTCTTAATTTTTTACCCACTTATTGTGCGTTCAAGTATTACGTTACGCATTTTTCATGTAACGCGCCGTAACGCTTGTCTATAACGTAAACTATGCGTAACACAAAAATTACCCTTTCTACCTAAAATGCTATATTGTCGACTTAGAAGATTTATATTCCCCAATTTTTTTGTAATAAAAAACAATGTTACATAATATAACGCATTTAGTCAAAATATAAACAGACTGTATTTCTCTGCAGAAATTTAGAGGAAATTCCTTCTACTTAATCGTTTTCCTTGTTGCAATGCGGTACACCTCCGTAATTAGTAGAACCCTCTCAGCGGGGCGGTGGCGATTATACAACGTCTTTGTTTTTCCTTAACTGTTATTGCCGTGGTCCTAGAGACTGTGGACATTGATCAAGAGTGCAGAAAGCTTTCGCCACTGTTTACCCGGCTGCATAAAGAGAAAAATGTTTTTGGACCGTATGTACTCGTATTGTAGGTATATATTGTAAATATACTCGTAGGTTTTTCCATTTCTTTGGCACGTTATACAAACAAAATGACTTGATGTATTAAAAGTGACATAGGATTTATTTTTTGGGTACAATAACCCCTAAATGTTTGAAGTCTAGTATTTTTGTTTTTATATTAAATACTACAAACAATCCGCCAATCAATTGTCAGCTGTAAACAGATAATTATTACTACTCTTTTTGGTATCCACAAAATTGGTGACCCCTATTTCAGTATACTTTTCATTTCAGATGCGAAATCAGTACTAGATTTATGATTTAAAATGAAGAATTAAAAGTGAAGTTAAGTTGGTTTAATGAGTAAAGTTAATGCTCTTCATTTAGTACCTAGGTTTAGTTTAGGATTAGAGCAAGAACCCATATAAAGGTTTATGACTGACGTTATTCTATTTTACGGTTGTTTCCTTACTTTGTAGAAAGTTAGTACGAATAAAGTGTTTCTTAATTACGTAATAAATATTCATCACCTTATGAAATTTAATTAAGAAAATAAAATTAAAAAATATGAAATAAAATTATCAACACGCAAGATTGGCTGAACAACTGAGATGTTTCCAACGATACCTCATTTATCTAATTATGTCACGAGGAAAGAGATATTAATGTGATGAAATCACATATTACTGGAAAAAGGTGAAATATGAAACTATTTGATTTCCTTTAGGTACAAGGCTTTCGTGAAACTGTGTGCTTAATGAGAAAGGTAAAAAAGAATGGACTATACATACAGGTATTAATTATCCTCTTATCTTACATTATAATAAAATTGAAAGTTTGGGAGGCTCTGTTTGTCTGTGTGTTTGAAAGAGCACCCTGTAAAAACGGCTGATTTCACAGAACAATGGATGAAATACATAAATTATCCTGAACTCGGGGCGTTATTTAACTGAATTTGAGAACAACAAGCGCATAAGCAGTTGAGATGTAATACATAATTACCACTGTTACCACATTAATTTGTGGTTGTGTTCTAATTGTATGGAACTGAAAGCTTGCAAGCAAGGCAATTGTTTCTAATTGTTTCCCTCTATGTGGCCATAAAGGCGGTAAGCCGATGTAATCAGTTGCGTGTTCTCCCTAGTGGGTCATATGACAGTATATAATTTTGCCCACGTTATGTATAATGGGACTGCGTAGCATGTGGTAATACTGTCGTGGATTGCTTTAATCGTTGACTGGTAAATTCGGTGCAGTAATGAAGGTTTTTGTTATAAGTAAACTATAGACAGCATTTGTTTTTACACAGATTACCTACCTATCTAGATCTTTCTCACAGAATTATAAAAAAGAAATCGAATATACCTATTGTGAATTTTATAAGATACAAATCGTTGCTGCAAAAAGGCGTCTCAGTCTTGCGTCTATGATCGAAATCTTAATAGACTGTATAGTACCATTATTTTGTTACATGTGGTTTGCATAAGCACTTGAAAAAATGGAGAAGTGGAATGAGTAGGTAATTTCCAGATGATATTAACTACTCAACTTGGGAGCCTCACTATATCACACTACCAGTAACTAAAATAAATTATCTAGTCTGTTACTTTTATGCTTATAAATAAAGAAAAACTGGAGCGAAATACAAAAATGATACGAATTTACTAGTTTTAGGATTACACTTTATGTATCCATGCCTCGTAGTTGTACGTGATCAGTTGATACATCATTGAGGTGAATCGTAAATATAAGGATTTATAGCACTTTAAGATATTAATACTTACTCATACATTTGACGTCTAAATATTTCAAGGAACGTATTGGGATGGCATAGAATACTAACCACAATCCCATACCGATAGACTAGGGCTTTATTTCAGGAAGCCAAGAATCCGAAAAATTTGGCCAAAACTGTAAATATTGTTAGATTGACGCTCTAACTCGTGTCACAGGTAAACAGGTAAAGTTATGACAAATACTCACAATTATTATAAACAAACAATCCTCCCGCCAAATTGCAACAGCACGTAAACTAAAAGCTTATGCCAAAAGAATTGTAGGTACTCTATAGTATGATTTTTATGCGTGCATAAATTAGGTATTATGCTTTATTTAATATAGGTAGCTAAGAAACTATTTAAAAAATACATTTTTATACCAGTACTTTATCTTTTATAATCGTTTTTCGTTTGATCTAGCCTTAAAGCCACAATTGCGCATTCTATCTTTTATCTTCCAACGTGCTTTGTTTTAGATGTAGGTATATTCTTACGTGGCGAGACCTTCGGTCGAAATGTCCGATATTTGCTGAAATGTTATTATGCAAAATATTCCTGAAACTATACCGTTACGTGGTTAGAGGTCCATCTGACCTTTATCGAATAAAGCGAACCTTGCAAATTTGTACCAGATTGTTTTTACTTAAAATATTATCGTACATTTACCTACTTACATTGTAGACAAATGTTAGGTACTCAGAGACGAAAAAATAGTATAGACTGAGACTTTGGAACATAATTATGAGCATAGTAGAAAAAAAACATAACATACTTGTCAAATAATAACGTTTCCCGGTACATTGCTCGACAGACCGTGCTCTGTGACGTAGGGAAATCGTATACTTATAGCCGAAGGATATACTCACATTTACGACAATAACACGACAAGATATCCTACGATGTCGATCATGCTTCCGTCATCGTAGTGTCGATCCAACATGTAGTCAAAGATACTACGGAATTTATGTTATGACTTCTTGTAATAGGTACAGCTTATATCAAGTTTAAAGGTAGTTCGAAAAAAATTAATGCCTATTTATAAATGTACGAGTATTTTAATTTCAAAAGATTTCTTTGAAGTTGAAGCCACCTCAATAAATAACCGGGCATTAAAAAATAAACGATTGTATCTAACTTATCATGCCGCAGAATATTTTCAAAGAAAATAAAAACTTGCCGACCCTAAAGAAAAAAAAGTACTTTGTACAAAATTATACTGTTGAATTTTCACAAAGTAAATGTAAAATTGTATGCTAATAGCGGTCCTAATGCCCAGGATCAAGCATTAGTCATACATACATTTATTCAAAGTGGGGATGAATATTCAAGATGGCTGGCTGGACCTTTGGCCATGTAGCCTGCTGTCTATTATAAATTCACGTATAAAGAGAGTTATTGACGGTCAAGATTTGAAGATTATAATTTCTAAAATTGAGCAAAAGGTGTTTGAGTTTTAAATACCTGCATCTTCACAATAAAGACATTACAATTTATCTTTAAGATTAACAAAAATTTAAGTTGACTAGTGTTCGTAATCTGGCGATGTAGCATTCGTAGCCTGATGGCTATGACAAAGTTGAGGTATTGCGGGCGCGGTCGGAAAGTGGATGGGTGTTCATTAGTGGCAAAATATCTTGAGTGTTTCCGTGTTAATGTTAACGTTCATCGTTAAGCCATGTTAAAAGACCTTGAGCAGCATAAAAATTTAGATATTTCAAGACTGTTAAGACACAACATTAAAACAGTTTTATTAGTTTTATACTTAGACTAAATAAGCTTTAAAAAAATATAACCCAAAAATTCCATAGTCAAAACTTTCCATTTATTTATATAACTCGTCGTTTCTAATAACCATTATTTACTGTTCTGTACAATAAAGAATATTTATTCTATTCTATTTAAGCGGTCATGTTGAGAAATTAAATTGATACTTAATACAAAGTGAAGGTACCCAGTGATGATGCTATCACAAAATTGGTCGCTAATTACTGCCGCTCAATCTCGTTAATCTCGCGAGATCTCACCCAATTTACGTTCCGAGATTGATTTTGTAAAATAGTTCTGAATTTTGCGAGATCATAAAATGTAAAAATCTATCACTTTTTGTTTCTCACAAGGTACCTTAGGGTCTCACAATGTAAATATTATAATGTAATGACAATATTATAAAACTAAAACTTCAATGAAGCTAAAATAAAGTATTCAAACGATATCTTTTAGAGAAAACTGTGTACAAATTCCCACCATTAAAATTAAATAGACAGGTAAGCAAGTACTCGAATTTGGTCGAACAACCTAAAGTTGTAATTATACCGTCATAAAAAGATAAAATTTAATGGTAAGGCAATGTAAAATTATTTAACGATAGTCGCTTAAATGTTCCGGGTTTATGGAAATTAACCAATTTCTAAACTGTAACTGGTCGAAACATCGGTTTATTTGTTTTGCTTAGTTATAATAAACTGACAAGTAAACTTAATAATGTTATTATTATTCTTGTTTTTCCGTCTACCCCTCTAAATAATTTAAATGCAAAAAAAAATGTTTCAAATTGAGTGTTTTTGAAGGAAATTAAACAATAATCTTACATTGAAACGCTGGTACCTCAGTGGCGTTTGATGTCAATTCTACACGTTTTCTCCGCTAAACTTAAACTATGCCAAGTCTAAAAACCATACAGGGTTTAGGTTCAGGGTTCAGGGTTCCAATGGTTATCCTTTCACTTATTAATAGGTTTTTAATCTCTGTACCGAGGTTGTGTCCATTCTTGGATCCAAAACGAACACAAAAGAACTACAAAAACAACGAAACCTTCCCTCTTAATGTATACTGCCGAAAATCAGACGAAAAAAGCACAAAAGCCCTTCTATTGAAGCTCGCTGGACTCTTTCCTAACTGTAATCATCTTAAAACTCACTTACTATAGTAAATATCTCTACATTATAGTAGAAACGAAAGAAAAGATCGTCTATAACATCGGACTAAATTTTTTAACAAGTTTGCTTGTTAAATAGATTGTCAAAATTATATACCTCTACATATAATTAGACAGTAAATATCAAGTTCTGGAGGTATTTTTTTTTTCATTAAAATCAAACTTCTCTTGTATCGCAAAAACTCTCAGTATGCAGTTAAAAAATATGAAGGAAACTGACTACCACGGGACATGCGACGTGTATTTTAGTGGATCTACATACGGTAACATAAAAGTTTAAGGAAAAATTTAAATTATCTGTATACCTAGTGTCTTCTTAACCAAAAAAGTATTTCTGAAACATGCACGCCTAAATAGGCTCTAGTATGTTACTAAAACAAAGCTTAAACTGAAGAAAAATAAAGCAATTTTTACCATAGCAAGCCCTCTGAATCGGTAATCGTTTGAAAATATTTTATCAGCTCTTGATCCTGAATCAACAAATGTGAAATTGCTGCCAGCACTTGAAATGTCTAAGGAACAAAGCGTCTTTTGCTAGTAGGCTTTGTGAATATAGATTTGAACAAGGCCTAATAATACGATCGAAATTTTATAGTTAACGTTCTAAAATGTTTACTAATTATTGTATATTTCAGTATCAGGTATAAACAGTTACTATATCGAGGAATATCCTCGCGTATAACTAAGTTTGTTTGTGCTCGAAATAACAGGTTATGATACCTACAAGTCATGCATAATAATGTCATTAATTACATAACTTTGCCTTTAAATTAGTAAGGTTATTTTAACCCCTTAGTCCTAGACCAAATCTCTATGTACCTAACGATAGCCACTCACAAAAACTCAAGTAATTTTTGGAGAAGGACTATCTGGCTTCTGCTACTAAGCGAGTCTCACGTTTGATTTGAGATAGGATTCTAAATAACGATAATTATATTTACTGTCCTGGTTTTGGACATTTTTTCCTTCGAAACTGCAGTATATTTCTCAATATGTAAAAATACTTATTGGGTTTTTAAGAATGCGCCACACGTTCAAACAAAAGTATATTTAAATTTTCTTAAACGAAATCAACAACGCACGTGGTTGAAATACATACTTTTTAGGTAACCATCATACCAAAAAGTATTAGTTTTAAGTGGTATGCATAAAAATTCTACTGAAGCCGAGCGCGCAAAGAGTGTTCAACGCTCCTTCAGGAAAATGTTTTTAAGAAAACTACTGGCCATATTTATGACAAATAAAATTATTTAAAATGTTCTAGTGTTATAAAATTCAGTCTAAAGATGCTATAAAGTTATATATTTAAATTAACAAAACTTGCATTAGAATATTCGTACGTTTTAAAACGTAACATACTCGTAAATGTAAAATAATACTGCATTAATAGGCTGGTACAATACATTTTAGATTAGAGCAATAATAGTAAGCAGTTTAAGTAAGGGTAAATGGTACTTTGAAAGATAAAACCACTACCGATACAGGTTGGGATAGCAATTTCTGTGGTCTTCAGGAAGACCTAATTGTTTATAAACATTTCCATTTGTACGTGATCTAATTAAACAATAGTGGAAGGCTGCCAAACGGCTTTCATGATCATGGTGTCAACTGTTTTTATTAAACGCTTTATTTCCTTTCCAATGTTTAAAACTATTTACATACTACAGTTTATTGTCTGTTTAGCGAATTTGCTGCCATTTTGCGGCATACATATAGATACTTATACAGTATCTAAGTACATAATAGGCCTACTTTATACAATAAAAAAAAATTGGCTAATGTTTTAAACAATATTAGATTTACTGGAATACGTAAACAACTTCGTATAAAAAAAGGATATAATTTTTATGTTTTTTCTAGAAAACAAATTTGGTTAACACCTGACTAATAACTATTTCATAATTCTTGCATAAAATCTGCTTTTAATTCTACTGAAAATAAAGAAACATCTAGCAAGCAGTTTGAGTAATATAACCAAATATTTAGACAAATGGAAGAGACAATAGAGATAATGAGATATAAAAGAAAACCCGCAACGACGTCGTTTGCGAGATTTTTCTTCAAAGCGTGTGAGAAAAGTCCGGGTGAAAATGCATAATGCAATTTGCAACGCAAATCAGCAGTAGTAGCATTTTTCTGCGCTAATTGTCTATTTAACATATCCTGTAATCTATTTAAGTGCTCTGTGTGTTCATTTTAACTGCAATTCTTCTTCAATTCTCGTTTTGTCAATTTAGTTTTGTTTTTATGTTTAACGTATATTGGAATTCGAATTCGTTTATAATTAGGTCAAGTATCGTTCAATACGGGTAATCTACCAAATGTTCAGAAGCTTTTTTTACGTTGGCAATATCCAAAATATTTTTTTTAAACCAAATTTAAATTTATTTTAAATAAAATCCGAAATACCTGAATCTCACCACCTTGCAATCTTTGGATGTTCAAACTAAAAAG
This sequence comes from Lerema accius, assembly GCA_001278395.1. Classification (NCBI taxonomy): domain Eukaryota; kingdom Metazoa; phylum Arthropoda; class Insecta; order Lepidoptera; family Hesperiidae; genus Lerema; species Lerema accius. The sequence continues at coordinate 945,003 of LGAG01000122.1, forward strand.
GTGGATACGAAAATACTTATAGGTACCTATCAATTTCATGCGCTCCGCCAGATTTAAGTTTAGTGACTGGTGGACCTTTGTAAAAACTTGTGTTGTGACATTAGTGTTTACGCTTAATTTAATACCTTCTATAACTGTCTTTTTTAGAAAACTAACCCTTTCTTATGAATTAACAAACGACATAAAAATTCACACCTGAGAGAGAGTGAAGTTTCTCGATGCTGTGATTGGCATATTTTGCCTAACAGCTTCATAAATGCCTAAAAGCACTATTTTTATTTTATGTTAAGTACTTCGGCAGACATGATTTAACAGACATCATTTATTGAAGTGAAACTTCTTTATCGACGTTGGAAAAAAAAGTTGCCGTTACATTTTTCGGTTACGTGTTAATTTTTTTTAATAATTGTAATTACTTAAGCATATTAATTAAGAGGCCCTAATAGTAACCAGTATGGCTATTTGACTACCTTCATTTTCTGAAGAATCAGTCACAACTTACCTACTCAATCGGAATCAATTTTATACATAACTAGAAGTCGCGCGGCGGCTCCGCCCGCGTAATTTTCCCGTTTCTGGAATATTTTATTTTGCTGCTCCTCTCCTATTCATCATAGCGTGATGTTAATAGCCTATAAGTTTCCTCGATAAATGGACTATCTAACACTAAAAGAATTTTTCAAATCGGTTCAATAGTTCCTGAGATTAGCGCGTTCAAACAAACAAACAAACAAACTCTTCAGCTTTATAATATTAATATAGATTCATTGTATTGTATTCTAAATGAATACCGTTTTACTAATAGTTGCGAACAAGTATCTTTATCACTATATTTTAAATAAAATTCAAAGTAATATCCTTAAATAAATGATTTAAAATTCACTTCTCGTTCGGAAATATGATTTAATACGGGAATCAGAAAGTACTGCACGGAAACTATTATCTTGCTGCGTCCGAAGTTGGCAAAGACTAACAATTTGTAGAGGAGACGACTAAATCAAAATATATATTTTAGCTACGATAAAGAATAAATTCCTTTTAGAAATATGGAAATCTTCTTTACTAAGAAAATCATTCAGAAAGTATATTTAAAGTTTTGTTGCACGCCAAAAGAATTGTCGTAGAATAGAAAAGATTTTGATATTGATTGTTCTATAATTTCGTTGGCAAGAAGTGTACTGTTTTAAAAGTTACAAAGAAAACTATACTAAGAATTTTATCTTAGTTAAAATTAAGAGTGCCAATTTATAAAATTAATAAAAATATCAAGTTTATCATACAATGGACAGAATATGTACTTGTATATAAATTTTTAATTTTTTGATTAAAAAGTTCCATATAAAAATTTTAGCTCTTATAATTTCGTCATGTCCAACTTTCATAGCCTAATTTCAGAGTATGACGAAAACCGTTATGCACAGTTACATTTAAAAGGTTAACGAAAAATTAGGCACGTAACCTAAAATTTTCTAGGCAATTTCTTCGAATTAAAATAAATAGTAATTAAACAATAAAGACACGGTACCCAACAATAACTATTCTAGGTTTCACCCAGGTCTGTGTTTATGTAAATTGTAGTCTTTGACGGAATTCTGAAAGCCATTTAAGATTTTCATAGAGCGATTCGCTTTCATGAGCTTTAACCACCTTATAACATCTATCGTCTTTTTAAAGATATTTGTTTTATGACATGAAGCTTAGCAGAATAGAATTTACTTTTTAATTACCTATCAGTTGCTTACACTTGCAATTTTTTTATAGATACATAATAACATACCAGTATGTTTTTGAACTATTTTACTAATTTGAATTACAATATCTTTTCACATGCAAAAAAAAAAATTATTATAACAGGTGGTAGGTAATAAAACTGGTTAATTCATGAGAATGAAAAAGAAAACCACTTTGTGTTAACAATACTTAAGTAATGTAACAAGCCAAAAGTTTTTAAATGTCTACCAAGATTTTGATACAATGAATTAAACTCTGTATAATATAATTTTTCTTTATTAAGGCTGGCAATTTATTTGAAAAATGTAACACTATCATGTTTATTAAAAATAAATATCTATAAAACAAAAACATTTGTAATCTGTGGCTTAAGAATCGAATCATAGTACCTTCATTTACATGTCATATTCCTCTAAGTAACCTATAATTATTACTATTCAATTATAAATATCGCTATATCAAGGTTTTTTACTATTATTAAAATAACCCTCTTTTTTGGCTTCGCCTTACTCGGGTAATTAATACACGTTCAAAGTAGCCAAAATGTTCTTATTATATTTGACTCCTTACTGTGAGTTGTTAAGTAACTTTAGTACAACATCAAATGTATAGATTTGAGTTAATTTTATTACTAGCTGTGTTACGAGTAAATATTGTAGTGGTATTTTATTTTTAATTTTTCAAAACAAAAAAATTGTCATGAAATTGTTCTTTATTGAATTTTCATTTACGTCACCAACTAAGAAGAAAGTACGAGCAGTCACAGTCGCGCTTTGTGATATCACAATAGCTTTCGCATCTCAGTCAGATATTACCTCGTTTATTCGTATATGGACCCATTCAAACTATTGTTAATGTTTGAAATCATATTAGTTCCTTTGTCCCTTTTCGTATCTTTCAACAGAATTAGTCTTTCGTTCGAAAGGCTTAGTGACTTATCCCCTTATTCTTTTCCCGTTTATTTCTTTGTGTTCCTTGATCAAACTATACAATTATCCTTTAGAATACATTATTGTTTGTCTTACACAAACGATGTTTTGTATATTTATGTGCTTATTATATTGTTGTTTTGTATATATCTAGAAGTAAAAATTCAATAATTACAACTTCTTTATCCAACTAACAAGTAAATGGGGTACCTAATTAATTTAAGAGGACAAGTAGTTTAAAAATATATAACTTACAAAAAACACTGTATTTACGTCTCTAAGTAATTCTAACTCATCCGGCATTAGATACTTTTGTTCTTTGATCTAGTGTATTAATATTAAAACATAAACAGAACTTATTGAATTGAAGCATGCTGCTTACAATTTATGGGTTAATATAGAACACTGTACGAGAAATGAATCTGCCTCTGCGGGATAAAAAACAAAGGTAAAGATGGAAATTCTGTTACTTGATTATTAAATTAAATGTTTCAGGTTATTAATTATAGAAATAGCTGATAAAGAAGAAGGGGAAATACTCGGTGGTATGGACTTTCGAAAATATAAAGACGTCAATGAGGTATTTTTGACCAAGACTGAATAAAAAATAATAGAACACGGAGGTATCACAGAGAGGGGTAGCCAGAATAGGAACTTGTAGTAAAGATTAATTAAGGATAAATTTGATAAAGTAATCCTTACGCAAAACCCTACTACCATGTAATTCTCGATATATTTGTTGTTGCTTTTGTGGCCAGAATTTGTAGACTGTTCTTTTCATTTTGTTACAACCACAATTGCTCAGAGAAATTACATTCACTCATAAAACTTCACAATGTGGTTACATTCACAGGTACAATTCCACAAAAGGCATTCGAGGAAAACTGAATTTAAGATGAAGCTCGTGTTTGTCGCACATACTCGCAGTGTTAACTTTGTTTCAGTGCGACTCGACCGTGCTGGTGAATTTTAAACTTGCATTAGAGGGTTACAAACTAAGCTTGACCTTGTTGATTATTATTTGACATTAATAATTACTTACTTTACGATTCGTTGACCACATAGCAACGATGAGATAGAGTTATTCCACCGCTAGCACATTATATATTGATGCCATATATCTGCTGCAGTTCACATCAGCTTATGGCGTGGGAGCACATGAAACTGTATTATCACTTATAACCCTCTTATAAGTACTACACCTAGCTTTTCAAGTTTTCAAGTTCTCTTGGTTTTATGCCACTTAGTTTTAGTACGACAGTACACTTAACACGTTGGTAAAGTTCTTTACTTATCTCGCTAGTCGTTTAATGGATGCTGGTATTTTAGTATCATACAAGTTCCTACTACCACTATTGTGGTGCTATCATAAAGGTGTTGTACCTACGACAATATTCACACCAAATTTTATCGTAGCTCTGAGAACAATCCTAGTAAATAAAATTAATAATAGTAATATCCGTAATCGTTATAATTAATAATAAATAATCGGGTTTAGAGTAAAATAAAACAACTGTTATAAAAACTGAATAGCCCAAGTGTAATTAATGGATTAAATTTTGCATACAATTTACAACACTACCGTAGAAACATGTCAAATATTCACACACATCCCACCTCACACGCATAACAATTTGTTGGCAACTTATTATTCAGTTTATAAAAATGTTAGGACTATAAGATGTAGGTACTATCATTTCAATCACCATCATTATGTGATTGACTAATAGTAATAGTTCCATTGAAGGAAAATATGAACGCTTTATCTATAAGTATAAAAATATTATTGATTTTTTTTTAATCGTTCTTCACGTTGGTTTGGATATCGGATATTGTTAATTAGCGTTATTTAGAGGTTAATGGACGATTTAGAAGTACCTATAATATGTAATGTCCATACCTGAAATACAATACCATTCCATGTCACGTCGTATTCAAGCAAAGATTATGATTTTCGAAGCTTAATTTTATTATGGTCTTTTATGAAACTCTAAAGCATTGTTTGCTTTAGTGAAAATAAAAAGTTTTGATCTCGTTACTAGAAAAGCCCTCCAATGGAACTGATCAGAATTCGACTAATTTAATACAAAAAATACTTTTAATATAATTGTCTTGCGTATGAGGTAAGTTTATCAAATTCTTCTTGTATTTCTCGTCTTTTTATTGAATATTATAAATGACATTAAACTTTTATTAGAACACCATATTTTTTTGTTCAAATTTTTCAATAACGTCTGTCTGAGAAAAATTACAAAAATTTGAGGAAATAATTTGAAGACACTCGTTCGAATGCATTATAGTAAACAATCAAAAACTGTTAAAATTAAAAGAAATGTTGAAAGTACAATATCATCTGGTACATTCTTTAATGTTAGAGACATAAAAGGACCCATCATATCAAAATTCAGTTGGCGTCCTCTTATCATTTACCTAGTCGATTACCTAATATCTAATAATGGCCTAAGGGTCTTACGCGAGCTCGGCTTCTAAATAGTCTGAAATTGTCACACTGTGATAAACAGAAAAGTCAATGTCATTTATAGTATTTAATAATAAATATAGAAATATACATCTTAGGTAAACAGCTATAAAATCGAAACGTATCTCACAGTTTTCAGACCATTCATAATACCAGAAGTTTCGAGTTTACAGCGGTTTATCTGTAAAACAAATAATTTAAAAAAGCATTAAAATTTAGGCTTATTATTTTATGTAAAAATTATATATTATTAATTATTATTGTGACTCCTATTGATACTTTTTATTGCGTCACGTTAGTCCAATATTATCTTCTAATTACAATTCACTATTTACAATTAAAGAATGCTTAATTTGGCATTTCATATCATATTATGAGTAATAAGTAATACTGCTTATTAATATAACCGCTATAAATTCAGGGAAATGTATAGGTATATAATATATTTTACATAACAAGTTAAGCTATGTATTAGATAGTAAATGCGTTTCCTAGATTTTGTAAAGCCCAATTAATATCTTATAATCCAAGAAGTTGCTAATAATCATAGCACAACAATATTCTACTGTCTAATTATTTTATTAATTATAATACTATTCGGATTCATTTTCGGAACCCTGTTAAATCTTGTCTTATTAACAGTACTGAATAATTATTATTTCAATACTTTATTAATAAATATTGATATACACAACGTCATATTTAGTTTGTTAATCTTTCTAGACATTTAACTAAACCGGCTGAATTTGGATATTAATAATAATCAATAAAACTGTCTTGTAAGCGTAATTGAGCAATTAATAAAATAAACGTAAGAACCGTCGTTTCTTACAAAAATACATAATTATACACTACCTCTACCGTTAATCATTGTCATCATTTATTATAATATTATAGGTATCTCATGGATTTAAAATTATCAGAATCTGATATGCTTTTATAATAAGTCCATTCTAGTTGTCAAGGGACGTAGCTACCCGTATTTATTAAACTTTGGTGTTGTACTTTAACAACATTGAAACAGAAGATAAATGTTTTATATACAGTTATGTATTCAATAATTTCAAGTAATATAGTACATTTTCATACATTTTCACTACTACAAATTATCTCATCAAATCCTGCAGTGCGTCATGCCCGTAACGACATTTCAAATGTTACAGTTTTAAATATTAATTACACTACGTATCATTTAGTTTAAGGAAGGAGATATTTCTGACTAAAACTTCTTATTTGTCACCAAGTCTTAGACCAAAAAATATATCAGACTGACTTCAGAACAAAAACGTGAGGTCAAATTAGTTTTTCTTTTTACGATCTGACGTACGTCTCCGAGCACGGACTACCGAGCTATCTATCGGGAAACGTTACCATTTTGTTAATAACGTTAGGTTTTTTTCGACTACGTCTTTTATTTTGGAAACTGAGTCTATATACTTTTAAGTCTATGTTTTTGACTAGTAAGTCCTTGTAATACCAGGGCATGAGTCTCTTTTCAAACTTGAGCATAATTTCACCACGTTGCTTCAGTAGCCAAGGTAAGGTAACCAAGGTTGGTAAAGCCAAGAGAGGGACGTTTTATGTCATTACGACTGTTATCTAACGATAACAACAGTAACTGGGGCCGATAACTTAGCTTAGATTTTTTGTAACTATAGTTTACCCAAACATTTACCAACGGCGCTCGCTGTTCCTTAACCCTATTGATCAATTAGAGTCAAGTCAGTCAAGAACATTATTGAACGTAACATCAACAGTTTGAAAAACTAATTTAAAGTTATAAATAAGATCCAACAATATATTTAAATTTTTTTTAAAAACAAATGACACATAAGAAGTTTTAATTCGCAATAACAAAATAAAATGCATGATTTACTTTTCAAATATTTGTATGGACGGAAAGGCAGAAAAATATTGCCTATTTAGAAAAGCGTTGTAATTTTCACTAGTGAAATAAGTAAAATAACAAAAAAAATAATTGTATTTAATAATAACAAAGAAAGTTTTATATTAACCCGTAATAAGTATTTGGTGTTACTAATGCACGGCTTATTTGCTACTTAATTTATTATGCTTAATTATTAATTATTATTTTATATATTATACGTTTATTACAGTTTTTTTGATATATATATTTACAAAAAGAAAGTCACGTATGATTTTTACCATAAGTTTTTTGTATGCTCTTGATATGATATTCAAAATGTAATTCCTATACATATTTACATAATAAAGGTGTACAGCAGTTTCTTGTAAATGTCGATAAATATTTCCAGGAAAACAGAAAAGTACTAACTACAATAATTTTGTACTAAAGCTAAAAAGTAACCATATTGTCATAGCGTAAGTACTATAAATCATACATTGTATAATTCCATTTTTTAAACAACAAAATTAACAAATATCACAACCTTAACGGAAATAAAGCTTCAACTTATATTGATATTTTTGGCTTGGTTTAAATAAAAGTTACATTTAGCTTAAAGAATGACTAGAAAATTTTGAGCGAACATAATAGGAACGAGAAATATAAAGTACAATTAATAAGGTTTTCCTTTCAATTATCAATACTATTTTGAGCTTTATTTCTACAACCTATTTATTATTTTTAATACTGATTGACTTATAATTATTGAAATAATGAGCGAGAGGTAACCATTTTATTTTATCAACAATATGACTAGAAGTATCGATTAATTTATAATTATAATTACACTTTAATACTTACTTCTACAACAATCTATTAATTCAATGCTATTTGATATGCTATTAATTAAGTCTAAGACTAGTCACATATAGGAAATACTGTTCAGTTATCACAAATAATAATTTATATTCCAAAATATTAAATAAATATTGGCCGTAGTGTAGATCTCCTGAAGGTTTTCATTATAAAAGATGAAAAAAATTCGTTGTTCAAGACTTTTTACACTACACATCAATAGATTTATAGTTTACTTATACTTCGTCATGAAGCAAAACAATTAAGTGATTAGCCATTTCTTTGAAGGTACAAAAACCCTTAAATTCTAAACTAAAACAGATTTTCTTTTTGTTAGTCTTAATCGAAATAATTATATTTTTTAATAAATCCTGAATCCAAGTAAGATATTTAAAACTCAAAATTTAAGACTGAAATAGGAAATAGTTAATGATTGAAATAGGAAAAGTTATTTAAATTATAGAAGAAGTGCTTTTCGAAACTTTCCACATTTTAATAAACTTTCAGAGTGAAGTTTCCAAAGAATCGTCCTTTTTGTAAAAAGGTTTAGTAAAATATCCCTTGAGTAAAAATTAGTTTTTGCAAGACAACAAAAGAAATGGGAATTACTTCTTCCTTTTTTATTGCAATTTATACAAGTATAACTTCAGGTTTTGTCTTTGTTTATTTTTTTATTTTGTGCAAAGTGCAAATTTCATCAAGTCAGTATTCCGTAGTTCACGGATAAAAAAAGCCTTAAAACCATAATATGTTTGGGAAAACAAATGAAAAAATTAAATATCTAACTTATAATCAAGGACAGTTAGTACTTGTTAGTAGTTACATGTACTTATATCATTTTGGATTATTTTCTGATAAAATATTCATTAAAAATTTAAATAAAAAATGAGATAATTTTTCACAACCTCATACACTAACAATCCATTTTATCACTCATAGTCGAAATAGCAGAGATCTACTGTGTGAGAACGACCAAATATTTTACGGGCTAGGTACTACAATTTAAGATTTTTCTAAATGCTTTCCTAAATTCAGGATTGAAAATAGTGTAGATGACTGGATTTAGGAAGCTATTAATATATCCCAACCAGGTGTTGAGAATGAAGACTGTGACTCCGGGGGAGAATTGAAGACCAAACTTTGCGCAGATGGCATCCAAAACGTTGCAAGTAAAAAATGGAGTCCAACAGAAGAGAAATACACCTGAAACAAATTAATACGTTGTTAGACTAGAACAATTTAAAAAGTAAGTGTTATAATTTTTTTAGATAATTGTACAAATCTATTTCACACGAATTCATCTCTAACTTGTACTTAAATAAATTAAAAATACTAAACTAAATATAATACCAACTAAAAACATATAAAATGTCTATGTGATCTAAAGTAGGCATCGTACTAAGAACGCTAGCAGCATTTCCCCTCTGAATTGTCGAACTAGTTCGTTGGGCAAAATAGCTGCCACCATTCTGGTTCCTCAAAGTATGGATTAGTGTTGCATTTGGAATGCTGTTAATTTTTACTTTTTCGTTTTGTTATTAATACTTCACAGGCAATAAAACTTTTTGTGTCCATTTCAGTTTCTTCACTTAAAAGTTCTTATGTAGATTTATTTCTAGCAGAATTGAATCAACATCCAACATTCGACTATAAACTTTTATCCATCATAATTTTCTTAGGGAGGAATCCAAGTCTAGTTAATAAGCTTGATTACTCTTTAAACTAAATACTGCTGTTATTTAAATCGCATGAAAATAAAAACGTAAATGAAAACGAACTCGTTATAATAATATTATGTTACTTAGTAAATATTTTAATCTTCTTACAGAAACAGTTGCACTGGTACATTTTAATTAAAAAGGCTGTAAAGAACTTTTGCAGCCATTACGAGGAAATGACGTCTTAATCCAGCTTGGAACTAATTAGTCTGTCCCATGAGAAAATAACGATCACAACATTGTACCTTATCGTATGTCACTTTGTAAACCTAATTAGAGAGAATATTTATTTAAAAATAGATAAATACAGAATGCGAAATTTGTAGATGTGACCTATATTGAGACTAGATTACGTTTAAAAAATGTGTTTTGATATTTATTTTTTAGATATATTTAACAGTACCTTACACTATAATATCAGCAATTCTTGTGTATTGTAAGAAAAAATAAAATACGTCCAGAATCTTGGCACCACACTTTCGAGTTGGTACAACAATTTTGAGGCTTGTTCCGGTTTGTTCCAGGTTTGTTCTACATTGTTCCAAAACGGTTTAGGGCTGCTCGAAATGTTTTAATAGACTTTAAATACATTTCCAATCCCACGCTTAGTTTTCCGCCACTGATTTCAAGTAGAATTTCATCAATTTTTTCGTGAAAATCTTAGAACAACCTCCAAAACTGCGATACCTTCAAAGTGTGGTGCCAGCTCAAAAATGTCAATCGTGAAATTATGGCACAAATAAATGTTTTTTGGAACGCAATATTTTGGAACAATACAGAACAATGCTAGAACAACCTTCAAAATTGCGATAGCTAAAGTTTAAAGTTAATAAAACGTAGTATCTTTTCCATGGTGACTTTATTTCATCATAGGCTGTTTATTATTATTACTACGACATTAAAAGTAGGTGACGTTGATATTATACTGAAATATCAAAGAAAACTTAGTAACTCAGAAATTTCTTTATTATTCAAATATGTTACGCGTATAAACGTAATAGATTATAGGAAGATAATACAAATCTGATGACGAATTCTGTAAGTGAGAAAAGTTTTTGGTAACATTACCTACTGTGCAAACTTTTTCCTTACAATTTTCAAAGCCTTTTGGTACTATTTGAACGTTTTCGCGAAAAGTGTTTGCAAGTTCTTAGAATTTTCAATAGTCCTTCAAAAAGTTATTTCTTATTGTAGTATTATTTTGCCACATCGCAATATAGACCTTGCAAAAGATACCTTGAAACTTAGAATAAGAGTCTAAATTGAATTAAATTTTCGACTTTCATAGTTTGTTTTATAATTTGTATGAATACATTAAGTATCAAATGCTTTTATATCACAACTATAAAGTTATTATGTATGTATGTACCTATGAAAGATTGAAAAAAAAAGATTATTTTTGTCTTTATCTCCAAGTCAAATTAATTCTGGGAATCAAACCCGATCATATAGTTGGAAAGCGAGCATCGAGATCATTTAATTTACTTTGTCATTCTCCAGAATTCGGGCCATCGTTTATTGGTTTCGAGCGAAGATCATTGGCATTCCGTTCCTAATGGACATTTATTAAGATATCTGGGTGAGTCATTCATACCGCCTTCCCACCTAAATATATGTGCACAATTTATCGACTGGAATTTGCTATTCATAACTAGAGAAGTAATAGATAAGAGATGGTAGTAGAGTAATGAAAATTTTGAATTAGCATTACCAGTTGATATAAGTTCTATAATTAGGAAGATTGCTATATCAGATTGATTGGTCAATCAACTACCTAGTTTTGTTTGTGTTTGTAAAATGACTGTTTTTAATTCCTAAATCATTTAAGAAGTAATCTTGTTAACTATTAAACGTTTAATATACTTTGATTTAACTCTTACCTAAAACAATAGCCAGTGTCTTTGTTGCCTTTCTTTCTTTCTTCGCAGACGATTTCTCACGCTTCTTCTTGCTAGCCTTGTTCGCTTTATAAATGGTAAATCGAGCAGTAGCAGCGCTCGCTTTACGCTCCTTTTTACAACTAGATCCATCGTGAACGTCGTACACACTAGCTTCGAGGTCATCTTCTGAGCGAAGAGCCAGTGAAGCTGTTCTGTGAAGCATATATCTTCAATGAATACTTTAGATAAATTTCAAAGTTACTGGTGATTTTACCAACTATATTTTAAATAATATCTGATTTCATTCAGTTGTCTTAACTGTTGTTTATCCTCAGTAGTTATATAAAAGCAATGGAGCAATTAAGATTGAAAGATTTATTGAAATTATAGCCTATGTAATATTACTTAGCGATAATATAGCATGAGTCGGTTGCAGAATTTTTTAATGGGCTATTATCTAAATTATAACTATTTACCTTGAGTCAGATTCAGTCTTTGTTGCTTTTCCATTTTTCTTCCATTTTGACCCATCACAAGTCATATTCTTTAACATTGTTGCGTCTCTAATGACAGGCGACGCTGGAAGTGACACATGTTCCCTGATAGTATCTTCTAGGTTGGATGGAGCATACCCTGAATCATTGTTTCCATTCGGGTCTATTTGTGATCTGAGACTCTTCTTGGGTCCCCTGTCGAAAATAGAGTTATCATTACAATGTGCACTACTGTAATCATATTTTACTATTGTTTTTAGAACCCCTATTAGATCTTTTGCTTTAAGGTTTTATTTTAACAATCATTACAGTGGTTGTAATAGAATTATAATTGTAAAAAAATAATAGATATTGGTGTAAAATTTTAATTACGTTTATTACCTGGCGGTCTCTTCATTAACAGTTGCAAGCATAAATTCAGTAGATTTGTCATTAGGTATGACGTGGCACTCATCTGCATCTGCTTCCAGTTCCGCTCGTGTATTCTCAAAGCTAATAAAGAAACAATTAATTGAGAAGTAGTAGTGAGACTAGTATAAGAAAATTATATTCAATTATAACTAGGTGAAATTAACTGACTATAAGCTCTCTAACAAACTGTTCATCGATCACTATAGATCTATCTTCTGAGTAAAATTTTCATGACCTCGGACCACTAGGCTGTGTCTTTAATAATTAATTTAATATCTGCATTTTTTTTGATAAACTACTTTTATCATCTATTTTTGTGAGACACAAATCAGTTTCGCTGTAGTTGTCTCTTGTTTTTGTTAAACTTTGGCAATAATAAAAACTCTTACAGTCATACCTATCTTCATGTTCGTCTTCGTTGCTTCCCGATCCTGTATTTGTGGGTGCGTCTACTGCAGTCTCCAACTGCCTGGTTTGTGCTACGTTTTCAATTACCACAGCAGTAGTTGCCATGGATTCGCCTGTCACTGGTGGCTTTTTAGCTGCCCTTTGCTTTTTTGCGCGTTTTCTTAAGGCCTGGTGGAAATATTCAACTTTTTGTAACAGTTTTAGGTTGAATTATTGTGATTAGTTTATCTTATGTATCATTAAAATATGTGTAACAAATTGTTTTGTAATTTTATGTTAAGACATTATTATACCTCAAAATAACTAATACAAAACGTTATTTGTACTAATGTAAACACGGCGTACTAACCTTAAAAATATTATAGTAGAGGAACATCATCATGATACAGGGTATGTAGAAGGAGCCGAGTGAGGAGTACAGGACGTAGTTTTGGCTATTGAAGAGACATTCATCGAAGTTTCTGTCTGGCGTGTCGTTTAAACCCAATACTATCGGAGCTCCGATGGCAGCTGACACCAGCCAAACCAGAACTATCGTAAACCATACTCTTGTATTGTTTTTATGTTTTGCGTATTTTATCGGCTGGGTTACTGCTATGTACCTGTAGAAGACCAAATGTTATTGTTTCATTTCCGACCAGTGATATTGTAAAAACATATTTATAATACAGTCATGGTTAGTATTTTACCTTTATAACGTAGAATAACATGTTACAAAATAATTTAATATCGTTATTGCGTTATATTAAACTGAATTTGGTGTACAATGCGGTTGCAAATACCCTTTCCTGCCGAATTTATGTGTTTCAGTTGATAATTCTATCTATTTGGCAATTTTTTACTACAAAATGATTGGAGTAAATCCTAGAACCGCTGTGCCGATAGAAATGATTATCTCGCGAATATCTTCCTAAAATTACTTTATTTCTGAACAAGTCGTTGCAGCTCTCAAGAATTACAAGATTAATTGATGCTTTGCGTGCTGATGAAATGTTTGCGCGCTGTTTTGTCCTTGGAAGGACCTTAAACTTTACTACTCTTCAAGACTGGTTCTTTCCTTTAGTTACAGCTTCTACAAGTTTTATTCGGCATATTTGAAGTATTTAGTAAGTTTTCCTTTTATTCTGAGCCTATTGAAAATGCTGATTTAAAACCCCTCAGCAAGATACAAGCGTGAATAAAAAAACAGAAATTACTGACTTTGATAATTTAATATGAATATTTCCCAACAAATTCATCACTTCTACAATGAATAAAACACATACTTTCTAGTTATTATTTTTCATTCTCGTAATAACAACGCAATAAGGCCAATCTTTACAGTTAAATCTTAGCTCTAAGCCATTATACCGTCCATAAAAGCACATTAATCACGGGACACCCATTCAGATACATCACGTAGGACTATGTGTCACTTTACGACCGACCATCTTGGAACTTCTTACATAATAACTCCTTGGGGATTCTTTGTTTTCTTACATTTCTTAGTAAATACACGTTTGATAGTGGTATTATCAAAGTTTGCGCCTACTACTATCTGTCAACGTCGTAAGAAAGGGCTTCGTTAGTGTGGAGTTTCAGCTTTTGTTGGAATAATTTCAATAAATTATGATATAGGTACCCGTATTATTCAGTTTTACGACAGTGGGTATATTTCATTTTTATTAGCTCCAGACAATTTTTGGCACACTACTGGACATGTTTCCGCACCGCTCTGGAAATTTAGATCATCTAGATCATGAAGATCTTGTTCATCTCCATTAGACTGCACCATACATTGCCTTATAGCTATAATTTATATTGTAAACTCTTACCTGTCAACAGATATTGCGACTAAGTTGAATATACTCGAAGTGGAAGATGTGACGTCCATTGCGATATACACGTCGCAAATGAACGCGGGAAGACCCCAGGAACCGTGCACCTGCGGACAAAATAATTTTTTAATGGTCGTTAAGGACGAAAGAGTCTCATTTTTTGCATCATTTTAAAATGAAAATATTTTTCTTTAAAAAAATATTTTTAACAAAAATACTTAGCTGAAAACCATTTAGACAGACCACTAGATGGTAATTGGTTCTCTTTCTATGGGTTTCAATAACCCTGAAGATGTCACCCGTAACCAAAAAATCAATTGCAGTCTTCTGATAATTAGAGTTATCGTCTATTCAATGTTGCAAAATATTATCTTCCTTTAGACCCAAAAAGTGATTAGGCTGTTTGTAGGCTGTAGGTAATATTGAAGTAATGACTGTTATGTATGTAATGTATCATTTGTCAGTACTAAGCTCCCATAGGAGCCAATTTGTAACTTTATTGGTAGCAGGTGGTTGTAATCTTGTGCGGGTTTGATATACAATATGTCTTCCTTTGTAAAGTTAACTATAGCCTTCTTTATTATTAGTGGGTCGAGAACCAACCAAATATTTTTTAAATATTAGATAACTACGGTGTTTGTGGTTCGAAGTAATTGCGATTTTGAATCACATGACTAATATCGATACTAACTCTGTCTAATACTTAATATCGAATCGTCCCGACTATATTGTACCGTAAAAAATATTTTGTATTATACCTACAGCCGAACGTGTAAATTTCATACTATTTAGGGAAAATGTGACTATAAAATCGTGACCATATTCCGGAAAATGGCTAACCCGCCGTTCAATTCCACAGAACGATTGACATTCCAAACGCAATTTCCATTTGCAAAGTTTAATTTATTTTTTATTTAACATTCAGTTGGCTTATCGATGTATGAATCAATTTTTGAACCGTTTAACGTTTCGGTGATTTCTGTTTTAATCGAATAATGAGTGAAATATTTGAGTTTGTTTTTTTTATACATTGTAGGTATAAATCATTCTAGAGGATTATTACTGTAATTAATGTCTTTCTCCTTGATCAAAACTTCCTAATGGCTAAATTTTAATTAAATTAGTTCAGGTGTTTAGGTGTGTAAGGGTGACAAACATACAGCTAAATTCGCAATAATAAGATATATTACAGATCGTTTAAATGTTGTACATTAATATGTAACACATACAATATTTTTTAAATTCACTTAGCAAAGTAGGCAATAAGAATTTACCTTTAAAAACATCGAGCAAAAACCATGCTTATTACCATCTTATAAAAGTCATATCACATGAATTTGGAATTAGGTGAAGTTATTGGGTTTCTCAAATAGGTTAAGTCGTTGGTTCATGTAAAATTCGTCCTTATTGTAACGTGCTAGAGTCCACAATAAGTGAACGAAGGCCGATTGTCGATTTTCAAAGGCACTTCCAATTGCATAGGAGTGCCGTTTGAACCTGAGTCTATTGCGAATTGAGTGAATGGTTTGGCTCAGTTATTGAAGGGGTGTAGTTATGACCGAATGATTATATTAAGCTCAGAAGGTCGGATTTTCAAAGATGTTTATTTTTTACGTTTTTTATGCTTTTGTGCTAAACCATGGGCGACATTAACCTCTTTCTCTCTTGTAGTTTATTTTTCATCTGTTATCCGACTGCCTATTTTGTGTGAGTAGTGTCTCCACAGTTAAAAATACTTATAAGAGTATAATATATTTTAATAAATAATGTTTTTTGTTTTCCAACAAAATTTTGGAACTGAATATTTTACCATTGTACCTATATATCGGTCTACGCATTTCTTTCCATACATTTTGTATTCACATCTGCTACCTTTACCAGCAGCTGTATCAATAATTTTGCAAAATTCTATGAAATATGAATGTTATCGTGCAAAATTGTGACTTAAGTGCTTTATACCTTTTACGTAATATTTTATATTTCAGTTCTGCTATTATACGATTACTTATCTAATGATACGCCAATTATTCAATAAAAATAATCAAAAATAAAAATAAATTATGGGTCATAACTTAATTTAATACCAAATTATTTATTTAATGTAAGTATGATGCAACAAAAAATCTTATTGCAAGTGACCTTTTTCATGACGACTTTTTTGACAAGGAAATAACTATTATAGAGCAATTTCTAGACACTTTATTCTAGTGCATTCTTAGGAGTTTACAGACTTTTACTTCACTATTAATGGCCCTATACTGAACCTCGTAACGGAAGAGGCCTAAAGCATACTGTACCACGCTGCTCCAGAGTCGAATAGTGGAGGATTTAGTGGGTAACCCACGTGTCGGAAAATGTTAAGCCGCCTAATGGCTTAAAAATCATCTGACAATAACAACCAATACTGTCTATTTAACGCGCCCCTCCGATGTACTGAAGTGCTCAAGAAATTTTGCCATTAGCTCTCACCCATCCACTTTCCGACCGCGCCCGGATTTGCTTAACATCCTCGATCACTTAAAATCGATGAAAATCGTCGGGTTACAAACGCTTTGATCACGGACCATCTTGTAATCTAGTACGGTTTAGTAGGTGATAGTTCCACATAATACAATCATATTTCAGTCGAGGTATCTTTTAAACATTTCTATCCCAATACCAATCGATGATATATTCAGAACAAAATCCGCCGTAAAGTGCCATCTTTTTAATACCGCTTTTTACCCTTTGAATTTGAAATAATACTGTCACGTATGATATCGTACGTGTGCTGAATATGTGTGAAACGAGGTTATAAACCGACTCGAAACTCAATTTAGGTGAGCCATTTTTAAATGAAGAATGTAATATAGGGAATCCCAGAATAAGTAAATTTTGTTTTTTTTTCGTATACTCCATATCACACAAACATTATTTTATTCGCGGATTTATATAAAGTCACATAGGTTAGCTTTCATAGATTTATTTATTTACTCATCTTTATTTTCAATAGGTACGTAAACGGTTCGAGTTTTAGTCATTTTTAAGAATAATACAACTTCCGATTTGTTAAAAAAAATATTATGGGTATATTATAAATCTAAATTAAAAATTTTGTATTAACACCTCATAATGTTGAAATCCGTTAAGCCCTTTAGGCTCTTGAGCGTTCCAAAGAAATTGACATACACACATACATACTGTCTGTGTACTAATCGCTCCGTCGGCTAAAAAGTTATAACATAATATGTTAGATATATTATGATAATTATCTCCAAAAATATGTGCTCGTATCACTTACCTTAAACTTAAACATAGGTTACTCTATTTCAATAATTGAGACTTAGGTCCTATATTATTAACCACATGTAATGGGCTTTACCAAAAATGTCCTACTAGAACTTACATGACATAGAATCGACTATAACAAATGCCATAAATTTAGCCTTAAATCGTTTTTACTGCTCTTTCTGTACGGCACTAATTTTATACTGTAAAATAAAGGAAAACTAACCCAAAGTCGACTACTCAAAAATCTCTTCTATTTCGCTTTGCATAAAGCACATTCCAGAATAACAGCAGATTTTGTTTTCCCAATCATTAGGGTCGTTTATGCTGCGTCACGTGTTTAATTCTCAGTATCAAACCCTGTTAAAGATACCTTATGCTTTATAGGACAATAGCTTTTAAAGCTTAATTAAATCATCACGCGCCACTTATTCGTTGCAGTGAGAAGGCAGTATTTTGAGGAACATTAATGAGTATCTGGAAGCAGTAGATAACATAAATTTCTTGTCAGGGACTAAGTTGGATGTTGGAGTAGCGAAGAAATAATTGAATCTAGAATGCTAAGTGGAGCGAACCAAACTGTAATCAAGTATTTTTTTATATGTAAGCTTGATCTACTATAGCTATGCTATATATATTTATTATCGACTGGGTGACAATAAATATTCTTATAACCAATTGTGATGAAGTTAGCTTTAGAGATGAAAATTCTAATACAAAATTTATATAACGCCTGAAATAAATAAATGGCAAGTATCCACCTACGCCAAGTGAGGTTACTTGATAGGAGTACCTACAATTGAATTGAGCGCTATATTATGTTATTTAACAAATTAAGAGTAAAAGTATTTAGTTGTAATATGGGTGCAACAGTATTGAAAGAGTATGTTATTAAAAAGAATTAATTTTACTAAATCGATACAATCAAATTGAACTTAAAACATTAAATTATTTACGATTACCCCTTAATTTAACATAGCATACAGATTATACATAATAATAATGGCATTCTACGACAATCATTAATCTTCCAATATTGCTAAGGCTATAATTTTTATTTATTAACATTATCTTGGGGGACACTTAAATTTAAAAAAAAGTAATTGGCTCTTCAAAAGCTTTGATTCATTTCATCGTCTTGGCTAGAAGACACTTTCTTAAGTAATGAATGCTGTTCATCAGACTTCACGCTTTTGAGACCAGCGACACCCCAAGTCTTACTTCGCTGTAAAGGAGGCCTACCTCGTATCCGACCTTCATACTTATGTCGTTTGTGATTCAGAGGACTTAAATCTGAGTCTGACATCTCCTCAAATTTTCGTTTCGACGCTGATGATGAGGTGGAATTCATGGAAGTTGCTGACCTGTACGGAGTGACTGATTTATCGGAAGCTGAAAGACAAAGAATATGATAAAGAAAGTGCTATGAAAATGTACGTACCGCTATATAATGAATAGACCGCTAGTCAATGATTACAATACATAAATGCTTCTACCTAAGCAACTCTGAGACAGAATAATCACGTTCTTTTAAGCTGTCTGACTATATTTTAAAAATACATTTTGTTAGCCGCCGTTTAGCCATAAAATAATTGCGCTTAATTATAAAACTATTATGAGAAATTGTCTATCACATAATTTATTTAGTTTAACAAAAAGTTGTGATCGTGACAATATGTAACATTGTAATTGTTGTATCTACCTACCTATACAACCTATAAACAGGCCAAATTAGCTCGTATACGACACGTATAAAAATCCAGTTTTACAGGTATTTTAAAAATTTAAAGCCCCTTTAAAAGGATGCTCTGTTGTTTTGAAACGGTACTCAGAGAACGTTATAATCATAAAGTATACATTACGTTTTTACTATCAGCAATTAACTGAACGCAGCTGCTGTAAACTACGACGTGCTTCGTCCATAACCAAAAGCCTCGTTTTATGTCTTACGTGATGCGAATGGATTTCATTTTGTTAAATGGATAGCAATGATAGCCCAGTTGTCTGAACATTGGTTTTCCGAGGATATTCCAGTTCAATCTCGGCTTCTTTATGTGTTTTTGAAGTAATGTTCTCATTACAAATTATTTATGACGGCAATATTATAAGGAAACGTGCCGAAAAGATGGGACGTCTTTTCCTTTTTTTTCAAAGATATATAACGTCTATTGTCTAATAGTTAAAAAACCTTCAGAGTGTACAATTTTTGACTAACCTTACATAATAAAAATAGAAAAAGGATGGATGAGGATGAATGGATTTGGATAACAAACCTTGATCACCCCAAAACACATTTCTAACTGCTCTCGCAACAGTCGTCCAAATGTTTTCCTTATTTTGCTCTGGCTCTCGTTCTATTTCACTGATTTTTTCTTGAATACCTTCACCATCATCTACTATTCTTCTAACACTAACTTTTTTCTTTGTGATGACAAACTTGAATTGTATTTCTGTTTCTTCTTCAGTAGTTCGTAAAACGGAATTCAAACAAGTTTGCAAAGATCCAGCAATATTTGTTGTAAGGGCAGAAATGGCATTATTTATTGGCTGGTTTGGTGAATCGACGCATGTTTTGTATGAGTCATTTGATTCTTTTGTAGTATTTCTCGATTCAACGGTTGGGCTATCTTCCTTAAAGCTTATGGCTCTTGCTGGTATATTGTGATCTATTGCAGGAGGCGTATCCTCTTGAGGTATTTCTCTATTAACAATTACTGGTGTTCTGGCAAAAGTAATTGCTTGACCCTCAAAGCGATTGAGCAATGCTTGAAAACGTGGATTGAAATAAGATTTTGGCTTTTGAGGTCCTGGTGTTAACATACGTTTCGGTTTTCGATAAACTACAAAATAATATGGTAGATGTTAAGATATTTAGAGGTTTATAAGTTTGGTAATTAGGTTGAAAGTTAGAAATGTACATTATTAAAAAAATGGTTAATAGGTATTAGCCCATAGTCAATACAGCTATTTCTAATTTAAAAACAAAGTAAAGTATTTGTTATTCAAAATTACATTTTACAAACCTCGGTTCATTTTAGGCTCCTGTTTGAATACAGTATCTTCGGAAAATTTTACTCTTTTGGTCTTTGTAGATGTTTCAATATTAGCGGAATCTTGGCATGAAAACTGTTTTTCCGAACTATCTTGACTACCCAGTCCAATACGACTGCCAGCCGCGATAATACTTTTAAGCTTTGGTGGCATGGTATCAGACTCTATTTTTGAAGGCTAAAAAATATTCAAATAAGAATTTACCACCATAAATCATTAGATCCAAACACTAAGCATAACATCAGCGTAAGTATAACATAAATAAAGCTTAATTTCTTTACCACTTAGTGGTAACGTAGCATTTTACTGTTAAAAAAATAAAAACGGATCATGTGGATTCGAAGACAACCCTTTACTTAGTAGTAGAAATATTACTATTGATGTTCATTAAATTCAATTTAATATGAATTTTACATCTAAAGTAAGACAGGGGAGAATTACTCAGAATTAATTAAGGAATATAAACCCAAAAACAAACTACCTCAATACTTTGAGCTGAACTTTCGGTGTTGTCAATTTCAGAAAGCGGAGAATCAACCCCTTGTTCAGGAAAAAGTGACCATCCTTCAGCGACAGGATGTGTTGGTGTACTGGTGGTTACAGCTTGTGCCAGCTTTACAACGTAGAGGTTAGATGTCGGAGTTGTGATTTCTGCGGCATTTTCTGGAACTATTTTATATTACACGAATTACCACGTTAGAAGATTTGATTAAATGGTAGCAATATCAGAATTATCGTCCATATAAAATTGTATAATATTGCTATGTAAATAATTTACTTGTATAAAAATATTTATACGCTCACCTTGCATATTATTAATTCTAGAAGGAGTAGTTTCATTAATGACGGGTGAATTATTTTCGTTCTCATCTTCCAGTGATTCCTCGTATTCACTTGCTGCATTCTGTCTCATCAACCTTAAATATTTCCTAGCGTGAGGAGTTGCGGACCTTTGTTTTTTATGTTTTGGAGTTTTTGGGTCCATTTTTGCATGTTGTGTTTGTGGAATAGATTTCGGACTATCAACATCGGAGTCGCTTAATTCGTAATCAACTAAATACCTTTTCCTTACAATAGGTGTTATTACTGCAGTTTTGCTTGATTTATTGACAGATACAATTGCTTCAATGTTTTCTCCTTCAGTATTAACGACCTTTTCATATAAAGAGTCAAATTTATTATCGACTTCATTTGTTTCGTTTTTTCCGTCGAGTTCTGCACCTATTAATTCAGATATGCTGGTACATTTATCAATATCGAGAAAATCTTCCATTTTGATGAATGTTTTGTTGCACTTTCGACACTGTAACGGCAAGTGTTCTCCAGCAAGATGTCGAATGAAATCGTCGTTAAGTTGTTCCGGCCGGCAGAGGAACCTGTTACCGCGGCAGATAGGACAGTCATACATCAGACCGTGAGTTAACTTCTCATGTTGCCTGCGACATGTACTACAGCAAAATACCAGTTGACACACAATACACCTGGCCTACATAACAAAAGAGAAAAAACATCTTGAATTAGAAGGAATCGGAAAAAGAGAAGATATTTATGTAAAGATTTTCAATTGTGCATGAATAAGTTATTTCAGGCAATTTTGTTTCGCTTTGATCGTTGTATAAGTCAAGGACACTTAAAAATAATGCTCCCCATTTCAATTTGTAGGGAATAGACTTGAAGAATTCAAATAGAATGAAATTGTATGGAAGCTTAATAATGTCAGTGAAAGTTTTGAGATTTTTTAGCTAATAGCTAAGAAACAATGAGTGAGCTAGTTAATGGTTAGCGGTTACAGTTGTATCTGATTATCGTTAACATTGGTATCCTATCGAGGCATTACGAAGAACCAAAGGTAAAAATTAATGTTAGTTTTAATCAAGGGGTCTTCTTCTTCCTCTTGTCTTTGTACATATTTCATACCGTAAAATAAACTTTATCCCAATTGTACGATCCCTGGGATGACTAGGACGTTTATGTTTGAGCGCCTTATGGATAAAGTCAAGCAATACGACACTTGCTCTATTACCTATGCTGTTGTTGTCCCTAAGCGAAGCGAGGATAGGTTGTGAGTTTAAAATTATTTCTTTTTAAGCATATCTTTTAATAGATCAAATCTACTGTATGTCACGCACGTCTAGACGAAGTCTATCACATACGGTAAAGGGATGTCTAAAACTATTAAGACGCAACGTAAATACGTAATCTTGAACGGCGCTCCATTATTCACAGTACTCCCAAGTGAGTTCACTCTATCTACAAGTCTCTGCTAAGTATATTATATCTCATGTACTGTTAGTAGAAATATGTAGGTAGTTAAATTTTTTAATCTAGGGTAACTTAAGCCTGTGATTTGTGTATTGGTTAAAACATGTTTGACTATTACAATGATAATGTCTTTCTGTCTAGTTATTTGTTTATTATCGCTTATTAATTTTATTATTATTATTAATTTTATTTTGTTCATATAAAAAGCTGCATAATAGTTTTATGACCACGCTTTTAGGTATGTTTTAGGAATTAGTTAAAGTTAGATTAAAGTGCATTTTTTTGTTAAAATCAAATGTCACTTCCTCTGTCAGCTAAACAATTTGTGTCAGAAATGTGAAAAACTTCACCATAGTTGGGAAATATAACTGAATTCTCTGCAATCGTATATAAATGATAACTGAGAATTCTTTAGAAAATTCATAATGTGAGAAAACAGTTTCGCAGAAATAGTTTTATTACCTAGGTCTTCTTTATTCACTATGTAATGATACATACACAGGATATTCAGGCTGTAGAGCGAAATAAGAAATGGACATACATAGAAACGTACATACATAAAAGCTAGGTAGGTAAAAACAAAGGATTCAAATGGGGTAACTGACAAAATACGGCAGCCTATGAAATTGGACCTTTTGAGATTATGATGTGAGGAAAAGGCTATCGGCAAAAAGCGAAATCGTGTTAGGAAACCGAGGACAGACGGACGCTATTAGTATTCGTATTTGCGTAATAATACCAGGAAAGGCTAAGTGCTCGTATGTGATTTTAAAACTTTTTAATATTATGTCAGTTATGGAGCCTAATTGGATTATTTACTCTAGTAAAAAGTGCATTAGTTAACTTCGAAACTTAAAGAGAAATTATTATATTGTTTCATGATAACAAACATTCACATTTAAAATCATTAAATAAAATCAAAGAAAATTTATTTATTGCGCAACTTCACTGTTTGTATCACAGTTGATAAAATTTATTAAATTTATTATAACATCACAACACCCACGATTATGGAGTTAAATCAGACACATACTTCTAGCATAATTGATTTTCAAGGATTTATAATAAGTTAAGAAGAATATAGTAAGCATTTTCTGTCTTATCAAAGTAGCATAGTACTAAAGCATAGTTGTATATTTTTTATGACTTTCTGACGAAAAATAGGCAACATTCCAATTGGTATTAACTCTGTCCGCCAAATGCAAAATATCAAATTCAACTTCTAACAGGGACAAGCTGTGACAAATACACATTTTTTGTTGGAGCCTTTTCATATCCCTCAGAAAAGTCATACAGGACTTCTAAGTCTAAGTTGTATGTAGGTTCTGTTTCGAGAATAATTAATTTTAATTATGTACTGCAATTTAAGTACTATATGTTATAGTGTAATTAACATTGTTAAATTTATAAGGAAGATTGACTGAGCTCTTAGTTCCTAATTCGAAAGAAAGATGTATTTATTAATTATAACAAAAAATCTTAAATAAAGATTCTAGAATTTGCTAATTAAAACTAAAAGCCTTAAACCATCAGAAATACCAAACAAATTTATATCAAAGAAAGAAAATCGCAAAATTTTCCTTCTTCAGTAGTATTTCACGAGGAAATTTGATTCTACACTTTATTTTATAGCTTTCAGACGAAGAACAACATTTCAAAGATATTTTCTTAGTAATCCAATTTAGGAAATGAAGTCCGAACAGACCGGGGTAAGTACCTATATAAAGGGCAATATAAGAAATAAAGTGCTTCCTAATAAAGTAAATTGTTAATAAATTACTACCTAATAAACCTTTGACTCAGCAAACAAACTTTGAAATAAAATCTTTAACAGGTACTGTTGTTAAATATTAGAAATAGCAATTAAGGTAATTCCTTTTAACGGTTTTCAAATTTATAAAAAAACAGATGGCTGTATTTAACTAAGTAGCTATTAAGAAATATAAAATGATTAGTGTGTCATAATTCAGATAATTTTAAAAGTGATTAATCTGATTTTGTTTACATTACATACTACTCAGGTGAATAATTGTAAAAGTGAGAAATAAGTTTTTAACAAATTGTAATAATTTAGGGTTTACATAATCATAGCAACAACATCTATTTGTAACACAATGTACTTATTATAATTATGTAGTTAACTTTGCAACATCACAAACTTCAACAAAAGAGTTTAGGTATCTTTCAAGATTTTGTTCTAAACACGGAAGAAATGTATGTATTATTAATTATTCTGTGGATGTAAACAATACAAAACTTATAAATATTATCAATGACCCCTTAAATCTTTAGAAAATTATAATCTTAATCCATTACGTAAAGTAACTTGTGACAAAATTACTCACCATAACGAAATCCTCCATCGTAATTATCAATCATTTCATTTGAATCCACTTTTAAACTAGTAAATAGATAGCGAAATTTTTATTACGAATAAAACAAGACATTCACTGAATCAATATTCCGAAGCAGTACGATAAAATAGCAATTTAAAGTATACTTTATTGAATTTACTCCTTGACAGTTCACAAAATTTTTATTGTGAAAGTACCCTCAACCATTTTTGTAAAATTTAAAATGTATTCTGCAGAAGTGACATTGTGAATGAATTTTCAATTACGTCACTACTAATATGATATTTTTTTATATAGCTAAGAAAGTACCTAAATATTTTTTACTTTGATAATAATGTTTATGTACGCAATTTTTCTTATCATCTGCGTTACTTGTAAGGCGTTTTTGTCGAAGGGGAAATCTTCCTTAAGATACACAGTTCTGCTAAATAAGATTTGTTTCTACTAAAATCTCCTAGATATTCCATCTGGCACAAACGGGTAGCCTCCGGGATCTCTGCGAAACACCGGTACCTTTCTTCCGTGATGTTTAAATGGCCCGTTCCGGTCTGGTCCTTACAATTTCCCGGGGTCAACGTGACAATCCCAACCCGGGTCCTGGGGGACACTCGTTCCCTATATTGGGAATGCAACTGACATCGCCCTATTCACGAAGCTGTGCCATCTGCCAATTTATAACCCTAAAATCCCAAATTTTCCATACTTTGAACATAATAATACAGTAAAAGCACCACATGGTTAAACCAACTGCGTCACCCAAATGACGGAAATTACAGACCGTAGCCGGCCTGCGGTATTTGAATGTTTCGTTGAAAAGTAATAAAGGGTGTGTTTACTTTACAAATGTCTCTAGGCAAACCGTTACTCCCTATAGCCTATTCGTGGAAGTCAAAATACGAATAAAAATATGCTAAGTGGTATCTAGCCATGCGCAGTGTTAGTTTCATAGTGCTTAATTAGATTTTATTGTAACACTTTTCTAACGTTACAATTATGAGTATCTATGTATCAATTTATTCATTTTTATTATCACATTCTATAACTGACCCATGATAGGTATAGATAGGTATATCGTTCAATAATTTCTTGTATGAAGATCCACTTTTGTTTAACTTTTTGAATTATAGTTAGATAATATTTGAATTGGGAATTATTTAATAAATTAATTTATCATTGTCTTATCTATACTAAGGTTATCAAGGACACTTACTTTTTTAAGTAATTTACAGGGAAAAAATGAAAATAACATGACTGTTTGTCTCACCCTTAATATGTATAATTTGTTAGTTATACATGTAAAGACAATTCAGCTACAATTGTATTTTGATGTTGTTAACTCCTTACGATTATTACCCTACTGAAACCACTCAAGTATCTAGGTATGCGTAACAAACAAACAATTTTATTCGGTACCTACTCTCTCATAGAAGGTTTATGAACAGAGTATTAGGTATATAAAATATATTTTCCACTGACAAAGCTCCAACCCAACACCATTTCAAAGATATTCCCTCAACACTACGGCATAATATCAGGCCAGAGATATAGCGATTTTATATACCCACCGATTTATGTACTATACCTAATTATTATATTTTTTAAGCCTTTACCCGACTACACTTGAAGAAAGGGAAAGGCTTTTAGGTGTATGTAAGTATGTCCATTTCTTTGGCATGCTCTAGAGCCTAAATGGCTTGACGGGTTTCAACATTATTATGAGGTGTAATTAGATATGTCACCATTGTAAGAGTGACATTATACCAATATTATAAATGTGAAAGTTTGTGTAGATGTTTGGATGTTTGTACGTCCTTCACGCCCTAACCGTTGAACGGATTAAGCTGAAAATTGGCACATAGATAGTTTGCATCCAGGAACAGGACATAGGATAGATTGCGTCCCGACTATAGGTTCCCTTGGGATAAATTCAATACTCTTGTTAACCGATTTTTCCGTGAGCGAAGCCGCGGTCATCGTTTAGTAAGCGATAAATGTTTTTAAATACCCCGTAATGATCAACAGCCGGTTTGTAGTTATTCTATGCGTGATTACTAGTCGGTTTTCATCTCGCTGACTAAATGGCCTGCAAACAAATTTCGAAGCAAACAGCACGCGTTTCCCCCTGAGACTAGTATTAGCACGTCTGCTAGCGGCCAACCGAATCTCATTAGAGTTTCAGCTTCACGGCGAATTTTTAACATTAAGTATCTCTTTCACCACTCACAATCACGGAATCCGCTTACAGTTGAGATTAAAAATGGTGATTTAGAAAAAACTTGATGAGGAAATGTTAATTTAAAACAATGCGAGGCAGAATACGGAAGATATTTTTAATTTATCAAAATTATTAACGATGAAAATTTTATGAAATATAAAAAAAATTTATCAAATCTCATCTCATCAAGCGAACTTATATTTTATTACTTACGAGTAATTATAGCATCTAGAATATTTCATGTCTATTTATTTTTCTTGTAGACTTTACCTTGCAATCACACCTGACAGGATTATCCGAACCGTAACTTTGCGGTGATCTTACCTGTAACAAAATAGAATTACATTAACTCACAAAAAAACAAGACTTCGAATTAGATCAAGGAACTCAAAAAGGATATAGCCTAAGTTACTCCCATGTTGGAGAATAATCTAAAGAGACCACACACGGTAAAATCCGTCAGGTCGATTAATTAGGCTGTAGTGAGTACTAAGTAAATTAACATACATGCAATAAAAAAGATTACCCTTGTCCATACTCAGTCAGTAAAATATACAGTCAGTTAATAAACGCTAACACACTCATACCCCCGCAGTAAGATTCCCTGTGTCGTGGGTGGCATGGACAACACAAATAACACATCACTAATACCTACGACCCGAGAACAATTTATCTGTCACATAAATATCTTCCCCAGCCGGGAATTAAACTCGGGACTCTCCGCAGGTAGGGTCACTATCAACTAGGCTACGGGGTCGTCATAGTCTAACATTAAAGCGAACATTGTCACATAATTATATTGTAGTTATACTGTTAGACATTCATGATAATAATATACGCACATAACTAATTACAGGCAGAAACTTACATGGTAATAAATTAGGTATTATGATATAGAACCATTAATTACTAGATAACAGCCATCGTACTGATAACCTAATCGCTTAGCTTAACTGACTATTTAACACCTAATAAGCGTTAATTATTCAGGTTAATGTAGTTTGTATTAATTGAGATTAGGTTATTTGTAACAAAAGCCCAGTAGGATACTTGCATACTGGTCTATTTTATGTAAATTGCCTACAAATGAGTAGGTATACCTACAATGTTAGTTTGCAGGTTGATTATCATAACTGACTGATTCATGTTGCGAATTCATATAGGGGTTACTTTTTGTGGAGCGATTACGCCACATTATGGCAATTATCGCCAACAGCTATTGTAAACAAACCCTTACTTTTACTTAATAACCTTATTGAGCTCAATTAATAATTAACAAATAAATTATATCTAATAATTATGATGGTAAATAACAAAATTCAAAATTATTTGTTCATGTAGGTATCAATGATACACTTATGATTGTAATTTATTTTAATCTACCCCCGTATCGCTTTAGGTGCTTTTAGTATGGAGGAGAAAGGGGAAAGAAACTCCCCCGCACATCAAGTTTTGTTAAGGATAAGTGGAAAGGGAATATACATAATAACTTGTATACCAGATGATATTTTGGAGATTATTATGTATTAAATTTTTTAGATTATTTACATTTGAATAAGAACCTATTTTCACAGCTCTAAGAAGCGGGATCTCCTCCTCCTATCTTTCAGTAGCAAGTCCATGATATTAATGTAGGACTAAAATAACTAAGCCGCGTGGTTGTCCGTTTCATTTTAATGTAGCAGTCTTTAAGTTAAATAAATAGGCTTCTTCTAAATGGATTTTACCGCGTAAGCCTACATCATGACTTAGCATCAGGTGGGATTACATTTTGGAGTCCTATAAAAAATATAACTATATTTTAATCAAAACAACATAAACCAGCTCGAAGATAAGCCCGAACGTAAATTACACAAATGGATTATTTACACGCAATCCAATGTAATTATATTTCATAACTACCCAAAGTTAAAGGCAACAGGATGACAAATGCCCCAAAAAGTTAACCCTACTCAGACCCTGTCAACGACATAATTCCGTGGTGGTGTAATCGAAATAATTAGAAGAAACACCGCAAAAGACGCGACGGGATTGTATTAATTCGTTTTTATGTATGTGGTTGTACCTGGAGGGTTAAGGGTTAATACCTCCGCCTCTTACCTCTGAAATGTTAATTAAAAGAAAAAAATATTGCTTCAAACTTCATTGCGTTACTACTCGTATAAAATA
Source organism: Lerema accius (assembly GCA_001278395.1). NCBI lineage: Eukaryota > Metazoa > Arthropoda > Insecta > Lepidoptera > Hesperiidae > Lerema > Lerema accius. The sequence continues at coordinate 974,910 of LGAG01000122.1, forward strand.
TCTGGACAAGAGTACACCCCCACCCTACTTTCTCAAGAGAGTTCAAAATTCTTGCAAATTAAACTTTCATAAATAATTAAATTTGTAGGTACTTTGTATTGTTCTATTAAAGAACGTTATCTTTGTTCATATAGTAGACAATAGGATGAGTAAGATTAACCCCAATAGGTAGGTAAACAACCAATAATAATTACGGCTATTAAACCGTTAATTGGAATTTTCAACTGGTCGTAATTTAAGCTATAGTCATTAAGAATTTATTGGTTGAAAATAATTGGATGTTTTCACCAAGTCCTGCAATAACAATTGCCACTGGCTTATTTTATACCTATGACCCTCAAATTGGTTTATGATAAGGGTTGTTTACAAAGGATTTTCTTCTGAGCCTACATTTAAAATTGGATGTTACTAATTAATAATACTTGAACCTAATATCTTTGTAGCTGACGGAGTGTAAGGAGCTTGTGTCCATATTAATTGATAGTCATACTTCAGATTATCCTTAAAGACTGATCTGTAGTGAACTGCATAAAATAGTAATGATTAATTAAAAAAAAACTGATCGCGACAGCTGTAAATTAATGGGATATTTAAAAAAAAATTATAGTCTATGTCAACTCTCTCAGTCGAGACGAATTCAATAACATCCCATATTGAAATCCGTCAAATAATTTAGGCCCTTGGGCGTGCCAAGGAAATAGACAGACATACATACATACGCTCGGAACATTACCCTCCTTGCACAGTCGGGTATAAAACAATACTAAAAGGCATAATGGTATAATATTCATAGCTGGTTTGGGCAAATCGAACTGCTAAGCTATAGCACCATATTATAGGAGTGATAGTTAGATGTTCTAACTCCACATAAAATCCCGACATCCTAGCCATTTTATGGACCTTAAAACGCACTGGATTGTAAACATCACGTCAATAATGTCTTAAACGATTCTTTCGATTCAACGAGCGCAATGATTGCAGTGAACAGAGGTATTCATTCTGCTGCAAACATAGGGGCGGATCTACCCAAGAGCTTTTTGGGCTTCAGCCCAGGGCCCCGTGGATACAAAGGGCCCCCAGTTCCTATTAAAAATCACCAGACGAAATTTTGTTCATGGTTGTCTTCGAAGTACAAAAATAAACCAAAACTATTAGGTATATAACTTTTCTATCACCATAGAAAATAGGGCCCCCGAATAGTATTAGCTTAGGGCCCCACAAACTCACGATCCGCCTCTGTGCAAACGAGGACCGAGCAATGTAGATTTTATGTGATACTATATTACTTGCTTCGCTTTGCTTTGGGGAAACTATGACTATACTCTCTTACTACTCCCACACTAAAAAATTACTCATCATACATTTTTGATAACATCTCTATTACTTTATTTTTTCGATATATTTAGAAGCATAATTACAGAGAAAAGGTTATAAAATAATGTGACAAATTATGTGAAATTATTTGAAATTTTATTCGACATTATTTCACAAAAAATAAGCAAAGCATGCAGACCGAAAATAGAAATTAAACCGACTCAATGGTGTATCTACTATTAATATAAATATAGTTTGCCTTACTTTATTAGGCCAACAATGTGTATGTGTAGGTTTAGGTATCCTAAATATATAATTAACTGTTACTCCGTCTCACTGTAAGCTGTCTCGGTTACCGAATTCATAAATTAATTGGAATTGTCAATTAGTATCAATAACAGTGATAGGCGTTGATAGTTGGTTAACCAAATTGCTCCCAAATTCCAATATACGTCGGTATCTTCGATATTCAGACACTCAATAAATATACAATTATACACATTTTTCAATATATATTTATGGGACATTTATGGCACAGTAGAGGGTTTTGATAGTGATCCAGCTCCATCATTAGACTGCTGTATGGTATAATTATTTTTGTATTACCATCGGTTTTTATTTAAGTAGATATATATAAAATTTAATAACAATCGAATTCTCAAGTACTGGGTTAAAGTTGACTTTTACGATTTTACTCAGACACCGGGACAGGTAAAACTAAATTGAAGCTCCTAATAAATAAGTTCAGTAAACCTTGATGCCAAAGGTTACCAAAATCAGTTTTAAAAGAATATCAGAGAAAATGGAAAGAAAACGACGACGAAAAGCCAATTTTCCCGTTGCTCTTAATTTCCCTATTAGCAAAATTTTCCACTTAAAAACTGCAGTTTCCATTAAATTTTAATTGAATATCGGAGATGTGAAAGTTTCGCTGCGATCATCGCTGTAAGTTAGGCTAGTTTGGCTTCGCTTTCACAGTTCCGTGATACGGATGAGCCATCTACAAGAAAAGTTTCAAAGTATTTTATAGCAACGCTCCATTTGCTTCACCTTGGAAGCAAGTATGTTACAATAATCTTTAGTAGGTATTTTGTATTTTCAGCTTTAGTACAAACGGTTATATAAATCAGTAAAAGAAATACATTTACCTTTACAAACATTATAAAGGTATGCTTTGTAAGGTTTTTATCTTCAAAGGTACTAAAGTTTTATGACATTTTGATAATTGTTATTTTCAAAAAACCTTGCAGATTCTGCAACATATTTTATTTCATAATTTTTTAATGATCCCTTAATTTTCCACAATAGGTAGGTATATTACTGACATTGGGCAATTTTTTCTTGACGGTGTTTTAATAACTATTAGTTTGGCTAGTCATTGACGTATCTCGACAACACAAAATGTTTATGAGAAACCGTTTAGTCATTAAGAAGAAGTTCAGTAATAAACGCACGTAGGTACGTTAGGTTTTAATGCATAGACATCAAGCATTCCAATTATAAGCATAACTAAGCAAATTGTTGCGTATATTTACTTACAATTACTTCAAATAAGCGAATCAAAGATCCCCACTTTGGTGCGTATAATACTTTGGCCCGCGAAGATAATAATCAACCTATGGTAGGTACAGTTGGCATATCTTTGCTGACGAGGGTCCCTATGCTAAAATAGACTATATTAAAGAGACGCAGGTGACCCATTGTTCCGGATATTGGGTCCCGTGAGACAATACCGTCCCTTAGAACTCGACGAAGGGAAGTAATAAACTTGTCAATATATGTATAAGACTATGTTGAATTAAGGTGCATTTGGAAAGTTATCTTATTACACAGTTACTTGAATACTGCTGTATAAGTTTTATTTATTAGTACAACATTTGCACATAGTTAGATACGTAGGGAAATTCTACATTAAAAGGATCACTAAAATTATAGTTTTCCTTTTTTTTTGCCGCAGTATGGTTTAATTATAGAGAAATATTTTAAAAGCGTAGCAAAACCCAGTCTGTTTCTATCTGAATACTGTTTTTGAGAGACTTATTAAAAGTTGGGATTAGCAAGTGTGACACATACTACCCGCATGAAGTGATGCTATTGGCCCTTTAGGGGATGAATATCCTTAATACGTCAGTGTATGCAGATTAAATGTACCTTAATCCATTAGGTACTCATGTATTGAGGCATTCAATTGCTACTTAAACACTGGAGAGGAAAATCATTATTTTTCTTATTTTTTTGGAAAAAACTAACAACTTCGTAACCATGTAAGGACTTTTTTTTCTACTTGATAACTTGTTAATCATAAAATACTGATTAAACCTTTAAGAACCTAAAAACAGCCCCTATCGAAACGCTTGAATACAAACTTAATTACATACCGTTCTGTTATATTATCAGTCAAAATAAAAGACCAATCGACAGTCAGATCTTTCCCTGCAAGCCTATTCTTTATCAGATGGCGTTATACATAATATCTCAGTCCCTATAAAGCTTTTACAACTTATTATAATATTTTTATGGGCATCATTTCACTAACGGCGATCCGTATAGTGACCTGTCAAAGCCACAGTCACAAATCGATTTGTATCCCAAAGGAACGTGATAAATGAGCTACCTCCGACACTTTAGGATGAAACTGCCTCGTTACGAAGACAGTAAAATTTTATTTTGACGTAACCGTAGAAGGACGGAAATCTAGTGATTTATAAACGTCGACAACCTACAAGCTAAATGTTGCTTTTATTGAGTTTCTTTAGCATGTTACATAGATTTATCTGTGTTATTATCCGGTTTGATACTAATAGTGTATTAGTTTATTTTTCTTTTTCATTATTATCTCAATTATAGACCCATAAAAAAGAATAGACGGAGCCATCGAGAAAAAAAGTGACAAGCATTAACTCAGCATTAATGTAGCAGTTCGACCATTTGAAGCCCACCGCTCGGTAGTACTATAGGGGAGCGTGAGACAGATTAACCGAAATATCAGAGGCTGTGGTTGCAAACCAACCACGCCATAATCTGAGTGCACCCTTTCGATTGTAGCCTTTACATATTTTTTATGCAATTCCATTAATCCTATGTACCCGGGCTATTAATGAAATAAATTATTCTTATTCTTACACGAGTAGAATTATTCTGTTTATACGAGTATCTACATTCAGTATATTGGTTCAATAACTCTGTTATCGTAGTATTTGGGTGCAGATATTTATATGATATTGGATAAACAATTCAAAATGATTTGCCTTTATCGTTCTCGTGATAAAACCCGCATGTCGTCAGCAGGCAGCAGTAGGTACGTTTATAATTAAACACTGTATGTTTGAACAATGTTAATTTATTTTCACTATTTATCTGTTTACTATTTTTGTGTTACCGAGTTTTGTTCATCAAATATAATTTGAATGTCTACTAGCGTGAAACTAATGTAACTAAATCAATCGGATAAACTAGACGCTTTTGTACATCATCTAAAACTAGATGAAAACACATTTTCCGAAAAAGAAATTATGAGCATTTTTCCGAGTCACAAAATAACCTTACATACAATTTTTCATCTAAATTGGTATAATTACTTACATAATTATAATATGTCGGTAACTATACAAAAAAATTTTTTTTTTTAGGATTGCTAGTAAAATCATAACGTTATAGATATCACTTAGGTACTAAGTACATACTGTATTACATAATTTTATAACCTAAAAACATCCCTACATTTATGATCAATTTCATTAAAGTTTGTTCCTATTCCAATTATATTAATTGTTTTGCCTTTATCCACAAAGCAATTAAAATGTGTATGTGGGCAGACTATTAGATGGATAAATCGCCAATAACATTCCAGTCACGAAGATACATCCCAATTCCAATATGGCATCTTAAATTGAATATCACCGAACCTCACTGTATACTCACCTTTTAGAGAAGATGGCTGTTATGATGTGCGTTTCAATAGGTTTTTTGTTTAACCTCAAGTACGCACACACTTGAAGTTTTGTATTACAGCAAGCAGATTGTGTATGATATTGTAAACTTTTTAAACAATCATCATAGGTTGTGTATCGGATTCCAAATAAAACAGTAGTTGCTAAAGAAAGTCAAACATCATTTCTATTAATTTATTTACTGTATGAGGATAATGGTGGACTTTCTAAGTGCCTCAATCGCCCATGGACATGAGACAAGCCAATCCTCATCATCATAAATTTAGTACCTACGGTATCCAGAAATCTTCAACCAAACTTAAAATAACCACTAACCAATTTACATCAGAATTATGGTGTGTAAATAAAACAACAATGTAGTTTTTCAACATGTAGGTAAGCCTTTCCTCTAATAGAATATAGGTAGGTATGTTATTGAGCGTCGGGCGACGCATTGATCAATCCAATCGCGCTGAAGTTACCATAAATTTATTGCTCCCTAAAGAAACATTTCAAATACAAGTAACTTAAAACACAATAAATATCTCATAAATTATTATACAGAGAAATGATTATTTTTACAACAAATTATGTACATTCTTCATAATTTGCATTTCCATTGATTGGCGTTGGCATAATAATCTGTAGAAATTATATTTAATTGTATATAATTTACTATTTTCTTTAATATGCTTTGTTGAACAAGAACAAAGGGATATTTATAAAACAGTAGGTAATTAAAATGAAATAAAAAAAATATTAAATGTTTTAGTTCAAATAATTTTCCATAGCTACATAAAGAACTTTTAATATAGTCATGCGATCTTATGTCTTTAAGATAAGTTGTACACAATTCTAAGAAACATGTATGTTAAACTTTTCTTAGTCGTTATCAGCTATATTGCTATTATAGGGTATACAATATTAATACAATTATTTGTATGAAGGAGGTTAATAACCCTGTAAAGCATGCATTACTGTAAAATGGATTAGTATCTTCACGAACGTATCCAAGATAACAATGATAAAGTTTGAAATAGTACCTAATGCAAAATACAAAAACAAACAAGTACTGAAATGTGACATAAAACAAGTTCCACGGAATGCAATATCAGTGTGCTACATTATGTTTAATAAGATACGTTCTGCTTCAAATGAGATTTGTTTGTTCCTTGTATTCTGAAAGTTTTGAATACACCGTGTTGTAATGTAGGTACGAAAACTTGTGTATTTCGTAAAAGGGGGCTTTGCGGCCGTTTATATATTATGTAAGTATGTGGGGATCTTTCCTATGCTTATCTTTTTATCATCTGGGGAGGGGTAATAGATGGTGATTACGTCAGCAGTCATTATTTACGATTTTACATAATTGGCAAAGCAATAAATTAACAATCATTAAAAAAAAGCAGATGCATATACCTAAACATGTTTACGTAATGGGGGTAATACGGGGGGTAATAATTGTGATAAATCTGCTTACGTAATACTCGAACGGCCCCTTTGAAGCAAAGTACTGAAATATAAGTTTTGATTATGTTTTTATTACGAGTCTCCTAACACAAAAATAAAGATTTAGTGCAAGCATTGTGGCTTAATATTGCTGACGAAGCTTCGGTATACTCAGGGAAAGTAGAACGTAAAAAGGTGAAAGTAAAAGTAAATGATTTATTTCTTGCGATAACGCCTTTTAGAACCAACTATTTTTATGCAGTAGTAAATAAAACGTGTTTTTGGATAAGGTCTTAGATGAGTTAAAGTTAGAATTACAACTTCTAATTTTATTCAACACTACCTGACCTGGCAAACTTCGTATCGCCTCAGAATGAATAAAAAAAACTGTTTTTTTTTTCATATTTTCTCACCTTTTAAACCTTCTCTGGACTTCCACAAATAGTTAAAAACTAAAATGAGCCAAATTGGTCCAGCCGTTTTCAAGTTTTAACGAGAGTCAATCAAATCAATCAGCAATTTATTTTTTAAATATAAGAGAAATAAGAAGAAAAAGATTATGAAATTTAGTAAAAATACGTGAATCACGAAAAAAAGTAGGTTAAACTTCACTTTCGAATCATCCCACCATCAAAAAATTAAGTAACATTTAAACTTTAACTTACAAATTATCACGCTGTTAAACCTAAGCGTTAACAAAGATTAATTTAAACAATTAAACCATCCTTATAATGCAATAGCGGACTAATTTACAAAATAGCAGGAACGAGACGGTCTTCCGAATTCATAACACGCCCACAAAAGTAGGTTACCGTGTCAGAGTCGCGAAAATATCGTAGAAACAGATTAAAAATGGCCTCGGTGGGCATCAGACAAAAAATATCCCATACAAATAAATTCAGGTCGGGAAGTGACAATTCTGCTACGACGCATCCGGAATACTAAATCTAGAGAGAGGATTAACTTTGCCTTAGACATAGACTAAATAGGGAGTTTCAAGTATTAGGTAACGCAATTTTTGAAGATTTTTGACCCTCCCCCCCCCATTTAACGCGCCGTTACGTATTTCTGTATCCTCCTATCCCCTCCAGTTTACGAAACACAAATAACAATTTTTATCTAGAAATGTCGCCATTTTGCAGAGTTAGAAGAATTATTATTGCCTAGTATTTTGCAATAAAAAATCAATGTTACGTAACGCGTTGTTTGTCCCAAATTGCGTTACGTTATACTTGAGCGGCCCCTTAAACACTTATGTGATTTTATGTGAAGTTTGTGAGAGAATGCCGGTTAATATAGTTAATTGTAATAATAATATTACGATGATATTATGGCTTATCCTAGTATTGATCACAAATATTAATAAAAACCTAACATATATAATTATGGCTAATATTGACAAATATATTATTATTGTAATCTATACTATAATAAAACAGTAAAATAAATTTGTCTGTACATTGAGTATATTTACAAAAAACTAATCTAGAGTGACTCAAAAACAGTAACTGAGTACGA
>LGAG01000122.1:999732-1012426 GCA_001278395.1 Lerema accius
CACTTTATTTTTGTGGTCATTGTAATAAAAGTTTTAAGTCTTAAATAGTCTCTTAAGTGTTTGAACAAAATTATAACATCATGGTTTACTCTGCCCAGGAATATGTAGCATTGTGTAATTATTCTAAGGTAGCATGTCAGGTCATCATTAAAATTAGAGAACATTTACACTGTGATCCATATTTCACCATAACTTTTTATGTCAAACAATAGACGACTTTAGATGACGATGTCAACTGTTTGTCAAGGTGACCTTCCGTCTGACGTGTAAGTATGTGTATTTTCTAGTATGTAAACATTTGAAATAAAATGTATTAAACTAAACTTACCTTTCTTTCTCCATATAAACTTTAACCATGCCAAATATCAAACGCGTAAGTGCCTGTATCATTCAGTTCAAAGTTTAACCGTCCTCGTTCTAATAATATAGACGCTCCAATGCATTTTATCTGGAAAGAAATGGTATTTGGTCGAGTTAAGTTATATTTTTTTAGCATAAGTACCCCTTTCCAATTCCTGTGTATCGCCGTCTAGCTTTTGAATGGTCTGGAATTTTGCCAAACCGACGGCCGTTAGCGATCAGTGATTGAAATGATTCAATATGGGAGGTGTCTGCCAGAATACATAATCTGAACCAAGACAGTTATTGAGAGCGAATTTATGTTGATATGTGATAAAGCGAACTTGTTTGTTGGATCTCTAATGGGAAGTAATCGTGTTAAAATATTTGATTCTTCGTGACGTCATAGCCTTTAATTCCTTAGTAGCCTACTACATGATTCTCTCCTCACAATTGAGGAGACTTATTTCAGCACACTGCTCCAACGCGAATGGCCGGGCTGTTTGGTAAATAGATTCTCTCGATATCTGTCTTCCAGGTGACAATAACAACATCAACTTCCTCGTAAAGTGACCTTGTGAATAGAAAATGGCTTATTACTCTAAGACCAGGGCTAATTACACCCCGCAGGGGTAAATCAACGTTATAAGGGTAGCGAAAGACCTAATTGTTAGGATTGTAAGATAATAAAATAACATGAGAAAATGACTTGTATTTGTTGTTTTGATAACATTTAAAGACGGGGTAGAATCAGTTTTTCTCATAGGTCACAGGGGTAACGATATTGAAAAAGGGCAAGAACCGTTCTTAATACTTCACCTTTTCTTAATTTTTTGTAATGACATTTCTATAGTAAATTTTAACGTTCTTTAAGTAAGCGATTAATTTCTAAGACGAATTAAATGATTTGAGTATGAATTTGAACCACTACCACTGCCCTACGAGTAAGACCTCGAATTATTTTTAGACGCGGTGCTAATTTCCCAATGTAATTTAAGACACTGTTTGTGTATGGTATCCCCTAAAGTCCTTAGCTGCCATATATCTGACGCAAGGAGTCGCTGTTTATTGCCCGGGGACTGTACATTGTTGGACTTCACGAATATCACTCACTGGAGAATACCATACAATACGACAGAACAGTTGCTACTTTTGCTCCTTAGCGCATTAATTAGTGTGCTAGCAACGGCGTTAAGTTATAACTCTGAAGGCGTTGTTTTACAAATACATAATGAGATGAAAGATATGAAAAATGAATGAAATGTAAAATAAATTATATAATATTTAAATGAGATGAAATAGTAAACAACATTACACTCTCATAGCGCCACGCTAGGACTCCTTGTGTCATGCATAATATACATAAGAGATACTAACATATTAAACACATTATATGTATAGGCATAGATAGGTTACATGCCCAAACTGAGAAACGCCCAAAAAATCAAAGACGTTAAAATTCATTAAAATTGTTTTATCATTAGCTATTTTACTTTTTAACGTTATAAAACTTGTCTATTAGCGTAGTTTTCTTTATGAAAAGTTTGTGTAATTTTTTTTTAAAGCTTATTAAAATCCAATAATGTAAAGTTAACAAGTTAGATGTTATCGTTATAAAATCTAGGTAAGGCTGTATTAGTTATTCGAGATATTAAAGCAGCAATTATTGTCCTCTTTTATTTATGTAAGTAGCTATAGTTTTTATAATAACAACCTTATTTCTATCTTAATTAAGTAGTAAGTCTTTTACTTGGGATTAATTGGCAACGGACTAAAATGATTATCCTAATTTAGGCCTATTAATTTTTTAACATTTTAAATGTGAAAATTGTGAAAATATTTCGATTTTTGGAATTTTAGATTTCTTTTACATGCTAACTACAATACAATCTGTAACAATGGTCTGATTAACTTTTGGATCTAGACGATAGATTCGAAACTACAACGCCAAACTGTATCCACCGACTTCGTTATGATAGGTTCTTAAGATTGCCCGCCTATGGGAGCTATAATGACGTATTCACGTCAAAATGTGGGATAATGTTATTATTTCAAAGATACCGTCACTTACCTTAACATGTAACTTAAAGACATGCTGACTTAGTTTAGAACTGTTGATATCAAACATCGGTTTCCAAAATCATGTAGTAATTGGAATCATGTTCCTGTTTGGATCCAATTACTCAGTAATTGGGACCATGTTTGCTCAATGTCATTGAGTATCACTCTGTACCTATTTAGTATCAATTATGCAGTGCATTGAAGCAGCTTAAATAGATACTAACCATAATCCCCAGAGACCAATTCACCTAAAACGAATGCCATTTCTATTACCATTCACGTCAAATGACACCTTTAAAGTTTCATGTGACCTGTACCTACAAGGAGTTGGAAGAAAGACGCCATTTTCCGCATACAAAAATTAAAAATGTTTCAGGAATTCACGAAGAAGTTTTTGACAGAAAATTTGGCTATTATAGTTACCTTTCTTTCAAAAGCCTTCGCAAGTTTTTTTAATTTTTTTGTTGTCCATACATAGGGTCTTCAAACAGCGCCGATACTAAAAAGTATGTGGGCTCGTCCGGGATTTGAACCCGGGACCTCTCGCACCCTAAGCGAAAATCATACCCCTAGACCAACGAGCCGGTTGATAATATAATAAAAAATTACAATAACTTTGATAAAATGTATTAGTGTAGCAATCATTAATATCTTTATAATTCATATCTTTTGACAGTCACGTACTATTGCAGTAGTTAAGAAATAAGAATACGTAATTTACGTAATTACGTTATTCTTACGTCTCTTTTCAACATTTAAACAAAACCAATGTTTAAAAGAGACACTTCATAGTAGCTAATGATATTTCAGACCCATTCTTTAACTAATGGAGTTACATTGTTAGTATACTGTAAGTTATTGCTACTTAAAAATAAACAAAGCTACAAACCATACTGCTTAAATATTTTTTTTATTTTAAATCAGAACCGCAGTTATGTGGGTCTTGGGTTCGATTCCCACAAAGGCAAAAATTTGAATAATGATTTAAAATTACTGGTTCTGGTTCTAGTGTGTGTTTTTTTTGTTTATGTTATCCATGATCTATACAGGGAAGGATCTTTATGAGGAGGCTATGAGGCTGTCTCCGAAATGTCTAAAGTAAAGATTTGACCTTATTTGACCTCGTTTTGTTAGTATAAATATAGGCGCTTAATAAGATTTGTCTACATGGTCTTCTCCACCCTCAATAGAGATAAAATAAACGACTTCTTTAATTGTATTTAGTGAGTCTTAGCGGATTTATTATCAACTAAAGTAGCTTCGCCGTCTTAATAGACGATCATTAATGTAGATTGCGAAAGTAATGTGCTAATGCGAGGTAGGATTCGATACTTTTTTAGTCTGTATAACATTTTTAGTCTGTATAACATTTGTAATTGTATAACACGTTTATATTTGAAACAGATTTCATTTATATATAAAAACAATGGTACCTCTAGTATTAATCCTTTAATTCTGAATAATTATTATGAGCAGATGTACTTGTAATTAAGCGACTTCCTTTTCACTTTAATACATTTTGTAATCATTATACTATATACTAAAAGGCTAGGAATAGTTAGGATAACTTGGATTATTTATGGGTCGTAACTTTATATTTCGACGTTCCATGAACACGTAAGAACCGAGTCTTACTTCCACTTACTTCATGACAGCGACCTTGTGATGATGTGTCAGCGATGTGTTACGTCAATTGTCTATATGACGTCAGAGTCTATGGATATTCAGACCTCCTTTCATTCGCAACGTCACAGACAAATCGCAAAATTGAGTTACATAGATCATGTTCTATTTGCTGGTGATTTTTATACGAAGTGTTAAGGAAAATGCTTATGGGCTATCTTTTTGTAGTAAACATAGTCGCCTATAAACACAGTGCATGCTGAATAGACTGACTTATTACAAGATAGGTCACAATTGAGATATGTAGGTACAGATATAGGCTTCTATTACTTGCATCTACCGTCTGCCTTTAACGTCATACGTTCCAAATAATAACATTTATCTATAAGTAATTGGTAATTTCATTTATATCTTATTCAACAACAAATGCGATATGTCCTCATAACATGATGTTCTTTTGCGTTTTTCCAAAAAATCGTATTTTTGAATTAAGTCAGTATTTCATTAAGGTATAGGTAATACAATGTGTGGCTTAAAATACGTGAAATAATAAAAATAAAAAAAATTTGAAAGCTTGTAAATTTATTTATTAAAACATTATTAGAACAGCTATATGAGTACATTATCAACTGCAAAATAACTATAACACCCACTTGATGTTTAATAGTTTAATGACCTTTTATCGATATCTAAGGTGGTAAAGATACATCACTATAATGATAATAACGTGACATTAATCACAGGTGCCGTGCTACACTTGACTATAAACCCAATATTTTTATATCCACATTCTACTGCGTCATTTGCTAAATGAATTTTATCTCATTGGTTAAAGATCTACGAGTAACTCAGCATCGAATGTTTATTTACACGGTCATCAAAAATTAAAACTATGTCAAAGAATGATTAATCATGGTTTCATTATTATCAGAGAATGCATTTTTATACGTGCCGATAAGGCTCACGTTTCCGCCAAGTCGTTAAAGGTATACATTATGCCAAAAAATGGACGTAGGTAATTTCAGATGTATGTTTTTAAGTGTGTAAATTACTATGTATGTACGTACGTATTAAATGTATGTACATACATTTTTATATACGCTGAAAAATCTACCATTCTAGCGTTGTTGAGAAATTAATTTAATTTTGGGTACTAGAAAAGTATAAGAATGACTTATTGCTCCAGACAAAAGGTTAGAGGGGATATTTATAAAATAATTAATTATTGAAATTCGGCCAACCAAATACTAAAATAACCTTGCTTGGTTAGTACTAATATACCTAGTGACCTTTCTCACATCCAATTAGAATAGAGGCCCCTACATTCCGCTTACAAGAGAAAGTGATATGTGACGTAACGAACGTATTCTTTTAAGTTGTAACTGTTCTTAAATTTCGATAGTTCTCTCAACCGGCTCGTTGGTCTAGGGGTATGATTTTCGCTTAGGGTGCGAGAGGTCCCGGGTTCAAATCCCGGACGAGCCCAAATATTTTTACATTAATTTGTTTACCTATAAATTTTTTAAGAAAATTTTTATGATTGTTATCTTTAATTGGACTTTGTTTTAAAATATTAAAACATTCATTGAAAGCAGTAAAAATTTAATTAAAATTCGTCTTCCAGTCTTTTCATTCTTTTTTATTTTTTCATGGCGGACAACATATCGCTTACGGTTCTAATATAACTTAAATTCATGGGCTATTGCTCAAAAACTACACGCTGATGTCCGTCAAGCTATAGAGCATGCCGAAAATGGACATAAGTACTCGAAATACATGGCCCTCTTGTAATTTAATTATCGGTAGGTCCTCAGTGAAAAGTTTTTGAATTTACTCATGCAAGAAAAATATTCCTCTGATACCTATTAAGATTTTTACATCGTTTCAACCAATTATCATGATCAGATTTTAACGGTTGAAATTTTGTTCAAGAATTAAAGTTTCCCGGTGGTCATAATTAAAAAGTTTTTTGAGATTTCCAAATTCTAAGCAAATGACCCGGAATTATTGTTATAAAATTTAATGTAATTTTTTTTCTTGTGTATATTATTTCATAGCATAAAGATTGTGACTGAAATGAGTTTCTATTATGCAACTCTTTCAAACTTTCATTTTGGCCAGGTATTTGAGACGTAGGAATAAATGAGTTAGGTTTTGTAGTCTCAATCTTTAAATGGTGTAATACTTAATTATAACTCTCCAGTAACGGACCTCCGCCCGTTAAATATCTTTACTGAAGTAAAACATGCTTCAAGCAACGGGATTATTAAAATTCTTGGTTTATGAACAAGTTAAAAATATTTGTTGGGCGGGCGCAAACGTCCAGTATTTTCCAGATTCTGAATTATTAGTGGGGAGAACGGGGTTAAAAGTACCAGGGGTAAGCTTGTTTCTATTATGAAAATGTTTGCGTCGGCACGCCTTACCCCTCTTTTTACCCCACTCTCCCCTATTGTCAGGATAAAATCAAAATCTGAAAAATTCTGGACGTCTGCGCCAGTCTCACAGAATTTAGAATCTGATTTCTGAAAATTTCTATTGGATCCATTTTCTGAATACATACAAGAACTTGTTCACTAATATTGCAGTTTTCAGTACCTGATAGTTTCTCTATAATTTAAAATCCTCAAAGGCATGCTAGATTTACCATTCTCGATTGACCAGAGCTGTCGTTACCTTGCCATTTTGAGAGAAGATTGGATTCTAGTAATTGGCTCATAGAGAGTAATAGAATTAGTCCTGAAACAGATCTATTCAACCTGGTGAGGTATCTATTATTGTGACATTTCGTATTAATCCTCAAAGCACCTCGCAATTGAGTTCTCTTGTGGGGAAAATTAAATTGTTTAATTGCATTACTACATGATTTAAAGCCATTAAACTGAAATTAAAAAGCTGCACAATCTTACACATTAAGTAATAATAGTGATAGATATTCTTTTACTGATTTCTGAACGCATCATATCGCCACCTAATTTCCTATCCAATATGCCAATACCTGGGGGTAGAAGAAAAAAAAACGCGTTTCCAGTTCTGCTGTCAACCGCCGAGTAATCAGGTCGAGCTACATTTGTTCCCTTCGAAATAACTCAAAGTTCAGCAAAATTAAGCCAAAAAAAATCAAAAACCCAGTGTCATCGTGCAGTGCGAGTGATACAGACATTTCAGCAAATCATTATATGGTGGATATCGAAGAATCGGAGTGCGTGCGCGTACCCAACATCTCTACCCGGAATCGGCGAACCAGGTATTCCTTTTACCCGAATTCTTTGTTTTATCCAACAAATAGTAAGACATAACACCGTATAGTATGAGTGGCATAAAATGTAGCGTTTTACTTTTTTACAAGTAACGGCTACATCTTCCGCATTTGTATTAGACTATAATTCTTAGCCTCACCAATAACTAGGCGACATCACGTAGAAAGGATCAAGTAATGGGTTAATAGCGACGACAATCTAACTGCTGATATGTATGTATGTATGTATCCATTGATAAAAACCAATGCTAATGGCATAGACGACGTGTGATCCGAATCAAAGGAAAGTGCTCGAAAAATTTTTGACAGAAATCACCTATGCAAATAATTATTACTGGTCGCACCTGAAGTTACTTAAAAAACTTTAAATATATCTACATCAAAATAACTAATTAAACTTTTATTTTATAATATATAAAACGACGTTAAAAGGGCTTCTTAGTAGTTATTAGGGCCGTGTTATAAGTTGTAACTTTTTAATATAGGTCGATAAAGAAATTTCAGTGCTGAAACTGAGGGACGAAATGGGTTGTATTATAAAGTTTTGTAGGTACGTTAGCATTTTTATACACTTTAAATTGTGGAAGTTGAACTTTGTGTTTTGTATTATGTTGATAATATCTACATTTTAATGTACTGTGGCGGTTTTGACCGACCTTCTGGTTTGTAGATTTTAATCACCTTTGGTGTACCTTATATGAAACATTTATAGTATGAACACTAGTAACAAAAATGCAATTGCTTTCGTACTTACTTTCTAATTTGATTCGGGCGAGCGATTGTTATCGTTAGATAGAAAACGATTAATGCATTCATGCGGTTCTCAAATACAATACATGACGCTGTACCGTATTCCAATAACATTATCTGTCTCAATGAAGACATAATTAGTAATGGTCAAATTTCGATCACAAAGCGGGATCGAATGCACTACGAGCTTTGAAGCTAACTTAAAATCCAACTATTCTATTTTTTTTCAAAGCAAAACGAGAGCCAACTGTTGCAAAAACCTACATATAGTTAGCGTCAGTAAATATCACAAATTTTGCCCCATACATAACGAAGTTCGGTACGGATGATAAATTGAATTCTCTCACAGGCTGGTGTAAGGAACACTTATGGTGTCTAACTTTGCCAACTCGTCCCGGTGATAATACGAGTAGTTGGGAAGCACTGAACTCTTGTTTTACTTAAACGAGTTCTCTAGAAATGTCGGGGGCAATTTGGTTAACAGCCGTGTTAAAAGTATGTCTGTTGGTCTGGTTACATTTTGCTAGAAATATGACGCAGGTAATGTCATGTAATTTGAGGTCCTAAGTACACTCTACCTTCAGGCTTAGTTACATCCCCTCTTACCATATCTTAAACTGCTAACATGCTTTTGGTATAAATTAGTATCCTACTAATATTATAAATGTGAAAGTTTCTAAATATATTTGGATGTTTGTGTCCTTTACGCCTTAACCGTTGAACGGATTAAGCTGAAACTTAGACCACAGTTAGTTTGCATCTAGGAATAGGACATAGGAAGGATTTATCCCGATTATAGGTTCCCTAGGGATAAACCCAAAATATTTTTAACTTCTACTCTTCCGTGGCCATCGTCTAGTTTACAGTTCACCACCCCCTACCATCCATGGGTATCAGTAAGTAACCTAAAATAAAACTGTAGGTAGGAGACACTGATAGTATTGGGATTGTATTTCATCCCACTCACCCCAAAAAATAAATAGAATCCAACTTCGGAACAAAAAAAAATATAGTAGAAAAAACAACGTTATTATCATTTGATAACGCTTCCCGGTTCATTTGCAACTCAGACCACGCTCTGTGACATACGTCAAATCGTAAAAAAAAATTGACCTCACTTTTTTGTTCTGAAGACTGGGTTTATTACTTTTTGGTCGGAGTATGTCCACAAGAAATCCCTCTGGCCATAAATTTGTGAGTTATGCTAAAGCAAAAATTACCACAACAACACAATATAACTTTTGACAAAAGCCGACGCGGATCGTCTACTTTAATACAAACTAATTAAACGTCAACAGTTTCAAATATAAACTTTGCGTGTTAGAAATTTAGAATTTAATGTTACAGTTAGTAACTGTGTTAAAACTAATTACGCAACTTGTAACAAAATCGAATTTCTGATTTGATTTTATTTAGATGAAAGTGTAAATTTTATTATTAGGACGTCGAGAATACAATTTAATTAAGAATAAGTTTGTAGGACAGTTATATTGAATTGTAGTTTTTTTATAGAGCAATTATATAAATATTAATCAAATATTATATTCCATTTGAATTAAGTATAGGTCTGTATGTTCCTGCCTTGATATAGGAACCACAGTGGTAAAATTTATACATTTACGAAATAACGTATTACGTACAATAAAACAATTTGAAATATCGAAAACCTAGCAACTCTGAATAAAGACAATAGCATAAAATTCAAGATAAGTAATTTTATTGTAATAAGGATTTATAATTATGACCCTTTAACATCTGTTATTAGAAGCAGTCTTTTGGTCCAGAGCCAATAAATAAAGAAGTTCCTTGCAATAACACTCTCCCTGGGGACTGAGTATTCCAAACCGAAAAGTTTAAATTTATAGCACCAGCGCCACCTGCCGGCTCTTTAGGATATTGGCAAAGATTACCATAGCAACGTCTATTGGGCTTCGTATAAATGAGAAGAATGACTTTGCAAAAACTAAAATTAAACTCGTAAACAATGACGAGACTTTATTAAGTGTTATACTACTCTATAGATTCTTAAATTCTTTGTTTATTTTTTTTTTGTTATTGAATATGAGGTAATGTGTATACTTCGAAGTAAAACGCGGTTATAAATTTTACTTTTACAGAAATTGATATAAATTACATAACTCAATACCACACCTATAATTTATACATACGCTGGAAGAATGTTATCCTCCTTTGACGAATCGATTGAAAGTACAAGCAAACATTTTTAGTATAAAAAATGCGTTGTAACAAAAAATATAGGAGAAGACATACCCATAAAATGAAACATTTTGTCCACTTAAATGTAACCATTAATGTGAGTACGCCGGTCATTTTCCATAACCCTTTGTATACGTTAGGGGAAAATTAAGCCCTTGGAAAATAAACAAAAAAGTTATAATTGTCGATCAAAACGGCACCTGGCTCGAAAATAATGTTACAAACGATGGTTCTAACTTTTATACGAAAAAATTTAACCATGAAAATCAAGCACATTTTATTTAAATTTTTTATATAACGATGAAACGTCTAATACAATATTAGTTTTCTATTATAGTTTAAACTTTGAAGGCGCTTGTTTTTTTTTACTTAACAGTAATGAAGAAAACCGACAGATTAACGTGCTTTTCGAATCAAAGTAACGCAGAAGAAATTTTGCCAATAACGGTCAACCATACACTTTATGACCGCGCCTGCAGTTTCTAAATTCGTCGATCACTTAGGATCGATTCAAGCTACCACGGACTATGGGTGCATCAGCTAAATGATAACATTAAATATTTTATAATGCTGCCCTTATTCTCTTCGAGACATATAAATGCTTCGTTAGCGGTTTTGTCATAATTATGATGGAAGTGATATTAATCCAAGCGTCATGAGAGAATTCCGCAATCAGTCATAATTATGTAAATGTAACTTAATTGCGTAAAGCAACAGTGAAAGGCGTACGCAGCGCGTGTTATAAAATGTGGGAGTAAAAAATAAACGAACATTTAAATTCATAATTCTCGTCAACCGGCTCGTTGGTCTAGGGGTATGATTTTCGCTTAGGGTGCGTGAGGTCCCGGGTTCAAATCCCGGACGAGCCCAAACATTTTTTATGGATTTCTTTTTAATATACCTCTACATAATTAGCTATAAGCCGTATCCATACACTCCTAATTTCGAGATCAAATTATGAGAAGTAGCATTTCCAGCTTATGAATTTATAACAGGAGGCATTGGGCAGGAGGGCGGTAGGTACAAATTAACTGACGTTTTTTTCGAAAATTACCGGTTTTTTATAAGAGGTATATGGACTTAGAACTTCAATCGATATACAATTGAGTAAATACTAAAGTTATTTTTTTAACTTGTCCTATTTAGCACTCACGTTTTTTGAAAACCTTGTACCTTACGAAAATTACATAATTTTAAAATTATTCACACTTGTCCCGTAGTTGTTTAAATGATTTTATCTCTTCGATATCACATTTGCTTAAATATTCTTAAACATAGTGCTTTGAATATTATTAACTTCGTTTTAAATATAAGACAAATTATGAAAAAAAACGAAGCATACTAAGTATAATTTTACCCTACACTTCCCCATTGGATCGCCAATGAATTTACCTGGTTCTTCAATCATAAATCCTTACCAACTAAGCAATGTTGTGTTAACATCTATTTTATATCGTTCTAGAACATTCCACTGTTAATTGCATTGAGCTCAATGCTAGTATTCCCATAAATCTCCTTGGCGTTTAATACATTTGATTGTAATATACAAGTAAACAAGGTTTTATAGCTCCTATGTTTTATTGATAGGACTAAAGGGTATCTAATGCTAAGTCCTTTTTAAGCTTTTGACTTTCGTGAAAGGTTATTTCATGTGCATTGGTGATCGCTCGTGGCAAAAAAATGTAGAGTCTTATTTTTAAAACAAAATCTTTTATTTTCAAAGCAGTTTTTGATAATACTTATTTATACATACTTTTATTTGATATTCAACTAATGAAATCGCTTAAACACTACCTACTGGAAAAGTGTAAATAACATGAAAATATGTGATTTCCGTTACAAGCTTTACATAAAACTGAGTGCTAAATAAGACAGTTTAAAAAAATAGATTGTAGGTACCTACCCAGTTCGTACATAGCGCAAGACATAGCTGCCGACAATTAAGACATTACAATTTAATCTAGACTCGAAAGAAATATTGTCTATCACATAACGCGAGATATCACCTAGGAGATCGTGAAGGAATTTATATTAAGCGCCTACACATACGTGCAACAGCGACACGGTAATATTTACAGAGCAAGAAATGTATCTGTACCTTTCTTCGTGGTAATATTACGCTAGCAGGGATTACACGTCAACAGAGCGGCGACATTTTGACGCACGTGTGAATAAATGCATTTTAACCGATGGTATTATTATAAAAAGAGTCAGATATCTCTACAGAACAAGGAATGTATCTGTATACATGCAGTTTCTTTCTTCCGTCGATATCTTATTTTTGTTTTTGCTCTTAATTTCGCTACTAAGTAATTTGCGATCACGCGACCGAATTCCGAATTAAAGCGAACTTAGGTACTTTGGAAAAATGTTAAAACCATTATCTCTATATATATAAAAATGAAATGCTGTTCGTTAGTCTCGCTAAAACTCGAGAACGGCTGG
>LGAG01000122.1:1016872-1028678 GCA_001278395.1 Lerema accius
TATATAACCCGGTAACTTGCGTCGATCCTAAGTGACGACAAAGTTAAGCAACAGTATGCGTGGTCAGTAAATGGATGGGTGACCGCTTGTAGAACTTGGAGCGTTTCCGTGGCTTAGGAGGCATGTTAATCCGACACTGCCAGATGTTATCGGTAGATGACAATCGTTAGATACGTCGGAGATCTTTATGCCTTGAAACTTCGGAGACGATTTGCTTACTAACTCATTTTCCACTATCAATTAGCATTGGAGCAGCATGGTGAAGTGACGTTATGAACCATCCGTTATATTAGAACTAATCTGTTATGTTATTACTTTATATAGGTCATAATTTAATATATGATTACATTTCTGATAAGATTATTAGTTTCTTTGACGGACATAATATTTATAGGCTAATAAAACTATTACAGTCGACGCGATAAACATACCTCAATTCCCCAACACCAAAAATGTGACAGCGAACCGTAAACATTACGTTAATGCTAACATACATAACAATATTTCCTTAACAAGGCACTAACAACATAAACAAATTATTAATAGTAATTCACAACGGCTTTTTATATAAATGCATTATGAGCGAGTTCTTCTCGTAACTGAGGAGGCCTAAAGCTTTTTCCATCATGCTACTCCAATATATTTATTTATTTATTTTGTGACTTATGTATATATATTTTTTTAATTTCTATTCCATTAGAATTTAATTGTTACCGTTTCAATACTATTTTTTTAAAGCTATAAAAAAATTGGGCTCGTCCGGGATTTGAACCCGGGACCTCTCGCACCCTAAGCGAAAATCATACCCCTAGACCAACGAGCCTATATGAAGTAACAGTAATTTTTAAGTTCGTATCTCAACGAAACAATACTCTGTCGTTCTACTTAACAATATTGCAAGTGAAAGGCTTTAGTAAAATGTAGGTTATACAAACTTCGAACTCTTATATTTAGAGCCTTAGTTTACACTTCTATAGGTTTTATTAATTAATAGGACTAATTCATTAACCAAACCTATGCAGTGCCACCATCCCTAGTTCATAAACATATGGGTCTAACCTCGAATAGAACTAAGTACAGGCGGAACTGTTAGTAAATTAATAGTCTAGTTTTTAACTAGAAGTCATAGCGTTTCTGTCTTATTTAAAGATTTTGTATTCACCCAATAAATTTTCACTTACCATTATTTACGAATTAGATTCAAATACATTCCCAAAAACAAAAGAACGATGCCAGTGGGTTATTAAATTTTCTGAATAAGAAGTGATAAACAACAGGTAGGTATTTTACAATGAAAATGGTTGAGCGGGTAACCTTGGTTCAGGAAGCGTATAACCCCATTGTCGGGCACAAATGAGTATCCTCTACTGGGTATAAATCAATTTTATTCTCTACGCCACCGAGAGCAAGTTTAATGACGGAAAAGTCTGGGGAAAATGTGCGTAAGTTAGATTTATTAAGTTTATAACATTAATAAACATAAATCTTAATTTTATGTGAAAAAGACTAAGTACCTTGAGCTGAAAACCTGTGGAGGTAATGTTACTTCTATTATAAAATTTTTCATTCCTAAAATATTCTTAAAAATTTACTTTCTTATAAAAGTAACATCCAAAACAGTTATTGTCTATTAGTATTAATCAAGGGACTTTTAATTTTACCATGCATATTTACCTACCTAATTTTCCATTTAACAGTACTTTTTGATTGTCAAATGGAAAAAAAAATACTCTATTTAATGAAGCCATTACAATTTATTTTTAACGTCACTGCTAAGTTTCATACATAGTAGCTTAGCTATAGTTCTTTTATAAAATCTTCCCTACTATTGGAATTCTTAAGTAATTTATTTTAAACTTTAAATTATTTTCAACACCTACCTGATTCGGAAAATTCTTTTAATATTACAAAGTGTTTAAAAAAATTGTTTTCCAACTAACCATTTACAGCAGAATTTATAATTTTTCAGTTACGACAATTCTGTATTGGACCGCGCGTGTATTCGAGGGCCTTATCAATATTTTTTGAATTGCAAAAATTCTCGGTTGGTTTGAATTAAGATAATAGAGTCTATATTGTTGTACGCATTTTGTTTTAAAAACTCTCCATTTATAAATGTCCAGCCTAGCTAGAATTAATAGAATTATTGAACCTAGTTTTTACGAACTAAAATTCAATAAGGAATATATAGAAATTCAGCAATCGTATTCAAATATTGATTGAATTATTTACTTGATAGATACAAACCACACAATTCAGGTTTTCAATTTCTATCTCAATATGTGTTTGTAATAAATTGGATACTGCAAACCTAAATCCAAGTAATTAAGAACTCGTAGTATTTATTCGGAAGCAGTTTATTATACTTATATTAAAACATGAATGATGCGATGCAACTTTGGGTGCATTTTTTAAAAATAATGCAGACATGTATTGATCCAAGATTCGGCATAGCTACAGTTTGCATGGATAAGAATTAAGACAGCTAAACTACATTCCATTTAGAAACGGGTTAACCAATAGTACATTGAATTTATAAAATAAAACAATACCGCACACTACCATGCGTTTGATACACAGATACGACATCCACACAAGTAAGACGGAAGGAGTTTAAGAGATATGTTACGACTCTACAGTCTATAGTTTGACAATAGTTATGGTAAAATTTTAACCACGGACTTTCTAATTTATGTAGAAATAGAAACAATCATACTTAATCTATAGTAGCTGAGATTGCGTATAAGGAATTTACGAAATTCGCTAATTGTTATTTCATTGAAACAACAAAAATAAAAAAAAAATAACAACTAATTCTATACTTACTAATTATTGAATATGGTAAAATATAAACCTTATTAATAAGAGGTATTTCAGGTAATTATATTAAAAGTTAGTTATTGTTCAGTAATTTAGCTAGTATGTAACGTATTTCATTATGTATTATTAACAAAATATATTGAAAGAAAAACAATGTAAAACTACGTGCAATCTTTTCTAAAATATCAGTTCATAGATATTATCATTTTAAATTGAATTTTTTGGCTGAACTTCCATTTGCAAAAGATCCGATATACCTCGCTGTAAAATCCGTGAAATTTTTTAATCAAGTCAATTAAGATGCTGTAAAGGAATTTCTTATGATGATGAGAAATAAAAATATCTTTTAACGAAACTACGAGTAGAACAGAGCTTTTAGTAAAAAGAACATTTTCTGCTTTAGCATACAACTAGGACTCAGTTGAGTATGGTTCACAATAAAGTGGAGAGATTTTAATGGTCATCGGTTCTTCTCTTTGGCAAGATGTGGTCTTAGATACAAGATTCCGCGGGTCTATATTTTGACTACACTAATAAAATAATAGCAGCAATTAATTTTTTTCGTATGTAATTATATTTAATACGAAAAATGCATGTATGTAGTTTGCCGCTCCACACTTGTAAACCGTGGTGCACTATAGCCTGTATCCCTCACATTGTGAGATGAGACCCGAGCCCAGAAGTAGGACAGTTATTTACGATGATCATGTATAATTTATGTTATATTCTTCCTAAATTACCGAAAAAAAACGTTTTTCACACATTGCATACGTTTTCAACCTCCTTACGATAGTTATTTTTCTCCGATAGTTATCTAATTTTAACGTGACAAATAGTCGTATTAAAGGTACTAAATATAGTATAGTAGATACAGGAAAAAGAAAAATAATTTGATGAAAAAAATATAAGTAACATGATGGAGAAAAAAAAATAGAGACTTGTTTAAGTTGTACCTACTAAAATGTACCTTTTCATAATAAAACAATTGGTCATAAGCATAACATGTGATTGATTTAACTGGCATATAAGGCGATAGACTAAACAGTCTACGTGAGCAAAATTTTAATTGTTTTCACGGTTCATCGAATTTTGCTACCGCCACAAAATTGGATATTTCTGTGCTATCATTTATTTATCGTTGCAAAACGTGAAATGATTCTGTTTTGGCCAATTCTTTATTTAATCCTAGCTCGCGGATATTTTTATTGAAATGTTTTTGTAGTATAAAATTGGTTGCCATTTTGTGATGCACACAATTTTGAACTGTAACATTTGTAATCGAAGATACTAAGGGTTTTAAAAGCAAGAATCCAATTTGTGAATGGACAAAGACCTATTCTGTGAAGTTACAAAAATTAACGTATATCTTCTGCGATTCTGCTATTTTTTTTTACATTTATTATCCCTTTAACGTTATTAACCCCATACAACAAAACTACAGAAACGTAAAAAGTAGACAGGAGAACCAACATAACGTCAGGCAAAATAAACGTGATACGCATTAAGTAAACACTACAAGGCGAGCAATGTATAGTACCCAGCAATAAATATTTGAACATCGACCTTTGGAAAGAGACAATCAGCAAATTTCGGCTACGTAGAGGATTATCTCTGTCCCACACTATCTATGTGACGTTTTGTTAGTCGTGTGACAGAGATAATGCTCTACGAAGATGTAATAAGCCGATTGCCTCTTTCCAAAGATCGATGTGGAATATTTATCGCCTGGTACTGTAATACTTAACCCGTTATGCGCTTGATACTTAAACCATACGCCAAAGCAACCGAACGGTTCCGGCTACAAATGGAAATGACCGCCCCTATTTATAGTCACTTCGTATCGCACCTCAGATCCGCATCTGATTTATCGGTCCGCTCAATTACCAGCTCTATAGATGCGATCATAGAACATTGGGACTAATTGATTTGCTCAAGGCATTTTGCTCTCGACTTAAGCCACTTATCGTCTTATTTTCATAGTGATTACGCTTGTCGAGGATGATGTCAATCCTTATTGCAATTTGGAAATTACTGATTTTGTTACCTACTCTTCAAGTTGTAGCTGAGTCTATTTGAATTCAATTGTTTTATCTAGTTAAAAATATTAACATAAAGAGGGCTATTGACATCCATAGCAGATATAGAAATCTCATGTTGACTTCCTTTCATATTGACTTCCACTCATTTTGAAGTAACATCATTAAGGTAAAGATACCTTCCTAATTTGCTTCATTCCTTCACAAGGTACTTCTGTATTATTATTTTTAAATCATAATACGCAATATACAACATTGCTTGTAGGTAACTTCTTGGGTTTATCGTTTTGTAGGCAGGTAGGCGTTAGTCACTAAAGTTCTTTAGAGAATTACGTCTTTTCAGATCACGTAGCATTTGGTCCCTTGAGCTCTCTTCATAATTCGGTGAATGACTGAAGAACACCAGTTCTAACAGCCTTTCATAATCATAACTTACTCCAAAACTGGGCCTTACATAAGAAATATTGAGCATACGAAAAATGTTTTAAGTCAATAATAATATTGATGTTATTTTTAAAGAAGCTAGTAACCAAAAACCCGACTGCAAAAATGGGAAGAAAAAAATATAGGATGTAATTTTCATGATGGAGTCGAATCCAATGACATCCAATAATGTTAAAATCTGTCGAAAGAAATACATAAATCTATACTAATAATATAAAGTTCGACAGTTTGTTTGTTTGAACGCGAGATTAGCATCTCAAGAACTACTGGACCGATTTGAAAAATTCTTTTAGCGTAGTCCATTTATCGAGGAAGGCTATAGGCTATATAACATCACGCTAAGTTAAATAGAAAAGGAGCAGCAATTAAAAATATTGCGTAAACAGCAAAATTACACTATCGATAAACATAACTCCCCTTCTAGCGCAGTAGAGTAAAAAAACCTATTGTACTCAGCTACAGAACTCTAAAAAACAAACCGGAAGTATTAAAAAGTATTCAAAGGTAAAGTTCTCACTGTTTAAAAGCAACAGTTTGAAGTGTAGTATTTCACTCGAAGTTGTAAAGTCTGTTCATTACGAGCCAATGAACCAATTTAAAACAATTAATTCGCAAAGAAAAAGAAAAAAGAAACTTCAACCATTTAGGTACTAGTAGGTACTCAACGGAAGTTTACGTGAGTCTATATTATAGAGTTTAAAATACCGTAGAATTGTTTTTCCTTTTTATCCGAACGGATGCTAATATGTTTCGGTGTGTATGTTTCTTTGTGAAGCTCTACAGCTCAAACAGTTTGACAGATTTTAAGTTATCTTTATTTATCGGTAATTTATTACATTATTGCTATAAATAGGTACGAATGTAATTAATATCTATAAATACAACCAATACAAAAAAAATAAGAAGTCATACCTACCTACCAAAGAAAAAAAATAAGATGTTTCCCGTGCAGCTTATTTTACATCAGTTACTTGCATACTTAGTACTTCATGATACGGGGATAAAACTAAGTGTATTAATTATCCAGGCCTCGTTAACGGGACCTTGGGGCCTCTCGTGCCGGTAATTACATTTCCTGCGAGCGTCTAGAACGGCTAGATGGAATATGTTAAGAGATGCAATTCCGAATTTAAATTTTGTGGCGATGGCGTTCGAAAAATAAAATTTAACCTTAATATCAAGGAATTGTGCTTACTGCCAAATAAAATTACACTATGTCAGTGTTGAATGTAATACATTTTTTTATATTAATAATTTAGTCACACACCAATTATAACGTACACTTTGTAGATGAATCGTTAAAATTAATCGTTATTCAACTTCATAATCAACAGTAATATTTAAAACTGTTAAAGAAACTGTTTTTCTTAAAAAATAGTAGGTAATCTAGCTTGAAAATTTTATAAAATTTCAGTCGTAGGCGCTACCAAAAACTGACAATCTATTAGAAGTGTAAAACAAAGTTGCATTATTAAGAGCTATACAAATATGAGCTCTACTTTACAGAAACAGTATTACTAACGCAAAATTCTTATAAAAAGAAGTATTTCAATAAAATCCATTAGTTAACAGATTTTTTATATAAATAAGCTACAAAACTACGATCCCTAGTGCTTTTTAAAACTTCTACTAAAGCGGAACTTAATCAGCTAAGTGGAAAACTGCAGTAGGTACCTACTCAGTTAGTGTTAGCAAGTGTTGATCTGATAGATTGAATGAGAAGAGAAAGTGTTTTAGCGTTATTCATTATTCTGTGTTATTTTAAATATTTTGACGTAAAAACTTTATAAATAGACTTGTGTACTAAGTTTGTACAATAGATTTGTCACGAGTAGTATTAAGATTTATCTCATAATCTACATGTCATAATTATTATTACAAGTCTAATTGTATATGCTAGAAAGTTTAGTATGCGACATCAACTGGAGGAAAAATAAACCCTACTGAAAGTGATCAATTATTTTTGTGATTTTGAAACAACATCTTCAATAACAATTTATTTTCTTTAGAGTAAGAAAGAGGCGGCACATAATTGCAATAATGACGAATAACGCACACATTTTTCCGTGGGACATATTTTTCAATTGTTTAGTAACGACTAAAGACGTAACATAAACTATATTATTTATACCAAAATATTATTATCATAGTAAATGGGACGAGGGCTTCCGAAAAAGAGATGGAGTGATCGTGTGAAAGATGATATGCAAGTTGTGAAAATTAAGTGTTGATATGACGGCTGATAGGAATGAGTGGAAGAGTGATAATGAAAATAGTAGTAGATAGTGAGAATGATGATGAGTATGAATCTCATTACCATATCCAGATTTACTGATTGTAACAGTTATGTCATGAACAGCCTTATAGTTTAATGCAGCATAATATCAAATTAAAAAGCTCATTATGAAACACATTTGTTGGTTTTAACGACATAATTAAAATAATAACTCGTTTAATGGCCACCTATTTGGGCATTTTAAATATTTAATTAAAAGTTCATATTGAAATAATGTGTCGTATCGTGATGATAACGGAATATTATGTCAGGAATTATTTGACCCGTAATTTAACATTAATAAGTAGGTATATTATGTGTCATACTTTGCGTCCATTGATCCATTATAGAGTGCTGTTAGAAAAAGACATTTTTTCTATGGTTTTATGATGGCAAACGAGGTGACAGTGCCACCAACCCCTGCCGCCTATGGACATCGTAACAAACTTCGAGTAGACTAAGACAGAACTGTTAGTTGATTAGTCCTGTAGTAATAGTAGGTCCTGTTAGTAATAGATGTTAATGAGATTATTAGATGTCGTTTATTCGTTAGTTTCATGAAGTTTTCACATTGTATTTAAATTTAATTAATATTTTTTTAATTAAAACGATAGAATTGTATTGTTACCCTTTTTTTAAGATGTGCAGGGAACTATATTTTTCCTTCCTTCTCCATTATTATAGCACCTTTACAAAACGGTTCTACCTTAACAAAATTTACGTGCTTAGTGCATCATTGATACCTACATGAATAAATGATTTAGATTTTTTTATTTCATTGAATAGACTTATCTGACTTGTAAATCTAATAGGTACAAAACACTTTAAGGTACTCTACCTGACCGGATCTATTTTAGAACCTTTTCTTTATAATTAGTTTTCCTCTTTATTACAGGTATCAGGATAAAGGTGTACCCCGATCTCCAGTGGGACCTTAAGCACTTTAGCAATGTCGAGTAATTTGACTGCGCACCCCTGGGGTTAAGTTATAGGCTAACTTTCATCCTAATATAGCAAATGCTCTCAAAGTTATGTACATTCAAGTTAACTACCATTAGAGTAACCTATTTAAACTTTTAAAACAAGTTACCTTGATTTATTGGGTACTTTTTTCTAATCTACTGTTAAGTAATACTGTTGAGAATTTTTTAATGCAATTTATTAACAACCTTTAAAAATAAATCAATAGATTTTATGTCTCAGTTATAATAAAAGGTTCTTGTAGAAGTAGTCCATGATAATTATTTGGTTAAGAATCAATAAAAAGTTGTGCTGTATAATATAATCGCTTCAGTATAGTACTTACTATGAAAGTGAAGTACCTAACTGTGCGGAGAAGATTATGTAACTATAAAAGTTTGATATAAATAATAATTTACGCACGAATTAAGGAAATGTAAGTACTCGTCTTTTCCCAAACCCTTGCAACAAAATTTATAAAGCAAATGTTCATTATTTTAATTATGTTTTTAGTCAAAGGTGAAAACACTTTATTACTTGAGATTTGTCACGTATTTAGCTTTAACCCTAAATAAATGTCAGGTTTAATGACCCCGAAGCTGCAAACTTTACTGGCGAGTGCAAAGTTGAGAAGTATTTGATCATTAAATTAATTACTCGGTCCCCGCACTCATTATTTCTAAAGTTCCGACCGTTGAAAATGCCATTACTGCTTTTAGGAGGTTCTGAAGTTATAATAGAAATGAACATGAATATGATGTAAGAAGTTTTTTTATATTCCGCCGGAATGGAGGCATTCTCGTGGTCATTTCGACCCCATAGCCTAGTTGGTAGTGACCATGACTGCGAAGCAAGGGTCCTAGGTTCAATTTCCGGCCGGGGCAGATATTTACAAGATAGATAAACGCTTGTTCTCGGGTCATGGATGTTAGTGATGTGTTATTTGTGTTCTCCATGCCACCCGCGACACGGAACCCTAGTTATGAGTGTGTTTGCGTTGCCCAGGGAACTACGAGTATTTTGAAATTAGACCACAATCAGATCTCGATTGGTAAGTATTAGCCTTATTGAAATGTCGTCATAGCAAAAGTGCCACAAAATAATGAGCTTTTAATAAAGGTACCATAATGCAAATATTTAAGTTGCAGAACAATGTTTGTCTGGTCTTACATACTTGTACATAAGTCATCAAAAAACCTACCTCTTATTCCGACGTTTTGGAGTAAATAAACGAAATAAAAATAAAATGGCAAAGTCTCGACATATAAGGCTTGTGATTGAAGATAAAAATATAGGTAACATTTTAATAAAATTTCTCTTCGCTACAACAAAGTAATAACGTATATTTATTAAAATAAAAACAGGGATTTACAGAGCTATTTGTGAGAAACAATCTTTTATAATATAATGTAAATCCAGCGTCGTTCTGTATTGAGTTATAAACATAAAAACCAGCGAAAATCAGCCATACGATGAAACCATAAAATTTAATCTAGCGCATGACATTGATTTATACTATATTTTTTAACCCCCAAATAACAAACCTTATACTCGTATCATATGCGCAAAGGTCGATTTATCTTGCAAATTTACTTTTGATGTTGTATTGACAAATGAAAATACACTGTAAGTTATAGCATCAAAACTCTGTTTAATTAACAGATAGATCTAGGACATACAATGCTTTCGTGTATTCATCGGTCAACCGCGGAATTCATTGTGGTCTTGTAATATTAGGCTTCAGACAATACTGTTTGATTCGGTGTATTGGTGTTAGGTTATGACAGAATATTGAGTTGAGATGCAAAAAAGAACGCGTTTTCTAATTGAATGACTAATCTGTGTGTATCGTTAGTTTAATTATAAAACAGAAAAAACTAGTGGATAAATAAATAGTTGAGTAGTATACGAAGATAGGAATAAAAGTTAATTCAATTGTAAGGAAAGACGTCCACAAGAATTTGAAGATAACAAAAGAAGACATAAAACTATTGGGCCTCAATTATCTGAAGAAACTAAATTTCACACTACATTCCAAGACTAAGGTCGACCGCAATAAAACGAGTGAAGTGCCCTTACAAGCAAAATGTCAGAAAAATGCGATAGCAGCCCACGTAGGTATCTTTTCAGCAAATATAATTTTATTAGGAATATTTTATGACAAGACGAATTTCATGCGTCTCCTAAAAGTTTTACGGCGTTTCCTTGTATCGGACCAGGCCAAGGGAGTATAAACCCTGTCATGCGTGGACGTAGTGCAAAAAACGCGTATAAACCTCATTTTATTGTTAATGTCTTATTTTCAGATATAGGCGACGTTTTTTCATCGTTGAGATTTTCCCTTACAATATACAGGGTTGTCAAGTGGAGAAAGATTGGATTCCAATCACAAGAAAGAGCGGGATTGAGTACTTAATTGAATTTCGGTTCTTGTGCTTGATAAGATAGAAAAAGACGTATCTATTGGTGTAGACAGAAAACACTGATCGATTTAATCTGTAATGTTTTGTTTTATCACATACAAACACTATTGAAAGAAGGCCACAAACGCAAGAGTAGAAAAATAGTTTAGCATGGAAAATGATTTTTCATTAATTTGCTTAATTTTTTGTTGTAGCTGTTCATTAAAATTTGTTATAAGTTTGATAGCGCTTCTGTACAATGTCCTGAACACAGGTTCTTAGATAAAAGTAATCTTAGAGGTGAGAAGGGAAAAGAAGAGAGAAAAGTATGTTCTAAGATAAATCATGGAATTTCGATAAACAATTTTGGCATAAACCGATTAAATTGCTTCGGAAACATCACATTATACAGAAGCCAGGTAAGCGGATGGTTTGGCAGAATGGCTAGAACCTAGTTTTGTGGCATCTTGTACAATGATGGAATTTAGCTACTGGTATTAAATTCCACAGAACATTCCCTTATTACCGTAATAATACGCAAGGGTCTGGTATATATCACTAAGGTTGACTTAGTCTACAAATTTATATCCTTTGTTAAAACAGATGACTTGATTTTGGACAAAAGTACATAATAAAGGACGACAAATAATAAACTTTTCTTAATTGATTTTAATACGAAGACTGTAAACAAAACAATGAATTTATCATCAACATTATATTTTCTGTTATTAGAGGTGAAAATACTTTTAAACAGATTAAACTATTATTGATTTTCAAACCTAAATATCAGTAATTTTTAACACTTTAAAATTTACTTATGAAAAATACCTTTTTGCAATTTGATTAGTCTACCATTTTGTAATCTTATA
>LGAG01000122.1:1028897-1048598 GCA_001278395.1 Lerema accius
TGTACCATTTTGTATTATTATTTAAATTTTGAAATACAAAACAACTCAGTAATAACTATAAAATAAAAGTAAAAAGAAGAGTACATATGTCTCCTGAGCAGTTAAGTATTCTAAGTCCGACTGACACTTTTTGAACAGCTGGTTTGTTTATAAACGAGTTAGTGTTCTGAACAGTAGGCTAAGTTGGAAAGTGGCTGCGGTCAAACCACGTGAATCTGAGAAGATTCCAACTTACTACTTCCCCTGTTTCTAGAATCTTATTACTTGAACTTCGTGGTCCCACTTTAGAGTTTTAGGCTGATAAATTTACTTTAGAAACTGCTTTCTACTATTTACATTGATACAGCTGGCATAAGTCCTTTTGGTTTAGGTACTTGACCTGAACTCGAGCCATGAAAGGGTACGTAAGCGTAATTGTTTACATAGTTTGTATTCATAATTTTGTAATTGTTAAATTAATGATAAAATCACATTGAGATAAAATAAAATTTACTACGTACCAAGTAATATACTCCAAATGGCATCACCACCACTGCTACCAGCAAATCAGCCACTGCTAAACTCACTATAAAGTAGTTTGTCACTGTTTGTAGTGTCCTCTCTCTAACAACACTCATTATCACTAACACATTGCCAAACAATGTAAAAAATGGAAATATTAACAACAATAAAGCCCACAGATTATATTCAAGGGCTGGATCAGATCGAGCAAAACATGAAATATTGAACGTTCCGTTAAAAGTACAGTTTGTGTAAACATCATTCAGAATGTCTAATGTATCATTATGACCAGTAAACACTTCATGACTAGCGTTTCCATAAAAGTAATCACTAAAATCTTCAACCAGCATCATTATATCACTTTCTTTGGTATCATTTCTTACATTTTTGTATATACCTTTTGTTTCTTTTGAATGATGATTGTCTCCTTTACTATCAGGTGGTCTTTTAGAAGGATATAAATGTATTGAACTATAAGTAGTGTTGTGGTTATATGGTACTTTGATTATGTTATCCATTCTTCTATCTAAATCACTTGATGTTATTTATGAACTCTTAGATATAACCTCATTTCTTCGAAGTCGTCTTAGTTTGTCGTATTTTTTCTTTGACTTCATTTCTCTTCTCTCCATGGTACCTGAAACAGAAAAAAATTATTTGTTAATATTTTTTATGACTATGTATTAATATACGATTAAGGTATCTTGCAAGATTTGAAATCAAATCTCTACCACAGGATGCTGAAATCACTAGTTGCTTCATTTTATGTTCTGTAAGATAGGAACAAAGTGAACGTCGATCCATCAATCACCAGAAAACAGAAGCTAAAAAGGTCTAACACGTTATGACAGACATCTATTGAAGATTTCTTTTTCTTTGATTTCACAAGTCAATTTAAATTGATTGATAGCCAAGCATCGCCTTTGGCAGATGTTTTCGAAGATAATAAATGATCCACAACCTTAATTACCGGAAAACTTAATTTTGGACTTTCATTAATACACTTTCTTATCTTATAATTTGATTCAGAATATTTAGAGTTAGAGAAGAAATAGAAGAGGGTAGTTAAAATAATGAAGAGTAATTTAATCAGTGTGCCCTGAGCACTATGGGAGACAATAATTATAAATTGTTTATCAATTATTATCCACTCGTTAAATATAAAACAATATAATGTATCTTTGAATAACAAAAGTTTATACTAGCATTCATGATTTCAATTAGATAGTTTTTATCATAGATTTATAAAAATATTAGTCCTCATTTTGTAACTCTGTTGGGAAGTCATTTATACATATTTTTGTGTAAAAATGCCAGCTTCGTTTGTAAGTGAATGTTGACAAAGCCCGGAAAATATTATTTCCAAAAATAATAACGCAGACTGAAAGGAAGATAGATGCAGAATAAAGCTTTTTTCGGTTTAGAATTTTAATATCAAACGAATGCGAAATGGGTACTAAAAATGTATGAATACGATCCATCTCTCAATCCATCGAGAGCAGAAACACATGATAAAAACACTCGAACGATTTTTCATGTTTTTGGCAGAGTGCCCGTTTAAATCATGTTCTAGGGGCAGATACTAAATGTTCAAATCAAGGATTCACTGACTCGCTACGGATTTCAATACTCAATGTAAGTAATTGACGTATAGTCTGTTGACTTATTCGGAAGTTATAATTCTTTTGATTTAAAAGTGATCGCTGACTTACTCAGGGAATCAGAAATAATGCGTAATAAATCTGATATTCTTGATCACAGTTATCGCCTACCATAAAGAAGTTATTCTGTCAACGAGTTAATAAGAAAAAAATACGTAACAAGCCAAAAAATATAACTTGCTTTTGTATTAAATATTTATTAACCATATTTAAATTAAATTATAAGGTTATTGACTATAAATTGTGTTTCTCTGCGTTCTCTGCATTTGCCTCTGAAAAAGCCTTCTCTTAATGACATTTTAACTGGGGCCATCAAAATATCGTTACCTCTACGATAAGAATAGGTACCTGCCCTTACCTGCTCATTTGAGGAACGATTCATTATGAATATTTATAAAGTCACTAAGAAAGCCAATAACAGAATTGATATCTACTTGTATAAAGACCAAAAGACTATATAGAAATAGGAAGTTATAAAAGTACGTGGAATACATTTTAAATTTAAAATTTTAGAAGAAGGTTACGAGTACCAGTCCGATTAAACTTTGATACAGAGGACAATGACATCCAACAGGAGGGACCGGGTGTTACGGACTCATCTGTTGTTTAACGGTAGTTATTTACCACGACCAGAGCTACGAATATCTAGCAGCAGTTAGTAACAATTTACTTGCTTCCCTTCTCTTCATGATCATCCTATTGAAGAAGAAAAAACCTTTCTATTTGCATTTTGTCCATAAATATTCAACATTTATCTATACGTTTATACATTTTTTGTACCGAGAGAATTAATTGGTTTCCTGGTATAACAATAAAATTTATATTCTATTTTATTACTACTAGAAATGGTTTTATATTTCCTGTTGTTTGATAGGATGACGAAATATTGGATTGTATAGCAATCGGTTTTGTTTTTATTCAACGATACAGGAAGTAACAAACATTTAATTCCTGAATTTCAAAGTCAGCGGATAGCTAGCTATTAATATTTTTTGTGAAATAGTTAGTTGAAATTTTTGTTTCAGTTTGAAGGCGTTTTAAATGATTTTATTGAAATTGCAATTGGTACATTCCTGAGTAATATCTATACAAATAGTATTAGGAAAGCGTCATGGAACTAAATAAATTAATTAATAATCTAATATTCTCTCATCCGAAACCTAATAAACTTTTTAAGTAAGGTTTTCGAGAGACAGACTGCTTGTAGTCGACACCGCTAGCTTTAAGAAGTTGCCTGTGGTCCGGTCGCCATACACGAACAATTGAAGCAATAGGTTCGTACAATACGTGTAGCGTACACCGACTATTTCAAGGCGCCTGTAATAACTGTTAGTAGGGGATGGTGAATGAACAGCTTTAGATTGCAGAAAGTAGGTGACTTGAATTGAAGGCTCTTCACACTCGCATACTGTATACGCTCGCGTTAAATACAAAACCCGAGTAATTTAAAGAGAATAGCCGGATGATTTTCACATACTCCTGTCGCTATCTGTCCAACGTGGTCACGTAGGCATTGTGCGTTTCCTTCATTGTCTCGTAGTTTAGGTAAGCTACTGGGGAACCGACTATGACGTAAGCACATAATTTTATGACGTGGTTTTCGTTGCTTAGGAGTATACCTACTTAAAAAGATAAAAGAAAGACTATTCACTTTTGTTAAAAGGGGGGATGTTTAATTGATTACGAAATTACGTTTATGTAATACATAGTAATTACTAGTAATAATTTAAAAACAAAAAACCCTACTGCTGAAATCTTGCGTACAAGCGTAAGCTTACGTCACTCCCACAATAGATACGAATCCAATAGCATCTGACCTGATATGTTGAAATCCGTCGAACTCAATAAACATTAAGGAAGATAGTTCTATCTTTCTAAAATGGTCCGGTAAAAACTAAGGAGTAACATAGAAAATACGAGTGTTAACAATATTACATTAATAAAAATCTCATAATCAAGTGTCATCTACATTATACGTAATAGGTATTACAGAAAACGTCAAAGCGTAAATTAATCAAATCATTATTACAGTCATTCCAGCTAAATTCGTTGTTACACCTCACGTCTTCAACCTTATATCCCTGTCCTATACTCTCGAAATCTACAAACCTTATAAAGGGAATGAGTGAATAGGGTGTCAAGTAATAAGCACGTAATTAATGAGTTGCTCGACAGATGGTTCTGTGCGTTGTATTCAGACGTGACATAACGTGACACGGCGTGACATTCGTAGCGTGACTCGAGTTCTTAAAGGTAATGAGAGAATGAACTGACTCATTACCTGTAAAGTGGATTGTTTAATACAATACAGATTTAGATATCTGTATTTGTATTGTAAGATCCCAGGTAGCTTGTTTCTTGTGGGGCGTAGGGGAGATTTTGACATGCCTGAAAGGCTTTGAGAAACTATGATTTTAGAGTAGTGGGGTACAATAGAGAAAACTTATATGTCAAATCACGTGATGAAATTCGTTACGTGATTTGAACTGTAGAGTGTGGTACAGAAATGAATATGCTGACATACATACGCCCGACAAACATTACTTTTTTCTAGCTCAATCGGGTAGAAATAGGACTTTTATTGAGAGGGCAGTATTACGACTTTTCATTATACGATAATAGATAGTACTATTTCATTTCTAATTCACGCTATCAACATCTCTTACTTGTTCCTGAAACAAACAAGCTCAAAATTTTATTTGGATACGACCGCTTCAGACATGATTATTCTGCCTGGCTGGAGATCTCTTTGATAAAAGTAATTACTTGTCTGTTTCAGTGGTTTCTGTCTTAGATCTACCTAAGAGTATAATAATACAATCAGCGTGATATTTTCTAGGTAAATATTCAACGAATCTGGGTTTCATTCCATCCACTATCACACTGAATAAACAAATACGCACAAAGCCACATCGAAAGTGCAAAGACGCAGTTAATACATTGTCGGGAAATAGGGCAGCCTCTGTTGACTGAACAAATACCTACAGGGTTCGAGGTCAGGGCTGTTCAAAATGAAGGTTCAAACGATTTTACAGGATACATTATCCACGTCTTGTATTTTTAAACGAAAATAAAGGTGCGTAATGTAATGCGGGTTTGTGAAGAATTTAAACGATGTGTATTAAGTGCACGGCAATGGAATAAATTTACCTTTAGGCTATCTTTGTTTTTGTTTATTTTGTACACTTCCTTTCTACTACAATGTGAAAATTTGTGAAGATGTTCGGATATTTTATGTTTGTGTTTGCTGCGGTAAGCGTTGTTCAAATTAATATGTAACGTAGCACACAGATAGACAGGACAGCCGTATCAGCTATATTATTATTACGAGGCCTCTAGAAACCTAAGGGATCTGAGTGTATGTAAACAAAATTCCGTATAATATTGTTTACAATTTCACCTAAACCGTATCATAAAAGAGTGTCATACGAATAAAATCTTCACCCTTCACTGGAGCCCCCTAAAGAATTCTGTGGGGACCCCAATAACTTTTGATATAGGGCCCATCTAACGCCCGACACGCCACTGCAGATAGACCATATCTAAAATAGAACATATGATAGATTTTAATATTACGCCAATCGTATATTAGCAATGGAAATGAAGACAGCAAGATATTAGATATGAATCGGAAATTTTATTTACGAAATGAATCAAAATCAAGTACCAAGGAAAACAAAGGATTCTCAACTAATCTTACGGAAGCTTTCAAACTTTGTGATTTGCTCAGAAATCTATCAGAATTAAAAACACTTTTTTATCAGCAATAACAATGAAATATGTTTCTAAATGATTGTTATCCATAAATGTTCGTTTGTATCTTCTAGGTACGAACCCTAGTAAATCAAAAAAGAAATAAATAACTGATGAAATTCATTTTTTAACAGCAGTAACTATTTAGGATAGGCTATATATACCTACAGTGAACTGATTTAAATTTAAATTTATATTCAAGCTAAACTTACACAATTACACATTTTATGAATAGATACATCACATAGTAGTCAGCTGACAGGCGTTAATATAAAAATTACACAATGAGTTTTAGTTGTATTGATTGAACCGCAAAATAAATGAAAGAAAAATTATCGCTAATAAACTGAACCAATAATATGTAAGTTAGTAGGTACTAATATTGCCACATCATAATAATATCAAATTCCAATACTGATACAAAATTAATAAAGAAATTCTTTTCTCATCTGCTTGGTCCACCCACAACATATTATATTGAAAGAATTTCTTTATTAATTATATTATTTAAGTTCCAAATTACGTTGAGAAAAGGACCGGACTGTACGGACGGTATGGGATATTAAATATCGTACGGACATTATCTTGGACAAACAAATAAGGTTGCTAATAATTTAGATATAAATAACTTAGTATAAATAATATACTCGCCAACACTAGAATGGAGCCGATCTACATTTTTAGGACATTTAGCCTTTCTTATAAATACCACATGAAATCATAAAAAAATCTCTGAACCATATTAGTGGTGACTTTCAAACTCGATTACAAAATTAGTATACCTGTATAATAGTATAGCTTTTGTTTGGATTATTTCGAAAGACTAAGTAGGACTTTTCTTATTTTTCCTAACAATATATACAATACCAGTTAAATAGCCCTACGAGAAAAACCACGCCCAGCAACGAGTGAAATAGATTGTAATGACACCCCCAAACATGCACTTACACATATTATACATATTTACTACGGCTAAAGAACGATAACAATAAATGAAGCGTCATTATCTAGAAACGGTACAACATCATTTGTCAGGAGTCCGTGACAAACTTGAACAAAAGCAACACTTTTAATTTCTTCGCCTAAGGCCTACCATTGTGCTCGAGTATAAAATATAACGCAAAACATAAAACTGATGATGTGCCATTAGGAGATGAATTAGAGAGATGGTGATTAAAACAATAAAAGTTACATGTTAAATGTATCGTGCGCAGAGTACAACAGTCATTTTCTTTAGAATTAAATATACGTATTACTGTAAAATTTATCTTTAGATTATTACAAGAATGGTTCAATTTTTGGACCCCTTTTTAAGAATGATGTCGGCATACACTGTTTTCAGATTAAGCATAGCTAAAGCATACATAATGCAGAATTACAGACAGCATTTTTGCTAAAATTCTCTGTTACAAATACGTTTATTTTTTTAAACAAAAGAAAATCCAACTACCATTATGCGCTTGACATAATATGAACACGTCACACATTATGTCAGTCAGAAAGTTCCGTTAAAAGATATTTGATGTTGACATTAACATCTGTCTGTCAAATAATCGATGGACTCTATAAATAGTATTGTTTGATACAAGAAGTTAAATACAACACCTAATGAATACACATATTTTAATATATACACGTATTCAAATGTATTATTATCAAGTGATTCATCGCTTTGATAATATCTGAACTGACAATAAAATTAATCCATTCTATAGAGTAAAGCTCAGTGTGTGTGTGTGGCACGTGTTGTCGCCTCCCAACTAGTGAATTAGTTAAGCACTTTAATTACTGTCACTGTTTAACAATTAACGCAATGACAAGCCTGCGTTGAATACGAATGATTTGAAAATTGAAGTGCGTCACAATAAATAGTACCAGAAGGCTGTAATTACGCTAATGATTCAAATGAACAGTTAGCTGTCAAACTGTATGTAATAATCATAATGCTTTCGATACTACATGTTATAAAGTTAGCGTCTGGTAACATTTTGTTAGAAATACCTTGATTGTAGGAGCATTTTAAGATTACTAAAACTGTTTTAATATCAGGTTAATGTATTTTTAATCCTTTTTCATTCGTTTTTTTACTCGGCCATAAAAAATGATTTCCGAGTTCCTATCTTTATGCATTTCTTTGAAGCACTCTACAATCCAAACAGCTGGACGGATTTCAACATTTTATGTATCATTGTATATCATGTATTTGACTCTATTTAGGATGTAATATAGACTATATCTTTTTTGATTGTGACAAACCCCCAAATGTTGAAATGTCAGGTCATTACTTTTTTTTTACTTATGACTATTATTTCGCTAGTCTATCACCTTATATACCAAAATGTTTTCTTATATTTACAAACTAAATCCAATTTGTATTCAACGGACACGTTATTATTATTCGCTTTAATGGAAGTAAAACTAACTTCGCGAATGTCATCTGCACGCTAAATGACAAATGAATCTTCTTCGGACAAAAATTCTTGAAAGTTTAAAACGATTCGTGAATTTTTCTTTTATTTTCGAGAATTGCAATAGTGCGAAAAAGTTTCTTCGTGCCACGTTTTCTTGAAGCTGATGACGTAGCTGAAAACAGTTGCTATACTTATACCTTGCAAATAAGATTTTAAATATTTTTAAAAACTTTTTCTCTATTTTATTTTCCATTTTTTGTCCATTACTTTTTTACTCTTTCGGGAACTTACCAATATTAAAAAGAAAGAAAGCTATTTAGGTTGTAAAATAATATCCATTTTTGAAAAAAAAATTGTTTCTTTTTATTCAGTAGATAACTACTTTTATCCAGCACTGTGTTTTTCATACTACTACGCATTTTCATAAAATATTTAATATACAGATTTTACACTTAAGTAAGAATTAAAAACACAGGTTTCAAAGAATTTTACTTGTTTTAATCGAAAAGGAAACGAAAAGTTGGCGGAGAGACAACAGTTTTTGCTCCAAGTGTATCGTGACACTGATTAACTTTTTCTGCCAGAAAGCCTTTTGCTAGTGCAGCTGTAGCTTCGGAAAGTGTCCTGAAATGGGACAAAGTTTTTTCAATTATGTGTGCATGGAACTTTTTGTAAACTCATAAATGACTGTAGGTAAAGTTTAGTTTTGTTTTTATCGTCAAAAGTAAATTAAACTATTTTTTATTCTTATTAAGTGGCGTAAAATAATTACACCCCTGACGTCTTGACTGAAATGATAGTTTTTAGATACTTATGCCACTTTTTCGAACTATGTTTTTTTATTATATGCTGAGCGACGCAGAATGAGTTTCATTATGAATAAATGTAGTAATGGAATACCTATATTTCATTGAACTTTCTAACGGACAAGGTGAGATTTTATAGATAAACAAAAATAACAAGTTATTTGTCAGTCCTACTGATAAGGTTTTGTTTTATGGCTGTATGATGGAAAACCGGATTTAAGTTGATTCGGTGATTGGTTTTAAAATACGTCCAAGTTTGATACAGTAAAGATATAGTAAATAACATTTGGAATATATTATAGAGTACTGACTGAACTATATTGAAGTAACAAATGCAAATAGAAATATGCACAAATGAAATACAACGCATCTCAATCGTATACTGATGAACTTCGTTGAATACAAATGAGATGAATCCAATTTTGAATTAGATTTTGAATTAACAAAAAACACTGATGTCGCAGAGATAATAAATAATCATAATGAATTATCAAAGTTATGAATGTTATTAGTAGTTATGTGTAAGATTTATATAGTTCGTAGAAATCTCCTCTTATAGTATGAGGGGTACAGGCCATAGTCCACCATGCTGGCCAAATGCGGATTGGCAGACTTCACACGTCTTTGAGAACTTAATGGGAAACTCTCAGGTGTGCGAATTTCCTCACAATGTTATCATTCACTGAAGCAAGTGATAATTAATTTCAAATACGAATATAACTTTTTAAAAATTAAAGATGCTTATCTTACTTGATGTATAGAAGTCCCGTTTGGAAGACCAACGGAAAAAATAGCTTAGCATTTGTCAATAGAAAAAAAAATTCAATTCTAAAAATACGAGATATAAAGCCACCTCGTAAAATAATTGTCGACTAGTGCTTATTCCGTTGCTTTACCATAAATTCCTGTCTGTGTTCCCTATAACTTTCCGGTGCACTTTAAAGATAGTTAATCAGTGTCGCGTTACACTAGCAAAAACTGTTTCACATACTTCTGTTTAGGAAAAGTTTCTTGGTTAAGCACAAATGGTAGACAATGGCAATTTTTGTACTCCTCTACACTTGTCGATTTATCACCAATCGAAATTATACTAGAAAGAATCATAAAGTTTTTTAAAGACTAAGGTGACAAGAAATATATGAAAAATAATATTGGCTTTAAAGTGTTATTAAAAAAAAACGTGGTGGCTCGATTTTCGTGCCTGGGAGTGTAGCATAACCATAGACAGTCAATTTTAAGGATTATGACATTATATAATGTTATATCATTCGATTTTTCGATTGTATAATTTTCTCTGGAATGATTTTTGGAATACGAGTACCTATTATTTTTTTTCGAATCATTTTCTTTACGATGCCTATACTTAAAGCCCGTAATCAAGCAATCGCGTCGTACTATTTTACATTAAAATAGCGATATACTATAGCTTGGCTCTGAATTACTGTGGATAATATAAGCTACGCTATAGAATTATGTAGTCGTGATGGATCGAGCGTGTTAGCGGCTGTCATGCCCCAACGCGCCGGATATGAGCAATAGAGACGCGTAATTTCAGAAGCTTAGAAATTACTTAGTTTTTACTCGACGGTATCAGAAGGAGGGTAATGTTTAAGAGCGTATGTATATATGCGTGTGTGGGTGTGTTGCGCTTGCGTGTATATATACATATGTATCTTGGATTTGTGTTTTTTTTACTTCTAGTTACATACATATTGTAATATTCTATAATACATGATTAGAAAGAAACGAAAGTAAGTATTTGGTACTACAGGTACATTATATAATACCAGATTTAGCCCGCAGTTCCATTCACTGAAAATTGGTTTCGTAGAAAGTATTGTATTCATCTTATAAAAACTTATTTCAGTATGATGTTATAATTTAAGACATAGTTTGTCTAAACACAAATCGTGTCAAACGTACAATCATAATAAAATGCCCTATTGAAAACGGTCTGTCTATGCACAAAAGTTTACTTTTATCCATACAACGGTTAGCGCTGAATATAACTCAAATATCAAAAAAATCACATTCATACTCGTACCTAATATTAGAATAGGATAGAATTAATGGGATAGTAGTGTTAGAATATGGCATGAAACATCCATATTTGTCTCCGAAAGCTACACGAACTTCACTTCTTGGACCTAACAGGTACTGAAGTTGATAAATAAATCTTGCCGGCTTCTGCGTGATTTACACCAAAACTTTTTACGAATTCTACTGCTCCGTCCCTTCAAATATGCTCCTTTCAAAATTCTTCTTTATTCCAATCCTATATGGGCGATTTTTCCTTGGTTTGATCTTTTAATATAGAGCGATAAAAAGTAACACAGCTCCGAAACTCTTTTATTTAGTTTTAACATGTTACTTTTGTATTGGAAAGTAAATTCCAAGGTGAAAGTGATAATTATTATTTTGAAATCTTCCCAAAAATACACACCTAATATACTTATCTGTTCTATACGAACGAAATGATGGCATGTAGCCATAGAACAACATCGACATAAAATCGAGTTGAATATCGATATGACTCAGAATTCACAACTCAGATTTCACC
Organism: Lerema accius; assembly: GCA_001278395.1. NCBI lineage: Eukaryota > Metazoa > Arthropoda > Insecta > Lepidoptera > Hesperiidae > Lerema > Lerema accius. The sequence continues at coordinate 1,040,590 of LGAG01000122.1, forward strand.
ATAGTGGTGTAAAATCTGGTTGAATATACGTAGATATAACTTAATTTCACGATAATGATTATTGTTAAAAAATCGAGCAGTGTATCAATACGACTTATATTTGACGATAAAGAATACGGATGTAAAATCGAGTTAATATCGATACGACTCATAATTCACGATAACGAATACCATCAATATTATCTTTCACGCGGGCTGACTTCTGAAACGTGATTTCGTCTAATCTAATCAATTATGTACTCACTTCAGGCAGGAAGTTACGGGCAGTTCAAAGAATCCACTAGATATTATTGCAAATTTGTCCTATTCATTCTTTTGGTGGTTTGAATCTTGAATCTAATATGAATAGATTGATGATTGATATCTTGGATAGAAACTCTTTAAATTAAAAAGAAAGGTTAGAATTTGAGTAAAATAAGTTATAATTTTTTCCTAAATCCTAGGTAGATTTATATTAAAAAGAGAAGGTGCAATAATGCCAGTTGAATTTATTTTTTCCTATTATACTTGTATGAGGATCGTAATGCATTAAGAAACGATTTTGATACAGTCAAACAGTGTTACTTAATCACCAACGATATTTAATAAACACAATATACGAGACCCGTAGCTTTTGAGGCAAACATTGAAATTAGTGTTTATAAAAGCCGAATACAACTTTTCTGCTAATAAAATTATTGTATATCTTAGGCCTACCTTAAAACTTTATGTGAAGTCTGAAATTATTATGAATACCTATAGCAGTATTTTCGTCTGATAAGAACGGATCTCATAAATTACAGAGTAATCGATTAAACTTCAGCATCTCTAAAGGAAATTGTGGTTCCAGACATTAATTAATAATTCATGAAGATCACAAAAGTATGTTACGGCGACGAAACAATTTTTGGAATACTCAAGGCTTTCTTGAATTTTACTAAGCGTTTTTGCGATTCTCTATATTGTATAGCCGTGATCTTAAGAAATACCTAGTAGATATATGTAGTTTTTGAACGGCTGAACTATATAAAAGCATTAAATAAATGATAATTAAATGTATAATTAAAAATATATACGAGTAGTCTATGTCATCCCACAATGGAAACGAACCCAATGATACTTCACGTGTTAAAATCCGTGAAGACTTTTAGCCTGTAGAGCGTACCAAAGAAATGGACATACATACATACGTACATACATACATACATACGCTTGAAAAACATTACCCTCCTTGCGCACTTGGGTAAAACTACGAGTACCTATACCTCTGCCCTTTTGGTGCTGAATTATACTTCAATGGATCCCGAGCTACTTATATTAAAATAACCAATGGTCTGAATCAAGTTTATAATAATTAGGTATCATATCGTAGGTAATATTAATAAAAATATTATACAAAGACATTTATTATTATCATTATCGTTTGCATAGTTTATGAAAATATTTGAGAAATTAAAGAATTTATGAGGAATTCCGATGAAACTGGAGCTCATCCGTCGTAATCGGTCATTGAAGACGGGTAGATTCTAATAAGTTATGCAGAATTCCTTCGCAATAAATTTTATAAAAGTTTTTGTAAAAGAAATATAAAATATTATTTTTCCATAATTATCATTGTATCCACAAAAAAAAATGTTAGTATATTTTGAAAGATTTTCATACCATTGAATTCCACAGTTAGGTAGATACTTATTTCAAAAGTTGAGACTGCAAGAAAACTAGTAATAATTATGCTAAAATCATCCTATTTTGCTGTGGACATAATTTTAATAAATTTTCGGTCCAGGTGAATATTTCAATGTATTCATAAATTGAATCTGCCGAATAATAAAATTGTAACGTACAATAATGTGATTTTAATGTGTAAACGTTAAACAGCGGGTAAAATATTTGCACCGGAAATTAAACAGATATTTTACGGACGACCGATATTTCGTCACGTGCGAGTTGAAGCAGTATTTTACAATTCCCACACTAAGTAGCTGATAAAAACCGGGAACTCTACGGTTTATTTTTAAAACGTCGATATTATCTTTTGTAAATAAAAACCTTGGGGAAACGGCCGTTAGTTTACGTGAATATACACTCCCGGACACAATTTTTTCTAAATTTCATTGAGCACTTTTAGGCTAACATCAAAACGAAAAGTGAAAATGATTTGAGTCAGATATCCGTGAGTGTTTTGGGATATATTTATAAGCCTAAAAGGAATATGATATTTATCTAAACGTTATGAAGAAAAGTATAGTGGCTCGATTTAGCCTAGATTCTAGATTCGATCACAACCACTTAGAGATGTTAAAAGCTATGTTTTAAAACTGTGGGACTGGCAAAAGAGAGATTAATACACAAATAAATATCTTTTCGTGTTTAAATTTGGCGATAGGTACTTAGTCTACCCCAGGGATATATATCTGCAGAACACGAGTTTTTCTTGATAAATCATGTTACCCAAATATAAACTGTATGATGTTAATAAAATAAATGGATAAAACTACAGCCAATAAAATTCAAGTAATATTTACTTTCACGATTACGTATTTTCAATTACAGCTGCAACGTGCAGATGAAAATTATAAATTCAATTTATGTTTCAGTTAATGTAATTTATAAAATCCGAAACGTTTAAATTATTGAAATATTTTTAATAAGCTTTAAACTGCAAGTATTTATTATTTTAATTGCAGTGTAGAGTTTTACTGTAAAACTTTTTGTAATCACAAAAGCTTTTTTACCCAACTGCACTAAAAGAAGAGGTTAAGACTAACACGCGTCTGTATGTATGTATGTATGTATGTACGTCTATTTCCTTGGTTCGACAGCCCAAACTAGTTGACGGATTTCAACATATAAGATTGGATTGGATACTTCTCCCTAGGGAAAATGACAGGCTATAAAATTTTTTGCTCACCCTTCTAAATTATTTAGGAGTCTGATTTTTTATCTTATGACAATAGAACTAACAAATGTATAATGACAATCCCAAAGGCTAGTTAGTAATGAGGGATTAGGTGATTTACCGGGTTCGATTCCCGGCTAGGACACACATTTGCGAGTATGTCACAACTAAAGTTTATTATTATATTATTATGTGATATCCATGCAATCGGCGGAGCATGTAATCCTAGTGTAAAATTTGGGTATAGGTGTAAGCATTATTTTTTATATTATTTTAAAATTTTATCATTACTATCACAAAAAAATTGTTTAAGATAGAACCCGATTTGTTTATGCTACAAAATGGATCAATCCGTTAGTCATGACATTTGTTTTCCTAAATCACTGCTGAGCCGATCTTCGTAAGAATCGGGTAGGAAAAGATAATATTTATCATAAGGATTGTCATCTGCAATATCTCCGAATATAATTCAATCTGACGTTTTGTCTAATTCTAGAATTTATTATAATTCTAAGCGTTAATTACCTCTAAGGTTTTAAGGATTTTAAGCCCCGAAGCCGTTAAAAATACGAATAATGAATAATTGAAGAAATTTTGATCTGCGAAATAATAAAGGTGCTGCTTTGTTTTAAATTCATAAATAATTTAAACATATTTAAACGAAAAGTTACTTTTCTGTACTATTTACCATTATAAATAATACAAATAACCACGTCAAATCTCAAATTCGTGCACACTTAAATTATTTATAAAAATGGACTGAAATTTGAGGCCTTCATCTATTGTTGCTAAATATACCCATGCCAAATTAAATTGACGTGAATACGTCTTAAAATTTTATGTTATACTGGGGCAATCCTAAAAACCTAATAATAACAAAATCGGGGGATACAGTTTGGCGTTGTAGTTTTGAATCTATCGTCTACATCTAAAATTAAATTATACCACTGGATAGCTAAAGGATCGAAGATTTAATTACAATAAGCGTTAATGTAAAAAATCATATACTTTGAAATGGGAAACGACGACGTTATTAGGTTATTTTACGACGTAAATGCACAAATAAAAAAAACCTGTAACATAAACGTATTCACGTACAAAATACAGCCCTGTCCATGACACAGTTATAACCAATATTTATTCTCGTCTTAAGATTTTCTGAAATTGATCTAATGAGAACAACAATGTAATATGAACATGGCAAAAGTATAAGGTTTCCGATATTTCTATGAAATCCCAAAATTGGAAAGATGTCCATTATCTAGATAGAAACATTATTTTCAGGGTTATTACCGACTCGCACTTGGTCACTTTTCTTACAAAGAAAAACTTTTAAGCGCTTATATAGCAGTACAAAGCATTGCTTTACTTCTTTCTCGAATTTAATCTCAGTTGTTTCTAGAATTTTTAATAATCCAAAAATTTAATATCCAGCGAATTATTTTCTTTGTTTCGCTGTGTTTCCGTAAAAGGAAGGTAACGTGAAAAACGAAGTACTTATGTAAAATTTAATAATTTCATGGCAAAACTAGAGAACATTTTTGACTTGATTTAGCTATTTAAAATTCTAACGAATACGTATTTAGAAAAAAATCAGTACTAGTCTAAACAAAATAATGGACCTACAATGTATTTCCGAATCTATTCCATATCTTTCCGCAATAATGGGACTAAAATGTTATTACCTAATTTACTTTGTTTTAATTTCAAACTTTAACAATTCATGTTAAATTGAACTCACAATAATACCCACAAAAAATAACATCAATTATAAGTACGTAACATTTTTTTAACGCCGTTTCTTTCCAGCCAAAGTCATTCATTTTTATTTAACCGTGTATTTTCAAGCATCGCGTTGTTGCCGATTGAAAAGAGTTTCTAATTTTTTTCCCAGTTTTCAGCAGTAAACTTTTCTTTTCTTTCATTCGCAAGTTCATTTCTCGGCACTCGCCTTCAAGTACTAGCACTTATTACGTGACTGGCTTTTCTGCTTTAAGTTCTTAAAGAGCTTTCCAAACTTTTTTACGAAGGTTCCGCTTGTAGTACGTACACCCTTTACAATAGATTTATGAGTAAATTCATATAAGGGGAGTATTTTGGTAGCTATAGTTCTTAGGTACTGAGAAAAGCTTGGATGAAATTTATTTTAATTTTTTGTTTCCTTACTTGCTAGAAAAATGCTACAGGTTAGAAGAATAATAGTAGCATTACTAGACTACTGTCTAAAATCATTTATAGACACGGACGTATAAAATAGCTGATGTCACATCCAAAACATAGATAAATTAGTCATGAAATAGACAAATATTTAAGCAACCCTTACAGATCAATTAAATGCAGATGGCATATATTTTTCCATTAAAAAAAAATGTTATTCAAGCAACTGATTAAATCATAATTATAGACTAAAACATGCATGACAATGTTATGCTGTGAAAACAAATTAAGTCATAAATAGCTGAGCTGAGGCATCCAACTACAAACTTCGCTCTTAAGACATTAACAACAAAAGTCATAAAGTGTAACTTCGTGGCGACTAAAGACGGAATAATGTCGGAACTACATCACAGTGGCCAGCTAGCAAGACGGTACTATCACTGAAGTAGGAGGAAGTTTCAGCTTATCCAGTAACTTGTTTACTTCACTCAGCTGACTAGAACTCATTACAATAGTTAGCTAAGAATATTAAAACCAGTTGGAGAGCGGTAACAGGCGAGTTGTTTTCGTGTAAATCAGAATCCTAGAAGTATATTATTTTTGCGTTCATCATTACAAAATAGACTAAATATTGACAACCTTTGCATATAACGCTTTTTGAACACGTTGACGACATGCGTATCGTAGACAAATAATATCTGACAAAATGAGTTGAGAAGGAGTTAAAATCGAGCACAGAATGCGCGTATTAAAAAACGCCGTGTACAACGCCTTACTTTAGAATTATTAATAAAAAAAATCAACTTAAACTCGCATTTTATCGAAATTTTGTACGGAAATTACCAATAACAGGACTTATACAACTTTTATAAACGACCCTTAAATCGTTTTCGTTCAAAGTTAGAGCATTGAAAGGACACAGAAAATAAATTAGCGCAAGCTTTTAATAAATGCGGACAAACGCTTCCTGAGACTTAAAGTTCAATGCTCTTTTTGCCAGGGCTGCCATAAGTTAATTAACAGCTAATTTTCTCGTTTATTCACAGCCAGGGTTCAGTTTGAAATCAACAACGGGGATGAATCCTTCGTTATAGTGAAAGGTACAAGTTTAAGGTAACTTAAGACAGCTTTGGGAGTGTGATTTTACGAATAAATCCGCGTTTACCCACTAAAACACCTGAGGGAAAAGAATATCTACATACGTCGGTAGTTCAGTTTCGGTTACGAATAATATTTATTTAATGGCTATTTAACAAACAAAGCACTCATAGCCCAGATCACTTAGTATTAACGAAGTTAAGCAACAATTAGTTTGAGCGAAAAGTGGATAGGTGACTTATGGCAAAAAAAATATTTCTGTGCTTTGAGGGGCACATTAAGATGTCGATCCCGCTTGGTTACATAGGATGTTGAAGGTCCATGGGTAAATTAAAATTTTTGATACCAACCCATCCGTCAATTCACATTGGAACAAAGACGGAGTATGTTCTAGACCAGAGTTCAAGGTTGGAGAGGTATCAAGGGGGGCGTAAAGCATAACACGAAAGCATAACAAATAAACATACATGAATGAAATAATAACTTTAATTTGGACACACAAAACTGTTTCAAAACCCGACGTCGTCAATCTGTTAAACAAGTTACGACAAGTTACAGCATGAACTCCTCGCTTCGGCATGAAAATATTATTATTATTTATTGTCCGAGGAGCTTCAACAAAAGAAAGGTTGCGAAACCCTATTCTAGACTTTCTTAGTTATGAGGAGAGGCCTTTCAGTAGTGGGATGTTAAAGGGTTAAAACCAAAGTGTACATCTACACGTATAAACTAAGTTAAAAATGTCAAGAATAGATCTCTACTTCAATACAGAAGAACTGTCACCATGGAAACAGCATCGATGCGAAACCAATCGCAGCCCGCAAACTTACGAACCGTGGGAATCGGAGACGCAGACATACCCAAACCGCTATTCAATAAAGGGTTACCAAAACTCTGAAACTCCAATTTATCTGTAGGTTACAACAAACTTCTATTTTTACAACCCCATTTGTTAAGACCTTCGCAGTTTACGTCTACATATAATTCGAGAGGCCTCCTGGGCCTCAAACTTACGCGACCCTACGCTAATGTTTACTTGTCTGTTAGTACGGTACAAGTTTGATTGTTTGTAATCAAAGTTGCGAAACATACCTCTAGATAATGAATTTACACATTCATAACTCACAGGTCAAGATGAACTTAGGAACTAGAGAACCCCAGAACTTCTAACTAGGGGATCTAAGGAGAATTCTACCACATGCAGGCTGTTTAACTATTACATAATAATTATTCAGTACTAGCAATCTGCCATCAGATTTGGGAAACATATGAAAAAATAACTTCACTAACGGCACTTCATTACCTATGATTATATGACACTTATGTAATTGTTATAATCCAGTCGTATTGGCTGTAGAGCGTGCCAAAGAAATGGAAATGGAGATAAATACATATCATCAAAATATTTTGTAACAAGTGAGTAAAAATAACGAATTATATTATTAATGACTGTGGTCTGAAAAAATATTAGAAACGAGCAAAGAATACCGAAATCAATGAATGTACAATTAAAACTCACATTTATCTTTTCGCCCTTTCCTGACAGATGAAAGACACGCACAGTAAATTGTTTTTTGTACTTACGAAAAGGATAAGTCTCATCTTTGTCGAGTTTTGGTAAAAACATTGTGTTCATAAATTAGTTTATTCCAAAAATCACCACATTTAAGATTTAAATTTTTTCCCGAATTCAAAATTCAAAAATTCCCCGATTAATAAAATTAAAATTGTCAGTATCTTTAAACACGCACATAATATACGTATATATGTTACGGTAAACTTGATGAATTGAAAATTGTTAATAATTTTTCAAAATTATTAATAATAACCACGTCATTTGGTAAACGTGAATAATCAATTGAAATTCATCACTTTT
>LGAG01000122.1:1059610-1087943 GCA_001278395.1 Lerema accius
CAAACTTACATACATACCCTCTAAAAAACTTCCCTACAACAAGCAGTCATCAACGTGCAGCTTAAAACAGTAGGTTCATACAAACGTGGCCAACTACTATAATTGCTGACAACGACGGTTTGAAGCAGCCCATATATTGCCGGCTTAAGGTTTCCTCTAACATAAAGTCAAAAAAGACATCCTCTGATTGTAATCTTTTCGTACACCACCGTTGAAGGTCTATTGCCTAATGACAAAAGTATTTAGTAAGAAAATATTAGAAAAAAATATATATTTTTTTAAATAAAGTAATCGTAAGTTGTCTTTGAATTTAAAGCGCTTTGAAGGCAAAAAAGATGACTTCCCCAAAGGGAAGACACAAAATGTCGGAGTCAACAGCTTTGGTGCCCCATAATTAAATAATGTCCTTTCTGGTAATTAATTATTTTATAATCCCTTTATGTTTCCTTTCATCTTTTGCCCTCAGTATATTCAAGTCTATTGTTTATAATTATTAAAAAAAAAATATTCCTTTAGTAACATGGTAATGATAAAACTGGAGAAAAAACGCCAGGTACTCTTTTAAAAAACTTTAATTTTTACAAAAATATTAACAGTGCGACTTCGGTTTGCTAATAACCATGGTACATCCTGCAGTGTCGCGTAAAAAACTGCGATCTTCATATTTCAAAAACATGTGTCAGAAATAGCTTTTATGAGCTAACCATGCTGATGCTCAAGTAATATTAAACTTCACGACAAAGTTTCACCTTACACGCCATATTAGTTGGCGACACGCCAGTTCTTGCCATACCTAATTAGCCTATCAACTTTGTCTTGCTACTGTATAATGTTTCAATAACCGTCACAGTACCCATTATTAAGTCTGCATATTTATTATTATGTTAAATTATTTTTAATTTATGTCAATTGGTAGTCGCTCACCGTGTCGAAAATTTTTGGGGGTCTAGAAAAAATTCAGAACCCTTTTTTCACTATATTCGTTCGTCTATCCGTCATCGATCGGGAACTAAAAACTTAGAACTATAAGGTTATTTATCACACAAGTATCACGCGCCAAACAACAATTGACATTATTTTTAATTTTCCGTACGCAAAGTTTACATTACACACTCATCTTTCATAATAATAATGTCGTCAAGGACCAAGCATAAAACCATTAAAATCATACACCTAAAAATAACTGGTACTAACCCTCCGCAGCTTGCCATAGGATATTTTATACCCGTCTATTTATACCTAGAGTGAGGGTTACAAAGTGCTCCATACACTCGGGTCGCGTAAAAGACCCAACGTTAATAGCTAGGGATCGACATAAAAATGTATGTAGGCTGTATCGAAGAGGCAGTAGGTGACAGAATATTCAAATGTCCTTTTAACTTGATAATTTGCTTAACGAAACTGACTAAGTCCGTTTACACTTATCTATAAGTGCCCTATTTATAGATAGGAAAATTCTGCATCACCAACTATCTTTTAAACTCTCGAGTTTTTGTAAGTTAAGAAACGGAAATAACTTCTTAAGGCGTACCCTATGTCGTTGTTATGACGGTGTTATTGAGTCGATCTAAGAACGTGTTCTAGAACTTACGTCATGTTTAAATGCACAATCTTTAATAATAAATGTTATGTTCAAACTGTTCTGTTGACGAGGTAAATTAACGTTCTGTGAAAGGATCACTTACCTCCATAACCTACTACTCAATAATACTATAACGTAAATAACATAACATACTTAGATCTATACGTGTAGGGTTCACCTTTCGGTACATTTCAATGACTAAAACAATGATTTAAGTTTAAGATTTAACATAGGTACTTAAACTTAATTAAAAGATAGAAAGCACAAAGCCACATTTTATACAAAATATGTTAACGCACATAAGCACCTAACACCATTAAGAATTTGATATCAGCAGTTGCCGCTGATGACATAAAAATGTTTAAATAAAATATCTGCTTTAAATCTCTCGGATACAACAATGTAACACAACGTATTTTAAAGTAACTTTTTGTTTAAAGCAAGTGTTACAGAGCAAGCACTGTGAAGCGTGCCGTAGTCGGGATGAGTAATGGGATTAATTTTAAGAGCACTAAAATAAATTTATGTTTCATAGTGTCTGTCTATCACAAAAACGACTGTTCTATCTGAAATTGCTACAATTCAAACAGTGCGTACTGAATTATCTTTCTATCTAAAATATTATGACAAATCTCATTTAAAAATTGCTTTCAAAGAAAATGATTTAAAGATAATAGAATGAAGCAAGAAATGTAGATTATATTACTTTAAACATATCACCTTTTCGTGGTAATTGTCGACTTATTATTACACAAGTCAGTAGAATGTTTTAGCGATTATAGTTGTCCGTAGATACTAGTAAACACTAACGGTATCAGGGGAAAAAAGAAGTATTGAAGAAAAAAAATAAAAAGATACAAGAAAAAGAAAAGAAAGGATGAAAGACAAAAGAAGGAATTAGATTGGAAAGGGAGAAAAAGAAAAAAAAAGAACTGATTCTCAAATGCAAAGTCTCTAAGTTCTTTCAATTTATTATGATTTCGTTATTGCAGTATTTTTGGATCTTTCCACAAACTGATAAATAACTGCGTTTTACTTACTCTGTGTTATAACGTCATAATGTTTCAGATTACCTCGTTAATATGGCCCATTATGGGGGAAACATAAAGAATTTTACTGAAGGCTATATGCGTTATGGGGTTAAGAAAACGTTGATGTCTACGTAAAATCGAATTAAGTTTTTTAATGTAATTTTTTGACGGGAATACGTGGGGGCAATCCTAAAAACCGAATGATAACAAAATCGGAGGATACGGATATGGGGTTATAGTTTCGAATCTATCATTTATATCCAAAATTAAATTATACAATAGGATAGTAAAGAATCAAAGAATTAATTACAATACGCGATAACAGTGAAAAATCTCGCACGGTGAAAGGGGAAGCGCCGGCATTTTCAGGTTATTTTACGACATAAATAGATGATTTTTTTAAATTCACCTTTAGCATGAACCTATTCACATGCAACAGGCAGCCGTGTCCATGTCTCAAATATACCAGATTTTTTGACATTTTGTTTTCAAGAAAGTAAAATACATAATCAGTAACGCCGCCTACCTTTAGGATTCCCTATTGTACAAGTATCATAGAGAACCCAAGACATTACTAACAGCAAGATAAAATAGATATATTATAAGTGCTCCAGCCCGGAATTTGACTCAAGGCTTCGCAAGTTCAATACCAACTAAATTACGATCTTAAACAGTGGTTGAACATTAAGAATGGAATATCGGTTTCGTAACAAAATGATATGGAACTTAGAATTACGTAGAATACGTTATTCTACATTAGATAATATAACCGATGTCTCCGTGCCTTTCAATATGGTTCAAAGGGCCCAAACGAACCTTTTGACTTTGATAAATGCTACCAACGATATAATTAGTGTACATTTGTATTAAATATGAGAATATCAATTTAATTATACCATATTCAGTATTCTCAGAAAAGTAGATAGAATACTCCAGAGGTTTATGTTTCAACTAATAACTGTCTGCGTTGAAAATAACCTTTTGTTTGTGTGTGATTTAATATTAGATAACAGAGTAAATAACATTTTGATGAATGCGTTTATTAGTTTCAAATGTAAATAAAGAAGTGAGAAACAATAATAAAAAATACAATTTCAAAATTCTTTCTCAAAAAATTCATTAAAAATAACTTTAAATCCAAAAGTTGCTTTAATTTAAGCTGCATTTTTGTACCTAATAGCAGTAGGTTGGCTGAGAATGTTTGTGGAGATAGATATAACAAAAATAATCTTCAGTTTTGCCGTAACCACAATTCATACTACTGAACCACTATGGAAAGATAATGAAAGGACCTCAACAATAGATTACAAAGACGAGCTGAGTTTATAATAACAAAACATTTAATTCGACATTGAAGTCGCGGAGACTCAATGACAAAGAGAGGTCGTATTCAAATTATGACTATAGTGTTGCTTATAGTAGGTATATAGTATATAGTAGTATAGGCAATTATAGTAAATACTAAAGATATGGTACTTCCTTAGTAAAAAACTGAAAAAGTATTTCTCCCTGGACATTAATAAATGTATTAATAAAGGTACCATAGAAGGCAGTGCTTATCAAGAAGAGAGAAAAAATAGTTCTTAAAAAGAAAGAAAGAAAAACATAAGCATAACAGCAAAATATCCAGAAGTAGCTTTGCTTTGCTTCTAAAGCTGTGTCTTTTATGTTCAGTACCCATTATCAGAAACACAAAGACAATTTATATGGCAGTCAAGATACATTAACACCTACATAAACAGTACTCGTATGTACGTACATACGCTCTATTAGTTTTATGTAATAATATAATGTAGCTAAGTCTAATAATCCCTCTCCGAGAGCGAGGCAGTAATTGCTCAGCGGGCAGTAAGTATGAGGCCGACGCCACCTATAATCCTACGTGGCGCTAAGTAAATTTGATATGATTATGACGTGATAAGATTATTCGGTAAATCTATAAAGGACCAGGAGTTTATGGGTAAAGATATTAGGCATAGAGGATTTTCCTACGACCTCTATGCCTCTATGAAGGTGTTAGTACTAGCATTTAGTCTCTTTCCTGATATATCCTCATGATATTACTCCATACAAACAACCACTAGTGGTGCCTAGATTGTAACGGTTATTGGGAAAATCGCATTTAACAGAATCACAATACGTGACTAAATATAAGCAGCAGAAAACAAATACAAGTTACTAAAATACAAAAATCTTATAAGATTCCAAAATATAACGCAATTATCTAAGTAGTCCCTACACTCCATTACTCGCAGAGTAATTGAGCACACATTGATTGAATCCAAAACTACTTCAACACGCTTATACGAAGAGATAAATCCACGAACTCATCAACTCACTGATTCATATTTAGCTCTATTTAGCAATACATAAAGACGAAAGTAGACTGGCTACAATAAATTGGAGGAGAAGTCACTTGATTAAGGAATTACCGTGGCTGGAAGAGATTCAAGAAGAAGAGGTTTAGATGTCTTATGTAATAGAATTTGTACCATTATGAATAATCGTTACCGTATGTTTCGATGTTGATGCTCTAGCATCATATTTCTAAATAGATGCTAGTTTTTTGTTAAATCCTTCAAAGGTTGATCCGTTCTTTGGTAGTTGTCACGCCATGTCTTATGGTGGTATAAAAATTTTAACACTATTCTTCTTTGTAAAATAAAAAAACAATATTCATACTTGGACTTTACACTTTTTAAAAGACTACCAAGTCTTGCAATCACTACAACTGTTATGTATTTCCTTACGATGAGTGCTATTGGAAAAGAAGCAGCAAAAACTCCTCAAGAGTTATATTTCCTTTTTGCGATTACAAACAGCACTAACTTGTACAATCTAATAATTTCTTTGGCATGTTCTACGACCTAAACGACTTAATAGATTAAAACATTTGAGGTGTTATTAGATTCGTTTACACTGTCGTAACGTAAGAATTTAATTTTAGGTGGACCCTAAAGGTTTGAAAATATGTCTTGTAGGTAATAGGTATGATGTAATTAATGTATTAAATGCGACACTTCCGTGAAACCTATTGCTGTGTACAATAAAGTGTCGGGACGCTGCTTAGGAAATGTGGCTCGTTGTCGCATTAGTGCGGGTTCAATGCTCAATGCTGCAGAGTGGGTTGTTTTATGTATAGGATCGACTGGGAAGGGTTGTGGAGGCTGCCTGATAATAACCTAGAATTCTCTCGTAAAATATCGGAAGAAAATAATACTGCTAAGTTGGAAAAAATGATTTATTAGAGACAAGTTACCCGCAGCTTTGCTTTTGCAGATTATATTTGTAAGCCGATAAGAAAATTGTATGCCCTATTTCTACTTCTACAAATATTAACTTGACAATGAAAAGCAGCTTGTGTCCGTCTTATAAAGCTAATGCTCTGCTAAAATTTCGAAAATCTACTCTTAATTTTTCACATTAAGTTTGTAGCAATGATTTTAATAAAAGACCAACAGTGAATGAAAAGCCGAATTCGACCGATTTATGGAAATAAGTTCAATACATCCAACTAAATTCGATAACTGTTACAATTCCTCATCCAAAGGACTTTGTGCGAACAAAGTTCAAAAGAATAGTACTTTCGTAACACTACAATTTCTCTTATCCAGTAAACAAGAAGAGAAAATAAGTATACAGTACGTTGCAGTTTTATTATAAATCTAAAACTACATATTGCAAGGTATTCCTGTCACAGTCCACTAGCAAGATACGCGATCCCAGATGGCGGTAGGATCCCGGCACATTCTCTTTGCGATGCACTCAATATTTTACTCCAATACGAGGAAGGTTCCACGTCGTTGAATATCAAATATGTTGTATGTCGATTGTGGATGTGCTCCCACATTTATATACGAGTATTCTGCGGTTCATGCAGGTTGTATTGAGATACTGTAACTGTAATCGGATCGGACGACCTTTGTTTACTCTATGGTAATATGAGTACATTAGGGCATTACAAACGTAATTTTTGGAACGAAGTTCCTTAATAAGTTTTGACGAGTGAAATGACAAAACATGCCTGTAGTGGATTTTGTTTCTTTTATTGTTGTTTGTTAACCTTCGAAAAATTATATTTTAATTAATACAAGTTAATAAATATATTTAACGTGAGAGTGTCATTAATAGCATTATTTTTAAAATAATAAAATAGAAGATTAGGTACCTACCGAAATTCTGACTTTACCGTTGTCAAATTTCGTTGTGGGATAAATTAACAACGTTAAAATAATGTAACAACATAAACTCTACGTAATACAAGAATATTTCTTGGAATATATCTTTTCTTCTTTCCTTTATAAAATCATAATACAATATTTTATACAAGAATTCAGTGTTCCGTCACGTCTCAAACACGTTTAACATACTCCTTTAGGAATAGCTAACGACATCACAACCTCAGGGTATCAAACATATGAATATAATCTGGGACTTGTTAAAACAAGTTGGACCCGTTGCCCGAAATTTCTGAGGTAAAACAAATGACAGGCTAAGAACGACATTAAAAATGAACACGGCTCTTGGTGTGAAGCAGAAAATCACAGCATGTCTCGACTCTCGCTAGAATGCTAACAATTTTATGTCGTAGCGGTTCCGGTTTCGAAATTTTAAAGGTATAAAGACAAGTTTCGTTATAAATATAATATTTCTAAAATTAATACCAAAATTTTTAAAATTCAGAAACATAATTCGAAATGTAAACATAATAGAAAATAATTTTACAATACTTGAAATATTGTCACAAAATTTGGAATATAAAATTTGGAATTGTTACAAACAACTCACCGTAGAATGATTTTAACATAACAATTTCTATTGATTTCTGTCAAGAGTTTACATTTTTCATTATTATTTAAGATACAATCAAAAAAACTATCTTTCTCGTGAAAAAATTGTCCATTGATAAAACGTGTGTATTTAATACTAATGTATTATTAGACAAAAAAAACTAAATAAATTACTATGTTGAGGCGATTTCTTCTTTTCCCAATTTTAATAATATACAGTTACGGTTCAGTAAATCTAATGCTGAAATACCGGTATTTTTCCCTAATTTACAACATTTTGCGGGAAGCCGCCGAATTTAAAGAAAAAATGTTTCATTAGTCGGCCGTAAACGCGAAGTTATTTCTTGTGAATGCCTCTCGAGCTAAAATTTTAACACGTAATTTAAAAGGGCTACTGTACTTCTATGTTGTAAAATCTTCCTGAATTTTTAGTAAGTTTTGTACGATGAAAATACTAGAAGATGCTGAATGTATTTTCCTTTGCTCAATTAAAAAAAAATAAGAATAGCCGTCTAGCGCTACCTTTTAAAATGTTTCATGTAGATGCCCAGCGCGATTTTAAAATAAACTGTGATAAATCTGAAAATGGTAGGTAGCTTTTCGCGCCTAGGCAGGGGTCTGGCAGAGGTATTAACAACTAAGTCGCAATCAGCTATTGTCAAATTTCAAATACTATATCAAACTTACTTTATAATTTCTTATTTTATTTTATTTTGTCGTAATTTGGGTGTAAATATTGACAATTGAACAGAACAATAACTACTTTTGTCAACAAACGCGAAACTAAAGCGATTCCCTTAAGCCTCAAGGGCTCGGTAAACTCTTTGTAGAAAACGTATAGAGGAAAATAAACGAAATGGAAAACCCTAGCAATAAAAGTTTTCCAATTGTGCAGTCGAAACTCAAGTCATTACCACCATAGTTAACCTTTTCCTGGATAACTTTATTTAAAACTTTAATTTAAACTTGTTTTACAGTTTTATCATGTAAAATGTACGTTTTACATTTTTCTTGTTTCAGTTACTACCTAACATAATAATGATTTTTATTAATTGATATTTACCCTGACTGCTTAAAATGTAGAAGTATTAAAAATCTAAATCTCAATTGAAAATTTTGTGGCGGGCGTAATTTAATTTATAAAACTTAATGTTACTGAATTAATTAACACATTTTTAGTATTATAAGTTCCTCAGAAGATTAATTAGCCAGTGATAGAAGCAGTGTTTGAAATCAAAGGACTTATGAGAACTTTAATTAGAATACTAGCGGATGTACAAGAACGGTGACAAATAAACTTCAAAGGATTGAAAAGATCTCTTATACTACGTTAAAAGAGCCTTATATTTAAAGAGTATCATACTAAAAGTCATAAAAGTCAATGAAATCCTGCTTAAGAGCTAAGTCAACAAAAAATGGAGTTCTGTAGATAGTAATCGAGTTGTTTAGATGAACGTTTTGAATAAAATTAGATCAGGTAAGTGATATTATCAAACTTCTACATGGAAACAGACTATTGAAAAGCCGTCCTAGCAATAGGTGTTCAGCATAAACTAAAGATACATATTTTTTCATTGATAAAGCAGTTGGGATTATAACACAAATTGCAGATCAACTTCTGTTGGGGTCAGCTATTCTATTACAAGTTGAAACTGATAATCATGTTAATGTTCAGTATAACTATTATCATTATAATTAATTTAATTATAACATCAAAACTAATTTATATGAAACTTCTGGCTTTGCCTAAGATAGATTAGAACTATTAACTAACTTTGTCGCGTAAACTATGATTGATTCAACCTCCGCAAGAAGTTGCTTTGAAAGTGTGAAAGATATTGGGGGTGAACTAAACTAAATTCCTGATAATTGTCAATTTAGAATTAGGGATAAGTTAACGTGAACTTTAAAATTCAACGTTGCTTTCGTAACATAAACTTTGGCTTCATATGCACTTTATATACGCCAAATTCAAACAAGAACGTGCCTACATTTTTCTTAAAACACTACCTTTTACTTATGCTAACACACTCGTACCCCCGCAGTAGGATTCCCTGTGTCGCGGGTGGCATGGACAACACAAATAACACCACTAACACCCATGACCCGGGAACAAACATTTTATCTGTCACATAAATATCTGCCAAGGCCGGGAATCGAACCCGGGGCCCCTCGCTTCGCAGGCAGAGTCACTAGTCACTACCAACGAGGCTACGGGGTCGTCCAATACATGGAAGTTACGTTGTACTAAAAACCAGTCATTTTGTAGATATTGATTTAGATTCAAGGACTGCGTTTTGGATAAATAATATAGTGGCTAACATTGAAGCCGCAGTCCTATTAAAGTATCCATTCAAGTATCCATGAGCCCGCTATAACCTCGGCTATGACCTAAACGGCCTTTGACCGTCGATTTTCATAAAAATTTTCAATATCCGCTTATGTCGTACTTTCATTCTATTTTGCATCGTTTGGGCGAAAACGATCAAACGAAAAGTTAAAGTGTATGTGGTATCACAATAATATGTTACTATATGTAGTAATGTCCTATCTGTTAAATTATCTAATACTAGACGATGCCCGCGGCTCCGCCCGCGGAAAAGTCGATAAACAAAATATTGATTTCGTCCCAAGGGAACCTATAATCGGGATAAAATGTATCCTATGTCCTAATTCCTGAATGCAACCTATCTGTGTACCAAGTTTCAGCTTAATCCGTTCAACGGTTAGACCGTGAAGGAGGGACAAACATCCAAACATCCAAATATCCAAATATCCAAACATCTTTACAAACTTTCACATTTATAATATTAGTAGGATAGGATTAAGCAATCACCTGTGCACGAAATACATGTTGTATTTACGATCTGCGATTAACAACTCTACGCTTTAGGTTTTAGGTCACAAAAAATATTTTTTCAATATCTGGAAGATTTAAATATTTAAAATATTGGACCTCTTAAGCATATAAATCAACGCTACGTTTTCCAGAAAGGACTCTCCCCAGACACTTGTCTAGTCATTTGACTTGCTAAATTGTCCCGAAGCGATTTTATTCTAACACAAAGTAAAATAGAAAGACGTGATAAAATACTTTGAGAAGATGGAAAATATGGATTTCTGTCCTTATCCAAGCGACCAAATACCAGTGGAACCTTTTTATGATGTGATCTGTGAAGTGTGTTAAAGTCTGACTAATAAACACAGTGTAGTGCTAGTAGGGCGATGACACCAGTAATGGACAAGGATCAGTAGAAAATACAATGATAATTTCACGTTGAAGTTCAGTAGTACCTGATGTAGGAAACCAAGGCATCCTCTAAACTAGAATAGATAAAATATATTGCAAAATATCATCTTCCCGGTCCTTTACTTTAAAATATTATATGAACCTTTTAAAAAAATATTTTTTTAAAAGAATGACGCAAGTAACTACTACACTACACGCAGTAGCCATACCTATATAGGTACTACACAAAAACGTACGTTTACTATGATTAATTGTTTAATACGGTCCAAAACTTTTGCGAGTCAACAAGTTTATTTATCCCCAAATCTATTAGATTAGGTAAATGACCAGCAGTTGGAGAGCCCTTGGCGGCTTAATTCTGATGTGTAACACAGGTCATAATGACAACGTCTGAAAGTTTATGTCCATGGGTTAATGAGCCTTTTCATACCGAAATCTCTAGCCCAGAATATTCAGAGCTTAATTTTACGAGTATGACAGGTATATGTATAAGGCTAGATATAGCATATCATCAAGTAAGGTACTATGCAGGACAAGTGTACATAGGACAAAATTAATAAAATTATTTTACCCTGATGCTAAACATTTATTAAATAGATTTATAATCGTTTTTGGTTGTTTCTATGAAAGTCATAGAAATATATTTACTTTTTATTATGGTGTGCACTATTCCAGGTGTCATCGGCAAATAAAATTAACTGAAAGTCTCAACCCTACAGCTCAAATCGACTAGTACAAACTACAAACATCTCCCACGATCTGTTTGTCTTCCTACATCCTAAATTACAATAACAATATTAATAGATCGCAGTAAACAAAATTAAAAATAACAATACCTAGCAATAACAGGAACATTATTTGCTAGTTGCTATTCAGGTGTTAAAACCCTAAAAATATGGTCTCAATCAACATAATACACACGCTTGTTACAATGCTGATTTCCACCAAATGAATTAACGAGGAAAGCTCAACGATTAATCAAGTGATGAGTTAATAATTTATTATTTAAATCATCCATTAATTATCTTCATTTTCAATATTAATATCAAACTGTATTTAAAGTTGATCCCATGAATAATTTGAAATGTTTCCAAGCAATGACCATTATTATTTGGTTGTTTAAAACAGTAGCGATTATAACTCGGCTGATATTAATTATAGTGATCATACAGTTCGTGTTAAATAAGAATATGTATCATAAAAGGTACTTCATATAATTGCTACTAAAAGGATTATTATAAAGAGTAAAAATATTCCCAGTAACTGTGTACAGTTGATATTTCGATTTCGTAAATTTTATATTCCGTTTCTACTTCACATTGCTAAGGATAAATATAACACGAATATGCTAAAACATTTTAAATAATAATCCTGGTTTATTCACTATACTCTGCACAAATTGGCAACGGAAAAGCATATCAAAGAACGATAAAATTTCCTCAAATACCAGTACAAGTTCCTTTCAATACAATCCGTTTGAATTCAGTTATTTAAATTTTACCGGTTCATTTTATTGGATTTAACAAAGCGTCCCTAGTGTCCCGCCCTCGGCCTATCTATAATAAATATCGCATAAACGCTTGACCGGATTCAAATCGAACCCTGCATTCTGTAAGCAAGGTTACCAATTAACTGGATTACAGGATTTTGCTGGTATTTAGGTATCAGGTACGTTAAATAAGGGTAACGGAAAATTGGACTCAAAAAGGGCTACTTTCACTTGTTTTAACGTTAGAAAACACCGATTTTAGATATGCAGTTTTATTACGAATTCCCCTACTAACGCAGTGATAATAATATTCACTTTTAATAGGGGAATAAATTGGAGTTTAAATAAAATGCAAAGCCAAGTTTGAGGGATCAACGTTCAAACGAAAAGACCCTTCTTTTGTGGGATCGACGTAACGTTTTTATAACAAAGTGCCAAAGTTGACTTTTGATGTGCCTACAGCAATGTAGGAGATAAATAAAGCTTATAGAGGAAGGATAATAATAATGGCTGAATATTATGAAAAGAACGATTCGATATAAATCCTGCAACTGATACCTCTTACGATACAAAAATCACAATAAATATTTTTAAATTATGTGCAGAAATTTTGTCATCTGTATCTTCAATAAGTGAAAACTAGTAAATTATCTTAACCCTCCAGAGTCGAGACATAAAGTCGTCATCGTAAATACCATTAACATAAACACGTCCTATTAATTAGAACAGAGCAAATACGCCAATGTACACAAATTCATATTAATACAATATAATTAGGGTGACTCGTTGAATATTCCATGCGGCGTTCCTGTAATGAAACTCATCTCATTATCGTTTATAAAACAATCACTGTATGGTATTTTTGATACTAGACATCATTACATATTATTTTTAGAACTTTTACGTTACTATTTTTGAGATTAAAAATACCTACTACGACTTTTCCGAAAAGATGTTTATTTAAAGAATAATTATATAACCATGTTGAAGTAAAAACATCACCACTATAAATGTCTGAGCTATGCCGCAGACAGACAGACATGGCAAAAGTATTGGGGCAAAGTGCAAAGGGAGAAATATTTACTTACAATTTTCATAGAATTCTATTAGTACACTAATTTAATTATCAGATGGATTTGAGGTCTGATTGATGTTCTATCGCAAGAGAGGACAAATTATCTTTTGGACTGGACGAACAAAGCGCCCAGTAATCAAAACTTTAAAATTGCCGGCCCAAGCACGCCCTTTTCAACATTCTATGCAAACTTAGTTTCTCATAGAACATGCCTTGAACCGTTTATGCTCGACGGATCACAAAAAGGTTTACTGCGAGGGTATTAAGTGAAAACGTTAAATAATTTCGTACGCTTGTAAACAAAGGAAATACCCCTCAATGTAGATAAATACTTTGTTGGTCTATTAAACGTTGGCGAATGTCCCTTTGGCTTTTGAAGCTGTTAAGTCTTTGTTTTAAAAGTTAAGATTTTCGAATATTTATATAGCCAAAGAAATGGACATACGAACCATAATACGTACAAAAATATTCACACAAAAAACCGTTTCAAAATCCGCCCATTCTATAAGGAGCTACGATACCAATAAACAGACAAACAGTTACACAGCAGATATGACAAGTTTCTTCGCCTCTGGGTAACAAATTATTGTGCACAGAGGCGGCAAATAAAACCATTTGTTAACAGTGTCAATCCTTACAATATTCATATCTATAAAGAAGCTCGCGTTAATGGCGATCCCTTCCTCAGCATTAATTGAGTTCACATACATGACCCACTTTTCTCGACAACCTCCGTAAGTTACGTTACGGTTGCCTTTTCATCTACGTCTAAAAAGGAGTGCTTCATTAAATCTCCTTTAACATTGTCGCACTAAAATTAAAAATCTGGTTTTTAAAATAGGATTTCATTTAAGGAAATATCCGACTTTAAGCCTAAAACTAGCCAGCTTGCAAATAAATATAAATATACCTATATACGGTACCGAAAGTTCTAAAATAAAATCAAAAATCAAATAGGTTGTAAATGGTTTCCAATCACTGATAAACTAATCTAGAAAGATCTAAAACTATTATTTATAACTTAAGTAGACAAACTAACCAAATCTATGATTAATATCAAAACAATTTATGAGCCTTACAGTTAAATGTAAACTTTTCTTGTTAGACACAACTTCATTTCATACTATATTACTTTGTTTACCGTCTGTATCCCAAGCTTTCTTCATTATCTCGTTTATCTCTGCCCACTACGTCAAAACTAAAATAAAACAAAAACCTTTTTCCAAACTGTCTAACGATTGTTATTCAACTTCAGTTTGATTTCGAAAGTTGGTTTATTTATTCGCAACGTACCCAATATCTTTACGTGAATAAGTAATTGATCCAAATAAAAGTATATAAAACGAAGCAATTAGGTGCGTTATCGCGAGTGATAAAAATATCTTGAGTGTATGTTTAGATCGGAAAAATTTAGGTGACACGATAAATTGGTAGTCCTATGTGGTACTTAGATAGTCAACTTCTACTTAATGTAGAAACATAGCTAGATCTGTAATGCATATAATACTGACTATGCGACATCATTTCTTCAATTATAACGATAGCCCATTAGTATAATTTAACAGAAAAAACACATTAGCGATAAATTTAGAGAACCGCTCGTCCCAAATATAACCTTTTTACAGAAATTTTCCTTTTAAACCTGACATTTAGGACAATGATACCAATGGTCCAAAGAATAAAATTTCGAAACCAATTTGTTCCGAATCGATAAATGATGATACAAAAGCCTCAGTAGCTGGTGTATGTAAATTGCACGATAAGCTTGATGAATGAGGTATTGATGGGGTTACGTTTAAAAATATGTGAATTGCAAAAATGTTTCAGTCCATTGCATTTTACCTTCTGTGATAAAAGTTAATCATTAATAACGAAGTACTGACAGCAGCATTTACGATGAACGATTTTCATAAATATATTTGGAATTGTTTGCTCTCTGCTTCTTTTTCCACGTTTACAAATTTTATTATCCATAAGCAGAAATCGTTTATGCTTTTCTTACTTTTGAGTCATTTCAGTTGCCTCGGCACTTCACAAAATAAGTACGCATTGTGCGGCTTTTGCCTCATTAGAAACGACCGAAGTGGAAAAGGCTGTTACAAATTACTGAGCCGGAAAAAGCGGGGTTGTTATCAATCTGTGTGCAGATAAGTACTCTTCGTTACTTATCACCTGTCACTTTCTTAAAATTGCAAATTTGCTGAATACAGGTTCAGTGAAATATTAGTGTACTACGATCTGAAATAGGATTACGGTGACATTTAAAGTTAGATACAGTTGCGCACATTTACCAAAATCATAAGTTCCATATTATTTAGCAACTGCGATTTACATTTCGTATAATATATTAACACGTGAGCTTCAATAACGAATGAAAGTTGCTTCGTAAATAACTCCGGTAGCAATATAAGTTGTAATCAGTATATTTTACATAATGAAATATTTGGAAAATTACACTCAAATAATGGTATCTTTTAAGGGTATTGCATCCCTAACATGAAATAATGAATAAATTACTCTTAGCGTAATAATCTTAATCCTTCTAATCTTCTTTAATTATCGTCTTCACATCATCACCCAACTCGTTAATTGAATTGCAAGTTCTACCCAAATGTCATTTACCGACACTCCAACCATTTCGAATATCCCAAGTTTCGACATTACTCCGTTCATAATTGTAAACATTCTCCAAGTTCCTTTATTAGAAGTTATTTCTGGGCTAAGATATTTTATCCGATAAAATTTTACCACTTTCCCACCAAGCCTTGAGAATTTTGGTGGGGACGCGGTATTCTTCACTTGTTTACTAATCAACGCTCAATTATAGACTAACTTTCCAGCTTTATTAATATTCACACTGAAAGTAAACTTTGTTGTTTCAATGTTAACAGTGGCTGTAATATTTTAACAGCTGTTCAGCATATTATATTACGTAGGTCATAATCCTCTACTAACTATATGCAATAAAAAACTATTAAGGGTATCACGCACATTATACACGCGTTTATTCATGCAAAATCTATAAAATTACTCAATCGACTAACGGAGAAAGTACTCGTAAAAGGTTGTATCGTAATATAAAAGCCCGAAATTAGTCTTTACTAATATTACAAGCAATAAAAGCAAATGCAAGTTAGCTCCAGAGTTTGAGAACCGAATTAGTCAACAAGAGAACTGCCAGCTGGGAATGGATTATATAGACTTGAAGAGCGAGCAACACAAAACGAGAGCTCAGGATTTTCGAAACAAAAGACTCGACGCAAAAGACGTGCTGAGTGTCGAAATATGATACCACTGTTAGAAACAATATGTTTGTTTCCAGAATTTTAAAATTTTATTGACATTTCCAAAATACTTTATACTGACTGATTAATAACACTGACTGATATTAATATTATTAATTTGATATTGTATACTATCACGGTCATAATTATAATTATAACAAATAGCAATTACTTTGTATAGTATAGTCTGTATGATTCGATTGTTATGACATCTATGGGTTTGCATAGAACTACTCGTATGTGTATAGAAAACGTCGCGCTTGACAAGTTGATGATTCAGAGCACTGAGAATAAATTATAAGAAATGAGTTTTGGAAACATTTTGATGTTAGTGAAAAAAAAATCTAATAAGTACTCTAAGATAAAGATTAATTGTAATAATACAATTCTGTTAACTACGCACAAAACGTTTTCGCTGCTTTCATTATTTTACCAAATCATATTTTCTTCGGGTTTGATCTGAACATTTGAGCTCAGCCGGAGTTTACTCACTTTATCTGAATCACGAACATAACGTAACAACACATCCTGCATAAGTAAGATAATAACGCTGACCCGTGGCCGAAACTGTG
This sequence comes from Lerema accius, assembly GCA_001278395.1. Lineage (NCBI taxonomy): Eukaryota > Metazoa > Arthropoda > Insecta > Lepidoptera > Hesperiidae > Lerema > Lerema accius. Next base: position 1,076,684 of record LGAG01000122.1, read on the forward strand.
ACCTCCAAGAGATTTGCATATTATTACTCCATCCATGTGGAATGAAATCGGCAAATTTAAGCGGATGGCTTCTCAATTCTCTTGTTTATATTAAAATTGCTCAAGCGTCAGTAAAAACACACATACGGTCAATTAATTTGATCTGCATTTTCAGAATAGTACTGCAATCTCTATGAAATTCAGCCACGGCCCATTCAATCTCTTATAACTTCTGGAATTGTTGACAACTATCGTTATTTTAAAAACTCGATATTGCTGCTTTGGAATGTTTCTCATTTGGTACAATAACAAATCTAATATCTATAGGTATCACGTAATAGTTATACATACTCCTAAATAAAGCTTCAAGGAAGTTCTTAACTTTAGCTCGTACCTAATTTATATTAATGAAGATGTTTCCCATAATTAGACGCTCAAATTGCAAATAATTCCCAAAATAATTTCGATGCTAATATTTGAAATGTTCCATTTCGAATCAGAGTGAATTTACTATCATGCGTAAATATCCGTAGTAGAACCACCGTGATTCTAAATTCAAATGGAATTGGTGTATTCATGTTATTATGCACGTTAATTACGACAATAGAGCCTAAGTTTCATAGAAATTTAAATTAGTTGAACTACCTACATTTAACAACATGTTTATCGAGTTGATTAACTATTAATCACCATTTAGCGACATGAATAGATAACAGCCTGTTAAGCTATAATAACAACAATCATTTAGTGTAATTTTAGGCTACATAACTTAGTTTGCTTAATTTTATTCTGTCTAGATTATTATCCTTACATCATCAATTAAGATCTTATAAAGTTGTGTGTTTGCCATATCAAAAATTTTAGGGATTGAATTTTCATTAAAACTTTAGGTAGGTAAATTTTTAAATGAGTTTACAAAAAGTACCTACATAAATTGTAGTCTACTTCTATTTATTCATCAATTTAGGTAACTAATTTATAACCACATCTTAAAAAAATTGCTACAATATAATAACATTTGTTTCAAGTTGTACCAATTTAAAATTTGTGCTTGAAATTTTATCCTTAGCAAGAAATTCGAGGTAATTTATCCTCGCTATAGTAGCAACTCTCCTTCAATGACCAAGGTTTACCGTATTTCTCTGGAGACTCACTTCACTTCACGTTTCATTATAAATATTGTGGATTATAAAATAACGACTCTAATATGATTTGAAATTAGTTCCACTTTTGCTATTACTGTCGTTAGAAAATTTAAAGCAATATCATAAAAAGTATCGTTGTTAAGATCCACATTTTTATGAGTCGTTTGACGTGTCTCTTTTAAAATATCAATGCACCTAAAGTACGTTTGTTCTTAGAAACTTCTACGCTTGGTTCTAAGATAACTTCAGATAACTTGGATAACTTCAAATAGCTTGCGTACATACTCGTAGTTGACAAATAAGCCATTACCGTTACGTGAAACTACTAAAGGCAGATCACGGAATTATCCATATCAATTAAAGGCAGTAAGAGGGGATGAAGTTTTACAATATTATGTAATTAGCAGTTATCTCCAAATGACGTGTTTATTCTATGATTTTACTTTTAACATCAGGGACTTGTTTAAGTTGGAATAGTGAATTCCCGTTTACATTTAAAATATTTTTTAATCATCATAAAATTAGAAAATAATTTTAATTTTGTCATTATGTTTTGGTTTTTGGATACTTTTAAAAGTATTTTTTGTCGTTTTTATGGCATTATGAAGCGCTATTCATCTTCAATTTCATTACTACATATTGATATTTATTTCCATGTACGTCGTCATTTATATTCTCCAAAACACACGCCAAAAGTAAGAGTTTTGGTGATAGCTTTAATGTTAGGTTATGACTTTGGACCTAGTAGTTCACAAGAGGCTGTCGACATATTAATTTCTAAGGCGTATCGTTACAAGTCCGACACAAGTTGCCAGAAGCCTGAAGTTTTCATTATTGCTGCAACAAAGCGTTATAACCACCGCAACTAGCAGGTTGTTCCGACCTGCTCCTGTTTCCTGGCAGCTAGCCAGAAATTGTCTGTAACATGTGTAAAGAGAGTTAGTTCTCTAGATATCTAGACCGATCATGTATTTGTAGATACTCAAACTTGTTGATATGGAATCTAGTATGGAATTGATAATTTCATCCACTTGCTTTGCATCTTATATTATTCAAAACCTGTGAGTTTTTCAATGCAAAGTTTAGTTCCAGTTTTAAAAGTAAAATACAAAAATAAATGCTGTATTAAAGCTTAAAATTGTGCTAGATTTGATTTGAGAAAATCTAAAGATCATAATATCATTAAAGAAGGATACAATAAGCGACTATAATTTATTATTATTTAAAAAGTTTGAAATAACAAATGTATTCGCATTGTTTTCGGTACCTAGAATTCAGTGAAAATTATATTTCTGTAACACACCCGTTGTGTTTCTGACTGAGGTATTCCTGCGTAATCCTAGCTTATTTTACATCTGGGACCAGACTGTGAAGAGCAGGTCTAAATTTTAATATTGTTTGAGGATTCTACTAGTCTGTTATAATTATAAACCCACTCTTAACGTAAAGTGGTGGCCAATTATACAAATTTACAACACCTGCTCCAAATAATTAAGAACATTTTTTGCTTTCGTTCATTTTTAACGTCACTTCATCATAATAGAGGATTTTAAAACAATCAAAGTTAAATTTGTCAGAAGTAAAATGTAGAATAAAGTTTTACATAGAATCATTAATAACATTCAAGTCCAAGGTATTTTCTATGCATGCGATATACCAGATGACCTTAAAGATTGTAATAAAGTAGTCTTACTTCTGCATGCACGAAACACTTAAGTAACGTAGAAAATCAGATATCAATCCCTTTAATAAGATTGCTTCCTTGCTCCTTGGTAAAGCCAGTACAGAATTTTGCATATTATTATTGTTATCTACGATACGATACGAATCTTAACATATAGCTGATATAGGGAAAATATGTACTTGATTTCTTTAATGACAGAACTTGAAAAAAATTCGTTCGTAATAATGCAGTAGTCATTAAAGATATTAAAATATCTATTAAAGTCTCAATAACTGCGTTCAGAGTATATAGTTGAGGTGATTTCTACGAGTAATTTAATAACAAACATAATGTTATGTCTTGATGAGGAATTATATTAGATATTGAACTGACAATTGCATTTAATGTAAATTGAGACAAGAAAGCATGGTTGTTATACAAGTATTGATACTAAAGTCTGTACGAGCGAACAAAAGCTAGTTTTCCCTACCATTTTAATTGAGTATTTATAACGCCACCTAAATGAAAACATTTCATTTCTTGAGAAATTATTCTTCGAAGTCTGAACTTTGACAATAAAAAGTAATTGTTTTAAGAATTCCGTTTACTTAAATAAAAAATTTAATGATTAAGTTATAAATGAAATGAAGGAACGACAGAATGAAATTATGAAGAAAGATAATAAAAAACTACATTTAGGTACTTCCAATGATTCAAAGGTAAATAATAATAAATTACTTGGAAGGGTGAACTTCTGCAATTCAGTAAAACCATTTTTATAGTTATGGCCACAAACAACTTTTACAACCCATACAACTTTAGATGGGTTACCACTAAGACGATTGGATTGGTTAGACAATTTATAAAAAGTAAAAAGAGTCAACGTGCAATCAAAATAATACTATGAAACCTGTTAAGAAAGTTTCACTTAGACAGCATCATTGCAAATTGAGTTGCATGGCTTTCATTAAAATTAGAGTGGCTCCAACAATCTGGTGCATTCATCATCATCAACATCAATCATTGTCATTAGCAGCCCCATAGCAGACAGTTGCGTTGCAGCGATGCGCTTCATTAATCATTAAAGCAGCGATTTGATGCACAAATTCACTTAAAATGCTGACGCAAAGTCTACTAAGGAATAATAGGCTTAAATCTTTAAATTTGGAGTTATCTTGGCAACAGTAGACGACTATGTTAGATGTTAGAAGACTGCAAATGACTTCGAAGTGGAACGTGGATGTTGATGTTTTTAGAAACACTAGCTGTTGCCCGCGGCTTCGCTCGCGTAAAATTTCGTCTGCCACATAAGTTTCGTGACAGTAAAACGGAACGTTTATTTACTGACCAAGATGGCGAATGCGATTTGTTTGTCAGTGCCATTAGAATTTAACGAAATACTCCGTAATCCGAATTTTGTGGATAATGTTGTCGACTCGAAATCAATATTTTTTTATGTTTTGTTATTCGTATAAGGTTTTGATCGGGTCTACCATACTCCTTGACGAAATTATTAATATAGATTGGTTAGCCGCTATAAATTAAGCTAGGTAGACAGTTCCCTTCTTTAAATAACGGAGCAATAACTACGTCGTCACTCTGCCGGATCACCATCCATTAAATCCAGGCATGGCGTTACACTGACAGTTTCCTTAAGGGTTAGATAATTGATACGCGACTTTATTCATAAAAGGAATTAATTTTTCGCAATTATACCTGCTTAATAACATTTTTACAATGTACACCGTCTATAGATTATGTAATTTCGCCGTTGAAGGATCACATAATTTATAGCATAACCGCTGTTCATCCACCCTAAAATTGTTCAGGTAAGCCAAAACCACAGCGATCCGGAAGAAAGATAGATCTTACTCCCCTTCCGGTATGCCTAAAATCTTCTAATATCACAAAACTAACGGTAAATCTGCCACGAATATGGCCGACCTTCATATTTTAAGATAACGCTCGGCTGCCACTTATTTTAATATTTTTATCCTCTCTTAAGCGCACCATTTTTATCCTTTATAACGGAAGATTCCTACGGGATGCTGCTCGCGTTTGCGCGAATACTCTCTGTTAAGAGTAACGTACACTGAAATGGGGTAATTTTTTTTTTCAAAAATGGCATTGATGTTGGATATTTTCAAAGTCAGAAATTATAACGGAAAATTTATCAGTCTACAGAGTTTAAAATTTATCTTATATAAAGAATAACATTTTTCATTCCAAAAATCTTTTGAAAATATTAATGACGTCTACTTGCATTGAAAAGAAATTTTATCTTGAGACAGTGTTTCTTTATAAAATAAAAAATGCAATAAAAGAGATAAAGTGACTTCACTGAACGTACTACATTTTTATAAAACTTTAGCATACCAATGTACTGAATAACTTTACTTTATTGTCAACTTCAATTTCAAAATATCGGGACGAACGAAGGAAGTAACTTGATTTTCAAGTTTTATTGGCGGCGAGAAAAAAGTAATTTCAGTGGAATACTGTCTTTAAACAGAACTGGCTTTGTTCTGTGTAGTGTGAAGCGAACCTAACTTATTCGTAATAAATATAAAACAAAGTCACTATTCTGTCAGGCTGTTTCCATTGTTAATTTCATGGATTTAGCACCTAGAAGATGGCAACAGGGTGTCCAAACAACTATTAAGTTACGGCTAAGTTATTTTTTTTTTCTTTTTACCTGACTGCCCCATATAAAAGGTAATGTTTCTCTAGAGTATGTATGTATGTCCATTTTTTTGGCATGTCCTAGAGACTAAACGGCTTACTTTATTGTGACTTATAGAGTGTCATTGGATTCTTCTGCATTGTGAGAGGCTCGAAATCGAGTACTATGTTCCCGTCTTCCTCCCTCCCCCCCTTTTTCAAAATCAGGTTTTTGGTTTCCTATTAATAAATAACAGTTCCATCCACCAACGACAGGTACATCGGTTACTACTGTTAACCTTTTATTAAGTAGTAAACCAACAAATAGTAGAACGTCATTTAACTTTCAGCAAGCGTGTAAAAGCAAATCTGATTTAAAATTCGTGTCAGGCACTAAGATCACAAGTTTAATAATAATTTGTTATTAAAGGTCCTTAATATTCAAATTCTCATTAACGACTTTGTGTAGACAGCTCATCAATATTATAACTTCAATAACATCCTTTTTCAAAGTTTACAATTTAAATATTTATTAAAATAATTTTCTGTTATCGTTACGTTGTAGTATTTTAGTATTTATGTAAAAATCTAGTGCTACAGAGTGTTTTGAGGATTGCGCAACATTTTAATAGTCTTTTAATTAGCTGCTGATAGGGATGGTATAACCCATATGTTATGTACTCGTATATGTATATACACCTACTATCCGTATATGATGTGTTTAATTTTAGATCCCAAGTATACATAGATCGAACAACACACGTAGACACGTTCTGTTCGGACATCTATTTGAACAAAAGCGTAAAGATATATTATATATGCACGCTGAATGTACGTATCAGAAACGAAGAACATACATGAGCTTAACTTCTATACTCTCTATTTGGTGTTCTAATATTGTTCGTTCCTTTACACCGTCGAGTTCTCTATTTCATGCTAACTTTATCTAGTACTTCATTAAACACATTTCAATGTAACGTTTATCTGTTGCTTTAATCCCTTGCCGTAAAACAAGGAATCAAGTCAGTACGACGAACAATAAACCTTAACTGACACGTATTAAGGATTGTAATTGTATGACAAGCGAGAATGTTTAAGCGCCAATACTAAAAGAGAATTTCATATAAACTCCTGTGTAGTTCGCTATTTGGTTTATCTATCTTAACCTACACCACTCTAAGCAAAACGTGACTCTAAGTTTTAATCAAAGTAGGTATTGATTTAAGAATATCTAATAAAAAAAATGTGTGCAATTTACACCTGGCAGAATTGAAACCTTAAAAACTGTTGGCTTTAAGATAATCAGTTGGATGTAACACGTAGATGTAGAAACACCTAGTCACCATTTTTAAAACTTATATCGTCATAATATTATTACAGTTTGAAAAAGTTTACTGATTCTGTTTCAGAGTTATTTAAGATTTTATAAGTAGATGCCACTGTACTCAAAACATTATTCAATCCTAGACAAAATAGTACTACCTAACATGATAATTATGTTGTTAGAAAGAATTTCCCGTGGTGCCATTTAGTAGCCATGCAGAAACACTGTATGATGCTTTTCTATCTCATGTTCCCCCATGTAATTTGTATGTGTGTCTCTTTTTACCGTCGCCTTTTCATCGACTTTCAAATCACATTGATGCTAAAGAAGTTTTCTGTTCAAATTTTCAAAATAACAGTAAGGTTATGTCATAACACCGAGCAACGAGTGTTATTCCATCCTTTTCTTTTTGTATAGCGCTATCTCATTCTTAAGTACCTCGTTTTCTTTGAACTTCACAAATTCTGTGCCCCTAATATACCAACCTGAAACACTTCACGTCAAATCAATTGTGAATGTTACAAACATAGAACAATTCCTACAAAAATATCGCCCTATTTCCAATACCATGACAAGGCTGTCGTATCCATGTCGGATCTAATATCCGTTCTGTCGGACAATATAAATTTTACTTAGCCCAATGTCATACATTTTCAGGTTCCTGGTAATATGAAGTGCACATTTTATTTGTCTTCAGATAGATAATATTACGTGTCTCTCTATTTTCTAATATTTATCTTTTATAAAGTTTTACTAGCGTATGTTTATCTATTTCTTTAACGTGCAGTTCAAACGGCTTGATGTATTTCAACATGTGAGGTGTCATTTGATATGTTTGCGGAAATCATAAAAATAATTAACAGTTGTTTTTTTTGTTATCAATTAATTATTACTTTTTTGTTTGTACCCTAAATTGTATTTTATTTAGGTCAATACTGTGTTGTCTAATTGACAATACCAGTAAGCATTAACTTACTTTTAAGTTACTTATACCTATTATCACCATTATAATTATCTGCATCAAGTCAAAACCATGTCTTACTTGGAAATTCACCTAACTACCGTCGAAGCTTTGAGATAAAGGAATACTCTCAGCTGCATAGGTTTCCTTACAATGTTCTACTCTGAAAACTAAAAGATATTTAATTTAGATATAATCAATTTCGCTTGAAGATAAGCTTATCATTTATAAATTGAAGGTGCACCTGGAATTCCAGGCACTGTGAAGTAACTAATACAAGACCTTTGTGCTATACCTGATTGATACTCAGTATTTAAATTAAACTAGAAAAGTCAGACTTCGTTCTGCGGCATAAGGTTTGGTTGTTTCCTTGGTTTTCACATCAGATCTTCTGTTTTGTAAACCTAAGGTAAATTCTCATCCCATTGGACAAATTTTGCTATGAGGCTGTTAATTTTTTTTATAGTTTAGCGGGACCCTTGAAGTATCTCAATATCAGCACCACAAACGGGGTTTAAATTTGGCTCGAAACCATACTAAGTACCTACTTCTAAAATTCATCACAATTTTTTTTATATCAATCGGTCCAGCCGTTTGAGAGGAGTTCAGTGACAAACACACGTGCGTAGTGTTTTTATTTAATAAGATATTAAATATTTCTTCTCAATATTTAAAAAAAAGTTACATGGGTGTATCAAAAAGACAGTTACGTAGTTTCTTAACTAAGATAGATGATATACATAGAAGCCACATTTTCAAGTTGTCTTCGTCAATACATTTACGAGAAACAGCCTAGCAACTCTGTTACTGACATTATTTTGAAGTTGTGAAAACAATTCGGCATGAAGTAGCGCTTCAACGTCTCGACGGAACTAATTAAGATGAATAAGGCTCAAAATACACGGCGCGATTAAATATTCGGTTAAAAGCAAAGTTAATAATGCAACGGGAGGATTTCCGGTCTTTCGGAAAGCGTGGACAAACAATGGAATGTTACAAATGGTATCAAACCTTACTTTTACTTTATAAATAACCTTAGACTAGGCGCCCACTAGATAGTCAGTCTGCGGCAACCAGACAAACATTTAACATTGTATGGGAACCCGCGCACTTACGAAACCACGAATTCCTCAAATATTTCGGCTGTGCTCAACCAATATCTAATTAATTTGCCTTTTTAGTTTCACAATGGTAATGTTACCCTATAACCAAACTGATAGCATTAGGTCAAGCTGAAAGGATAGCCATCTGGTAGTCTTCTAATATCTGGCTTGGTATTCATCAATGTTGCTAACACCAATAACCGACATTCGGGACAAATATTTATGTCCCACATCAATATCTACCTTCGAATCGAAGGAAATCCCGGTATTTATAACATTAGGAAGCTGATTGTTGTTGATATTATTAAAAAAAACAACTGTCTTCATTATTTATCACCTATGATCAGGTACCGTTTGTCTTTGTATGTTATTATTTTTTCTGTTTTCTATTAATTATATTCGCTTAACAATTTTAATGCAAGAATAGTTTCTAGAAATCTCTTTTGCCTTATATAATATTTCCCGTTTCTAGTGCCTTCTTGCTGCTGAGTTACTGCTTACTTTATTTTCAGAAATAATCATCTCATTAAATAACTAAAGACTTGTTCTTATTCTCAGAAGAATACTTGAATACAGTCGATAGAATCAGTTTTTGAAATGTTTATTCGTGGTAAAAAAATATTGAGTAGCTTCGTTCGTTTAAAATGTTTAGGTTAGAGTCATAAAGAGTAATAAAACGTAGTTTATCAACATATTAATAAAAAAATATACTGTAGTCAGAACAGTATTCGGTACTACACAAAATAGTACTACTAACATGATAATAGATGTCGCTAGCAAGAAACTCTCGTGCTGCCATCTAGTAGCCAAGTAGAAAAACTGTATAATGCTTCTTGTCTCATTTTCTCTTACGTAATTTACTTTTCTATCTCTTTCTACTGACGCTTTTTCGTTTCATCGACTTTCAAATTAAATGATGCTAAGGAAGTTTTCACTTCAAAAAGGGTTGTATTAGACAGCCTGATTCATAAGTTGAGGAATACTTGTTCTTCTATACGAGTAGATATAAGAGCTGGAAACGCAACAGGTTTTTGCATACTGTTTAAGTAGTTTGAGTAATAGCTGAACTTTGTCATACAGACAATTGTGTGCGTCGGACTGCTGAGGAGATATGTGAAGTATGTCAAGAAAACTCGTACGAGAAAATTACTCACAACCGAGTTGAAAAGTATAAAAGGCGACGGAAACACGCCGCATTCACACTTCGGATCCCATAAGGTTAGCGTCATTTAATCTTATGGTGCTGACGATTGATAATAATTCATAGCTGCGCTTGAATTGAGAATATTTTCGCTCATAAAATCTATTTTAGTGATACTTAGTAGTATCATCATTTAGAAGTTTATTGTCAATAATAATTAAGAAGTTTGTGATTTACAGAACTTTTCGAAACTCGACAAAAATAAGGCAACGGTTCCATGAGTCAAGTAGTGAGTCGTATCGAATTATGAAAAAGTATAATTTTCTTAGAAAGTCTTTCGTCTGAATGTAGCCATATTATTAAAGCAAAGAGCTCTTTAAGAACGTTTTGATAACAATGGAGCGGCGCTGGAAGGAATTGTGCATTTAGTGAAGACTGGGAACTCTTCGATAAGTGGTTAAATTACTTATTGTGTATTTATGTAAAAATGCATTAGCTGATTGTTTACATTACGAGTATACAATGAATAATATCATCAACAGAAAAACAAAAACTTAAATTGCTAATAATAAGGGGGTTATAATAAAGAACATACTCATAATCCAGCGTCACTCCCACAATAAATCCAAGGATATCATAAAATGTTGAAATCCGTCAAGTCGGTTGTATAAATGTTCCAAAGAAATGAACATACATACATGCATACGTTCGAAAACTTTACACTCCTGGCGCAATCAGGTATAAATTATAACAAAGATACTAATATGAACGATGCCTATCAAGATTTTTTTTTATGTTCTTAAGATAGCAAACGAGCTGACAGTGCCACCAACCCCTGCCGCCCATGGACACCGTAACAAACTTCGAGTAGGACTATAAGGGGGACTGTTATTGGTTAGTAGGTTCTGTTAGTAATAGATATTAATGAGAATATTAGTTGCCGTTAATTCGTTACTGTGGGGACCACGGAAGTTAATACTATTAGTAAAGGTTAGTCCTGAAACCAGCTGAGCTTACTATGCATAAGATTGGGACAAAATATTGGCAAGTAAAATATATGTAGAGAACGTATCATTTATGATGTAGGTATGTAGTGCTCATAGCCTGACAACTTACGTCAATTCAAAGTTATCGACAAAGTTACTTGTAAATTACTGCGGGCGCAGTTTGAAAATGGACGATTGACTGCTGTGCATTTATAATTAGATAACATTGGTTAAGCGACGTCGGTGGAAATAAATAAAATCTGATACTCGAGTTTTCACTAACCCCTCTACCAATCC
>LGAG01000122.1:1101938-1115367 GCA_001278395.1 Lerema accius
AATACAGATAATATTAGTATCCGTGTTGTGGCAGTATAGACTAATGAAAACCTACATTGATAACAAAACTTTAAAACCGCCTCTCCATACGTTATCTGATGTGAAAAACCGATTTGCGCCTCATGCGATCGTGTAGAATGGAGATTGCTTATATAGATTGCTTTACTAAAACCTTGTTAGTTAATGTAATATGCAACCGCTGGCAAAGCCCGGAAATTAACGTAAGTAAAAACTACCCCAATAAATATTTATAACGACTCTAATATTGATCATTTCGTTAAGTTTAACGGTGATTATTAACAGCTATTAAAACTTGGTATCTTCAAATATTTCTGTGGGCAGCAGACAGCGCATTGAAATTAGTTAAAATATGATTAGGTCTTACAAAGTTCGACTTAATTTTTTTTTTGTTGTTTGCCAAACCGATGAGTTTGCCAATAACCCCTCAGCCAACCCACATTGTAGCTGATCGCAACACATTACTGTCCCACTGCTGGGCTCGGGTCTCTTCTCCCAGTGTGGAGGGTACAGATCATAGTCCACCAGGTTGACCTAGAGCAGATTGGCAGACTTCACACACCTTTGAGAACTTTTACGGAGAACTCTCAGGTATGCAAGTTTCTTCACCATGTTTTCCTTCACCGTAGCAAGTGATAATTAGTATCTAATAAGCACATAACTTTTGTAAATTAGAGGTGCGTGCCAGGGAGTTTGAACCCAGGAACTCCCATTCGAGAGACCAACGTTCAAACTACTAGGTTATCTGTTCTCCTTACATTGCAGCGTGGTATATTTTCTAGGGCTACTTAGTTACGAGAAGAAACCCGTAACCTATAGCAAGTAAATAATTAGTTGAAGCCAAGTAAACATAAAACTAGCGCGTAAATGGTTATCTGTAAGAAAATACGAACTCGAGACTTCGTTAAGCAGGCAGTTTACTACCATCCTAGTATTTTACGCGTAGAGTCGTATAATATAATGTTCAAAGAATGCGGGTAAATTTCCTTTAAACCCCCAACTGAGGGTAGTTAGAGCGCGCATCTTTCCTCAATTCCTCTAAGTAGATTTTTCCATTTAGCAGCGGATGATTTGCTTTACTATCCGCCTATATACTTATAGACTTCCGGGATGAAAATGTTTTTACACTCCATTATTTCTATGAAGCTTTTAATATTATTAGACAGAGGCTTATTTAATTATTTCTGTTTTATTTTGACCGTTACAGCGATTCGACCCTTTCATTCGTCAATTAAAGATAAATGTTTGTTATAATATAATTATAATGTTGTCCAGTTTGTAAGCAAACCCCAAAAAGCTTACTTTGAATCGGCTAATAGGTACCCACAACTTACATATTACTGCCGATATTTAGTCATTTTCGACCCAGTTGCATAAAGTGATCACGTTTTGTTCAGACAATACCATACGGCTTCACCGCAGCTGTTGATTCTATAGACCTCTATGATTATGAAAGGAGACTGGTAGGTTAATAGATTAAAGTTACGTAACTCTATTACGTCCGTCGTTACGCTTTTGTGTACAACTGTAACATTTATCTGGACGAATAGCGGTCATAGGGGCAGCCCAAACAATTTTCGCGGACAAATGTAACGGGTATTACAGGGAAAATTTATTTTACTGTGACATTGTCATCACATTTCATAATATCTATGTCCTTCCTACCGTAAACCGGCCGTAGGCGGTCGCAAATCGTTATTGTTGAGGAGCAGAACGACGCAACATGGGACGAATATTGTTGGTTCTTATTACGTTTTTTAGATGTCAAAACTCAACACATTGACATGTTTACAGTTACTAGTACTCTAGTGTATAGGAAACCAGTTTTGTAAATGGCATAGTGAAATAAGTAAGAAGAAGATAGAAAAAGAAATGTTCGATCTTCGTTAGTAACAAATCATAACCGTCGTCTGAAAAGTCTTCTTGCAATGTTACGTATAGTTACATACTTATTTAATGTTGTCAAGCTTTAAAACACACTAAATTATCCATGATTTTAAATTTAATTTGTCGTGAACGATGCGTATTTTACCATTACGCAAGGGCAGTTGGTATTAAAACCCAAACTATATTATTTATAACTAAATACTCGTAGCCCACAATGCGATCCCCTGTGTCATGGCTACAAACAACACACACAGAGAGAATAGAAATTTAAATTCATCATTCAAACTTGCACCTCGCGAATCGTACCCAGGAACCATTGAAAGGCGATACAAAGGTAACTACGAGTATTAAGCCTTATGGGTCCTTGGGTTTTGTAATAGCAACGTCTCAAACATCCCAACTTCGCAACTGTAACAATAATACCAAAACAAACTTACGGCTACAAAACAGTATTGCGTATAAACAAATGTTACATTTGAAGGGACAGTAATTTCATGCGGTCGTGCTGTTACAACTGAAGTTTTGGATTTCTGTCAGCAATCTGATAAATCTGTTGTCTTGGAAAGTTTCTAGAAGTTATCCATATTAATTTCTATAACATCCATGCTGTTAATTTCTGTAAATTAGTGGTCATTAGGTAATAGAAAAACAAAAAAACCTGACTGCTTAAAATGGTCGGGCACAGTATTAAAAGATAATACATCATATTTCACATTATGTAACTCATACTATACGAAAAAATAGCGTTCTACATTTCTTCTCCAAGTTAACTTTTACTATGCCAAATGTCTAACGTACATTATACGTGTATTCGTTATTATTAAAAAGGATTCCAAAGTTTATCTCTTTATGTAGTACGAGTAATATACAAAATTGCTCAAATAAAATGTTTGCTCTTACAAAAATCGAATAGAGCTTATAAAAAAAATCTATCTTGGTATTTGCACAAATATAACTTAATTTAAGTATGTGTATCTTTCAAATTCCATCATATGGAACTGATACTGTTTAAACTTTACCTATATAACGTTTACCTACATATTACGAAGAGTTAGTTACGCTGATATTACTGTCATTTAGCAAAGTTTCCCTACAGTTGCGTTAGTAAGTCTAAAACCAAGCAACGAACCAACAAAGTTGCCATAAGTAATTAGTTGGTGAACGTTTTGTAACGAAAATAAGTTAACACTAAACAAAGTTTCGGTAAACGTCGGGAACTAAATTCGGTACGAAGCCATTAGCAAGGGCTGAAAGAGAAAACTTGAGATATTAGGAATCGGGAAATAAATATCCTTTTCTGGAGGCTACAGGCGATGACTTCATGATTTCTAGAATTAAAAAAAAATAGAAGAAGGCGTCAAGTGTGTCAAAAAATAAATCCTAAGTACTGTCAGCTACTCAAAGGAAGTAGAGACGTTTGGCGGAATTAAATTCATATTCTAAATACAAATTATTTATTTCGTAAAAAATTAAACAATATGAGTTACATTTAAAAGTAAAATAATGCATAAAAAACCAAGGACAGAAGAGAAACGTAACAAAGACTGGTTTCAATTACTTATTTCTACTCTTATCAAATTGTATGTGGACATTGTAGCAAATGTGAAAACTTGCCAAAAAAAAAAAACTTTTACGCAGATTCGCCTAACATAATAAAAATATATCCCAACAAGTCACACTCAATAGTTTTCTATTTCAATGTTCGTCATTTAGTTTCATTAAAATGAAGGTCTCTGTTAATTAATTGATTATTATCAATTCGCAGGAAACAAGCTTGGTGACTCGCGAATTTTTACTATTCCTAGCACAACTAAGATCTTACAAGTATATCTTAACAAAATATTTAATTACCTACTACATATTCAGTTGTTTACAATCGTTGTTTATTTATTTGTTCTTTTTTTAACTTCGCGAAAGTAGAAATGTATTATGATGTGTATAGTAAAAGAAAGCGAATTAAAAAATAGGCGATGTTTTTACTAAGAAACATCTTTTAGGCTAAGAAATGAAAGAAACAAAAAATATACAACTCAAACATATGTCACGGTAGGTACCGGCAGAATAGTTGTAAAAGGTTTTTGAAAAAAGTCAAATCTTGAAGGTTTTTATTTATATAAAAAAAAACTATATCTTATGCTATCTTATAATACCCATGTTCGAAAGGGTAAATGACAATTTTGTGTAAAAGTTAATCACATGAATAAAACATTTTAACAGAATACAAATTTTGAAAATTTTGCGCGACAGACTCAATTAGCAATGTGGCATGTCGCCAAAACTCTGTATCCAAATGACAATGTTTGCATATGCTACTTTGCCTGAAATTAGCTGAAAATCGTAGGATTACATGCAGACGTTGGAATTTGCTAAATTTTACTGAGCTAACATGTGTGAGAGATGTCTTAACCAACAAATTATGTTGTTAAACCGCTCGTTTCGATTCGCTGGTAGTAAACAATTTAATAACGACATATATTTTTAAATTACAAGAGTATGGAAGGTAACATTATAAGTTATTTTCTTTTCTCAAAAAATAATGTTATACCTACTTTACCGGAATAATGTTATGATGAAATGAAAATGAGCCCAATTTTCCAGAATAAGTTTTTCTTTTCAGTAAAATACTTTGGGTAATATAACGGATGTCGTAAACCTAATATATCTTTTGTAATATGTAATATGTTGTGAGAAATCTCGTAGATCCCTTTAATGCTTTCTCATAATGAATACGATGTATTTTGTTGGTATATTATGTAGTTGAGTAATAACATTAGGGTTAACAAGACCAGTGGAGGCCTTCCTTAATTGGCGGTGAAAGGGTTAATACGATAAAATGAGTGGACTTCTAAAACCTCACGAATGATAAAAAAATAATACTATACGATACGATGACGTTATAACATTATCTTGGCATTATCTAATATTTATTTTGAAAGAAGAAAATGTTACGAGAGAATATAATTTGGGATTTTAATTAACTTATTACGTACGGAATGATATAAAAGACTCTAGAGAAAACTGGATTTAGATTATTAAAATACAAATATATTTTATATTAAGTACTTTTAATTAATGAATCCTTTAAGACTTTTCCTTCATCTAAGTAACCTAGATTTTAAAAGATTGCATCTTTTAAATCAAATATAACATCAGAAAACTAGCGTAGCTCTAGTGAGACTTAAATCACATTCCCGAAGTATTGGAAGCGAATATGTATATGTATTTTTATTCCCTAAACTGGGACAAACCTTTGAATTGTCGGGGATGCGAACAAGGGTCCAATATTACTTTTATTTGAGAACCTTCGAGAAGTTCCGTCAACTGTCATTAAATACAAAGCAGGGTATCGGCAACTTTTTAAAGGTCTCTATTTTTACAGGTCAACAGACGTTGTCTCGTATTCCCGAAACTGTAAAGGCGAGAGTAAAGTTACCAACGCAAGCGGATTAAGCCGTCTTTTTTTGCATCGTATGCGTTATCAATGTAGTATTTCGTCTGGATTTCCAGAGATTGCATTTAAACCACACTCATTTAAATCAGCTGTCAATTAAACTGTTTCAAAATACATGGTTTTTTAATTAGTGTTTATACGATTATCACGGTTATTAGCTACAATTACAGACAGTTTTATACGAATCCAAAGAATAGGAACCAATTCAATATAAGATTTTTACTTTGAAAATGCTGAAAATTCTCTATTCTAAATTATTTGTAGTACGAGACAAACACTAAAATTCTAGGTCGCATTAGCTAAGCTGACTGTAGAATCAACTGTCTTTACTATTAATTACTAGTTTCAGATCTACTTATATTAATGCAATATTACATTCATGAGCCTTCCTTATATTATAATAGGATAAAAAGGACTAGCGCTTTCATTAAATTCATTTCTTAATGTCATCACTCCGCAAAGTTTTTAAAAGTGCACTTAAAATGCAAAATCTTTTAATCGTGGCAAAGTGTAGGATCCATTAAAAGAAGTGTAAAGTTTCAGGTTCTTTTACTTTTAATCTTTCAGTAAAGTGGAGGGAATTTTAATGAAAACGCACCCTTACACTCGAACTTTGGTTCCGCTTCAATTCCGAGTCACATTTGAATGTCTTGAATTTGTTATGGTGTTCTTTTTATTGCTTCTTTCAATTTAAATTGATATTGTTTTATTGAAGTACAATTGAGCTGCAATTTGAATGTTCCTTTTAGTTGAATCTAAACAAGTTTGGGTTTTGTTTTAACTTATTTTGAACTTTTTGTACTTAGACAGAAATTTCATTTTAGCGTCGTATATTATAACAACGTATAACAACATTTAGTGTCATAGTCGATGACGAAGTTTAAGGTGCCCTCTAAAACACGGAAGGCTGCCATAATATCTACAATATGGATTAAATAAATTTTAGTATTATCCTATACTCTTTTTCAACTGGAAAATAACGAGTTGTTTGGCAGCCGAGTAGAGCAAAAGAATGATTGCAACTCAGGCGAGCTACATATTCTAAAGTTAATTAAGTAATAACAACCAATCATATTAAAAATCTTTTTATATTTACCAGTCAGGTTTTTTTCTTAATCTATTAATTTTATTACTATTTATAGATACCCGTTGACATTTCAAAATTAAATTGTGGCTAATCTCGTAAGAAAATGTATTACATTCTACATACCTTTTACCACAAGTTGACCTAATTTGGCTTCTACCCATTAGCAACACTGTAGAGTACAAGTTACCCACCCGAAGGGGCCAGTCATAGAGTGGGTAGGGACAAATTAAAGCTTTAGTATGCTTCTAAGCGACTACGAATAGCAATGAATAGTTAAACTAGTGGTCCTTAAAATAGGAAACAAAACATTTGACTTCCAAAAATAATTCGGGATTGGCGCCAAAATAAATTGTATGGAATGTCATTTCCGCAAACGAGACTAATTCAGTGGCATGTGTGTTATATGTTGAAATCAATGAAATCGTAAGGAAACCAAGATTAACCGTTTCTTTGATCCTAAGAACTACGAACTTAGAATTTTCATCACAGTGGTACTATTTATTAGACTAATTGCATTAAATTAGCACATAGGACATTGTGAAACTCAAATAAAATTTCCAAGTAACACAATTCTGTTCACGCGTGTTGTGTGTTATTGGATTCATATTTTAGCAATATAAAAAGCTGTCGTTATTCCACAGAATCAAATATAAACGGGACAAATTGTCGCTTTCATACGCATAATAAAATCTTGTCTACTCGACGAAAGGGCTTGAGGAGACGTCAACTGCTAAATTGTTTCGATTTTGACATAACTGCGTCAATTTCCTTTATATTATTGCTGGCGCGATGCTCAGGACAATAATAAGTAACAAAATAATTTATATTGTGTCTTTTGGCTGAGTCAGTTTGTATTAATAAATATTGTTCATAAAATTATCATCAAAATAAGATAAAAGTGCCTAAGTTTCGTTATAGTAAGACTTCATACACTTTTAAGAACTTGATAGAGAGTTTATTAATTTGGAACTAAAGTCACCAGTTAGACGTATATCTTTCAAACCACAAAGATTTCCTATAAAATACTAAGATGTATAAGGTTTATTTGATTACCAACGGTTCACATGACTAGTGCTTAATCGAATATTTAAGATCCTTGCAAACTAATCACCTACCGCTCTCGTCCTGTCCTCGGAAACTTCGCTCTTTGACCTCTGACTTTAATTGTTAGCTTTGATCTTGACTTCGATACGAAAGTTTAAGGCAAATTATTCTTTGGAATCACGCTGTAAATCGATAAATTGGCTAACTAGGGCGACAAACAATTTATTGCTTTTATTACCATGTCTAGTTACAAAATGAATGATTAAATATGTAAATTAAACTAACGATCAGTAACAGTACAAAATTTCGCAGTCCCTTCCCATACAAAGGAACAATAACTAATATTCTCATTACTAATGGACCTAACCAACTAACAGTCTTACTCAATACTTGTCGCGATGTTCTTAATGTAGCGATAAACTAAACGTCTTATATCTGTCCTAAGGGTTAACTGTTAAGTTTAACAGGAGCAGCTAATTCATGAGAACTTGAGGTTAAGATAGCCAGTGTAGTCTAAGGTCACTATAAAGATTATGAACAAAATTATGTTCTAACCGTGAATAGTTCATAACCTTCACAATCGTACTACAGCACTGAAACAGAATTTCTAATAATCCTCGCGGCGTGGGACTAATACTCGTATAAGTGATCGCGCTTGTTACGAACTCGCTACATATAGCAATTCAACTTGCCAACTTCAATACCGTGTTCAGGTCAAAATCACTGGGGTTTTGAAGTTAGATACATTATAAATCATAATGTAAATATGTTATAGTAGAAACAGACTGCTTGCTTGGCGGTGACGTGGGCTGTTACTATAAAACTCTTGCGGTTAAGCGTAAAACGATGAATTCGTCTCAATTTTTATAAATTCAACCATTTCAAGGTATAAATGGACAAAATTGCTAAGACAAAGTTAGCTATCTTTAGGACTTATCTTTAAGATAACTTAAATCTTTTGGCCTAACTTATGTTACCTTCAGTAAAATTGCCTTAAACGACTTAACAGTACAGCATTAAAATATTATAAATAATTATTATAATGTATAATTAGGTACCTAAAGAAAGATCTAACCATGCATTTCGAGTATATGGACATTTACTTGTACTAGTTATATCTTAAGCTGATAAATGTGTCTTAAACCAACTTATTAGTGGACGAGAAATAAGTTTCAGAACTGCAATGCGGTAAGTATAAGTATCTAAATAAGTTAGACGACTAATAAAGTGACTAATAAATTGACTAATAAACTCTAATTAGCAACAGTGCAAGCGAGGATTTTGCTTCGAGCTACGGCGGCGCCGATAACGAGGCGATAATTTTTAATTTAATTCAATCTTATTATTTAGGTATATCAGCTCTGCATTAGAATAAAAAAAAAATTGACTTATAGTAGATTAGACCAGAGTTGAAATTTGAACATAGCTCATTATGTCATACAACGGATTATAGATTTTAATTAAATTGAATTGGTTTTTAATTGAATAAACAAAAAAATCTTAATCCATTCCAAGTATCAGGTCCAAATAATATTTTGTAAATATACAATAAACAATTAGATTAAATACAATAAACATACAATTAAACGTAACTTAATAATCACGACATTACATCGCGTCTCCTTGTTTCTATGTGTTGCGCTACCTGAATCTCAGTTTTTACTTTCAAAAGTACCTAAGGGTACTTAGAAGAGTACTAAGAGTACTTTGCAAGAGTACAAGCAACCATACCGTTGCGCACTGTCTCTCAATCCCGAAAGTCCCGCGGGAACAGGCTCAATTTTCGAACAAGATTAGTCCCTCATATTGCTTTCGGTATTGTCGGGATTTTGCATTCCATCATTTAAACTATACGTAGTAGATACCTAACTTCTTACTAGTAAGATTCCATAAGTGAGTTTTATATCTACTTTAGGCTAAGTTTTTATGTATTCATACATTTTCTCTCGATTAGGTACTAAGTTTATAGTTACTTTAAATAATACCAACACATTCATAGCCCCACATTAGGTTTTCCAGTGTCGTGAGTGTCATGGACAACATAAATAGATGAAGAACAAATGCCTAGATAGCGAACAGGAATTAAATTTTTAAGGAATTCATCATTCGTTATGCCTTGATGAGAATCGAACCTATTACCCAGTGAATTGCGCTCCGGCGTAACCATTACTTTGTACGAGTCATCGAGAATTGGAAAGAATAATTACTCAACTCTATTATAATAATTGATTATAGTGATAATGATGTGAATGTACTAGGTATAATTATTGTCTTTGTCAAATTAATTGTGAATTTTAAGACGAGTCGACCTACTCATATTAAATGGATACAAAACGTGTGCCGTTTATTATAATCGGAGGGACGTCTCTGGGGAAATGCTTCAGACGTGGGTTTTAATTAAAACTGCTTTGAATAATTGCGCAGTATCTATAACCGAATTGTATGTATCGTGTTTATATTTAACAGGTCAGGAGGTGATTATATTCAAGCAGTGTCTTGGATACAAGTTAGTAAGTAACTTAATTATACAGACACGTAGAAAGACGTGAAATACAAGAACGGATTAATTCTATCCTGTATCCTTTTTGGGAGGCAGATTTAAAAAATTACGTGCAAGTGTATCATTGAAACCTATATGAATGAATGATTTAGAATTTGATTCTTTCAAATTTCGAATCCATTGGGTCGAATCTATAGGGTCCAAATATTATGTAAATGTGCACCAAAATTGGAAGAGCTCGTAATATTTTTAATGGGTTTTATCATTGACGGGGCACGTAGACGTAACTAACTTAATCATATGTCTCTCTTAACACTCAAACAAAATCAGAGTTCCAAAGAAGTGCATATTTGCACCTTTAACCTTCACAATACAATGTATGTGACATGTCATGTATACAGTGAAAATATAGTAGAACCACGATATTTTTTCCGATGTCAAAGTTTGACGTTGTCAATTCTGATGGCGTCGTTCAAAATGACTACCTTTCGGTCGGTTGGAAACGTTACACTGGCTTGACTATAACATTTCAGTCACAATCTTTATGTTATTGGCACAACTGTCAGACTGCTGGTCTAGGGTTTCCTGTCACAGTTTGAGGGGGATAGGCCCATAGTCCAACCCTGGCCTAGTGCGGACTGGCAGACTTCAAACATCTTTGAGAACTTTATAGGGAACTCTCAGGTGTGCAGGTTACCTCGCGATGTTTTCCTTCACCGAAGCACTTGCTTTACCACACTTGGTAATAAGACAATTATGTGACAGAGTAATGCTTAAAACGTAGAAAGGATACATAATCTGTTTTCATGTTCTACTCAGTACAATTTTTACGAATCCGCGTGGTCTAACGAGCTCCATTGGACCTGCTCAACAAATGTCACGTGAAAACGACGCGTCGGTGCCATTATTTTCCATTTGCAAATAATTTTCATAGCGAATTTTCACCTGAAAATATTTAAGTTATGAGGGCAGGAGGAAACATTGAAATGTGTAATTTTGTCTGTTAAATGGCGTGAGTTGAAATTACTTTTCTGTGGTTTGCTTAATTGAATTTGTGCTTAGCAGGTTAATATGGTTGCGGAAATTAGGCGGAAATGGAAATTGCAGTCATTGAAAATAATGTTCTGAATGTGGTACTATTTTACTTTGGATTCAATTATTTACTAACTATTAAACCATAAATCTAACCAACCTATGGATTCTAATGAATCCATGTCACGTGGATAGAAATAAAACAAAAAAAAAATTGTTTTTAAAAGTTTGCCATAATTTGTTAGTTCAACACCGCGACGCGGCGGTTCGGCATAATATACTATACGCATACATAAATAGTTTACATAACGGATCGTCAAAAAATGACGACAACAAAAATGATACTATTCGCGTTTAAAGACCGTAGTAGACTAATCTACAGGGTTCAAACACAATTTACCTTACATCTAGCCAAAGAACAACGAATATGTTACCTACTTCTTTCTTCCATGCTTTCAGCAATGCAAAACGATTTATCGATATATTTAAAAACATTAAAACTTGTTAATCAAACATCACCAACTCACAATGTTGATTAGGCCCCATCAAAAGACTGGATACTTGAAGTTTCAAACGAATTTTTTGCAATACCTAATTCGTTCAATGAATCCCTTGAACAACGAAACGAATTTGAAAAGTAAATAGAAAAGGCTGGTTGATCAACGTGGTGATTTAACGTAAAAACATACGGGCACGTAATTGCTTTTTTGTCGGAATAATTTGCGGAAAAAAATTATTAATTGCCTCATATTATAATGGTGTTAAATAGGGGCCTTGTAGGAGGATTACATTGAAATTAATTTAGGTACACAAGTTTAGTGTTAAATCACTGCTTACCTAAGTACAAATATTTTTTCAAGAATACAAGAATTCTTCAAGAATTTTTTAAGCTACTTAAAACGTTTGAATATATTTACATTTAAGTCTATAAAATACATAAATCAGAGTGCTTCATTATGTCTATCAATGACAAGTCAGCAGTAAAGAAACAGAAAATGGTGTGCGTATAATAACTCGTAGACGTTACGTGTGTTCCGTCAGATCAAATGAGCAAAGAAATCGTTCTACGAAGCCCTGCGTCCATGATTAACAAAGTTTAATTGTATTTTTAATTTGGCAGATTCTTCAAAGTTGATTTGTTAAGCCACTCAGATGAAAAAGGGGCTCGCTCTTTGTTTTATGACGAACACAGCGTTTAATGACTTTCTTCGTTTATTAATCCTCATTTCTTTTAACTTGTCGAAGTATGATTAAAATCTTTTATACTATGTTTACGACCTGTTAACTCACCCTAGTCTGTATCTTTTACAGAATAATTTAAAGATAATAAAAATATTTTTCAATTTGTTTATTTTTTCGTATTTTTCTATTACAGGTCTATCTAAAGATTTTTAACAGCGTAATAAAGTAAAGGCGCTACAGTTTTCTAATATTAACGGCCTGTGTCGAGAATACCGATGGCATACCGATGACAAAACGAAAATATCGGGGTTTAAACAGGGTTTATAAAACATTTGAACATAGAAGTGCATGTAAAATTTAAACTGGACATCCATGGGAAATAAAAGCGTTTTAACCACTAGGCTCTCACTACCTAGTTGAAGGTACAGTTAAAATCAAATAAATTCAAAGCATTTTACGATGCCATGAGCACGATCAAAGTTTTAATTCCGACAATCCGACGGCAGCCGAATGCTGATCGGTTTAAATTGAAGGATGTTGAATAAGGGCGCCTTCATATCAAATGTCTACGAATCGGCTTAAATCGTATGAACAGTCCCAATCATTTTTGAGGTACATAATGAACTTATATCTCAATCAGTTGAAAATTAGTCTAACATTCTCTACAATAAACATTGATTTTGTTTAAGTATGAAAAAATAAATAGGTTACGACTTTTCTTTTAGTTTCTTTCTTTTAATAATTATCCTTCAGGTACGGCATTGTACATGGACTAACAATAAACATTTTGCATTACATAGGTAGTCTAGCCACTCTGAATAGCTGCAAAAACATCTGCTTAAACAATGATGTGAATACAATGTTTACGCAGATATAAAAGGAACTTACATTTTGTCATTCATTCAACTGTATTATGATATCCGTTAAGATGTTAACACTCCCTTTCTTGATGGTTTGCGAACGTGGGTCGAATGAAGAATAGGATTCATTCAACTTTGATATAGATTGAAATGGAAATAAATTAGAATCGGAATAAAATCGAACATTTGAGCTTCTCGTGCCCTAATTCTGAAAAGGGTGTTTTAAATAATACCTACTCCTGTTTGTTTTGTTGTTAATCAAGCTTTATCTTATTTAATTTACACTTTGTTGGTTCTTATAAATTAATTAAATCAAACAATTGGTTACTTACATTTTATATAAGGTAAGGTGGGGTAAGACTGACACC
>LGAG01000122.1:1115590-1126761 GCA_001278395.1 Lerema accius
GCCTTGACCCATTAATGGCCCATTATAGAGTAAAGATTTCTATAACCCAGTTATAATAGAGTAAATATTAAATTAAATAATCGCTAACAAACTCATACCCCCGCAGTAGGATTCCCTGTGTCGCGGATGGCATGGACAACAAAAATAACATCACTCACACCCATGACCCGAGAGCAAACATTTATCTGTCACATAAATATCTGTCTCGGCCGGGAATCGAACCCGTTACCCCGTGCTTCACAGGCAGGGTCACTACCTACTAGGCTACGGGATCGTCAAAATGATTGTCTCAAAATGATAAATAAAAAAAATACATAGCTATCTATGGCCCACCTAAGACTTGGAAAATTCTGTCGTCAAGGCTTAACGACGTCTATCCAGCGATAACAACTGCTCAACGTGCCCTACGAACCAGAAAATTTCTCAACAATTTTTTTGTCGCTAGCGGTCACCCATCCACTTTCCGACCGCGCCCGCAGGTGCTTAACTTCGATGATCACTCAGGACCTACACAAGCCTCTGGGCTATGAGCGCTTCGTAAACTAATTTATGTGTACCAAACGAAAACCTATTTTCTTGTTAAATTAAAGAAAAGAATTCTAAAAGAACACTTAACACTTAACTAACCTTTGTTCGTTCTAATTGCAACTTGATTTGTCGTTAGTGCGGAGTCGTATAGCACTCTAACGAGATTTAGATTCGAATTGCACGGTCCAAGATTCGAGTCTCGGGAGAAATTATGTCGACATGGTCTCACGTTGCAGTCTGCTAAACGACCGGGGCTATAAAAACAGCGGTTTAATTTATTTTATACTATTACTAGAAAATCCTGTTTCGAGGTTCTGTGCTAATCGGAATTAGGTAACTATTTGCTTTTTAATGTTTAAAATAATTAAGGATGTTAACGAGTATGTATTTATCGTCACGAGTTCATAAATGCTATGAATTTCTCCAAACCTCACTCAGCCATGGCGTTAAATGTCCTTTCCTTGACTGGCGCCCAGCATGGGGCTAGTTATGGTTACCGAAATTAAAAGACAATAAATAACTTACGTATCCCTGAACTAGGATTACTTATTACCCAGGTGGCAACAGAAATATCACACTATTAACGCGTATGGCCAATGATTTAACATAGACACCGAAACCGTAATCCTAACTTAAGGCAACCTGCTTTGCATTATTATAAACTAATTATTGAGTCATCAAACACTCAAATTCAGTGTATTATTATCATTAAAGATTAATAATATTTTAACGCCTGTTTTAGGGCTTAGCGGAAAATTATTACAAACGAGTCATATTACAAAAGCATCGTAGCGTGAGCTTTGAATAATGCTGCAGACATAATGCATCTTGCATAACGGTTGTAAGATATAAAGAAAAGGTAGTGTTAATTGTATGGACGTTGCAATCTCTTGCAGTTACATTTTGCTTTTAAGTTTCTTTCAGACTGTGTATAGGTAGCTTAATAATTTTTAGGATATCGTATTCAAAACGAATTTTTTTGATAACACTTTATCGCACGTTCGTTTGTCTGTCACAGTTTTCTATCTCATAAAAATGGTAGAGAAATGAACTAGTACCTAATCATTGATAGAACAAATACTAATAACTTAAAATTGTAAGTTATTTAGAAAAATAAACTAAACATAGCTGCGTCACTCTCACAATGAAGTTTCAATACTACACATGCTAAAGAGAATACCTATACGGAAGCGAAAAAATTGAAATCTGTGGAAAAAGCTCAGAGCTTTTACTGTGTGCTTTGAAAGTACAAACTCCATTACACAAAGTGTGGGGTGAAAACATCGTTGACAACCAGTTTTGTAAGGCTTGTTTGTTAACTGTCCGTGAGTCATTTCAACGATATTAAAATCTTTAAAATTTTGTAGCGTTGTATGGAAATGTAATTTTGAATATTGTTGATGAAGACTAAAACTGAAAATTCAAGGTGATGATGATTTGAAACGTGTATCTACACGTTGTAAGTAATAGAAAATTGAAGTCGATTCGAAATTCAAAACAAAATGAATGTTCAAATTGAAAGCATGGCATTAACTTCAAAGACAATTTTATACCTGTATTTTTCTTAAATACGCCTACGCCTTAGGAATCATATAAAAAGTTTTAATACTAAGCAAAAGACGCCTCAATAAAAAATATAACTAGCCCAAACAATACATAATTTTTTTAGCTATTATTTGTTCGACTATAGATGCTAATTTTAGCTAAGAATTGTGAGCGAAGAAGTATTGTGAACGGAATATAAAGAATGTTGACGACTTTTGGTTTCTTTACAAGGAGCTCATTCGCAACTTGTTTAAAAGTAGTTTACAGTTAGTTAAGTAGTTGTATTCTTTTCTTACAACTTTAATCGAAAAACGTCTGTGAGATTTTTGAAATTCTAAACGTGTTCCATTACAAAAAAAAGGTTAAGAGTATTTGATATAGAGGAAAATTACAAAAGAGTGGCGCGTGGAAATCTTCTATTATTATGTAATTTTGTATAAGTAAATAGAAATATTTCTATGCTTTATTTTATTTCTATTTAAATCACTGCTTGAATTCTTTTTAAATGCCTTTTCAGAATACAAAAAGTGTATTCAACACGAGTTGAAGGAGTCGTATCTTTTAGACTGTGAAATTGTCTTGTGAATTACTCAAGCGGAAAAACTGTTTGAGAAAGTTCCTCGACATTACGAAGGAACACCTTTCATTCCTTGAAATTTCCTTGAAATGTCAGCAGCTTTCTTGTTTTCAACTTATTTTCCAACTTTCCATGGCATTTTTTGACCATAATTACCGAGGAAATACTCCTGGCTATTATACCATTTTGGGTATTAATGTAGAATTAATTTAAAATTATTTATGTAGAATTGTTATCCTTGAGTATACGTTATATTAAACTAACTAACTGATAAGTTTAACTCCTCTGGTGTTGCACAAGTCCATGGACGATGGTGACCACTTTCCACTAGGTGCCTCGACTGTTTTTTTCGTTAGCCCTTCAAGCAATAAAAGAATGTACGTTTATGTCAATGACAACATAAAATCTTTTAAACAGAAAATTAAATTCCCTTCAAATCGGAATTAACCGAATATCTTTTTGACAAGGGTAAGTGTTTGTCAAATTCCCACATTATTAAGTACAATTTTATGTCGTGTGTGTACATGTTAATGATGACGTAAAATTATCTCTACTAATATTATACATGCGAAAGTAACTGTCTGTCTGCTACGCTTTCACGCCTAAACCACTGAACCGATTGTGATGAAATTCGGTATGAAGATAGAACTGAATTTAGGAAAGGACATAGGATACTTTTTATCGCGAAAAAGTAGCGCAATATTACCGAATTCCACACGGACGAAGCCACGGGCGAAAAACAGTTATAATTATAATTATAAAATATTTTTATACTCACGACAAACGATAAATTGGACGCCTTCACTTCTCGCGTGAGTCCGAGACATTTGTACAAACTAATGATATAATTCCACGGTCACTTCAAAGGTCAGGGTGTGTAAACTTGATATGTTTAACTGCTAACAGTTATAATTAGTATTTTGTGAGTTACCCCTTCATCATTTACTACAATAACCATTCATAACAAACAACAGGCAATAAATTGTACGACTTTCATGACATGATGTTGTATATTATTTCCGGAAATAGACGACAAACGAGCAGGTGAGATAGCAGCTAAAATAATGGTGCAATGTTGACGAAGAAATGACGTACTGGCTCTAATGCCAAATACAGATTTATTCATTTTATCTTTTGTACTTAAGAACGGATTCCATCAATTCTAGATGCATACATAAGTTCATTTCCCTTGGTCTTACAAAATAACGCTCTGGTTTATCCATAGGTTGACAAAGCGCAATTCAGGACAAAAAAATAGAACCATTTTGAAGTTTACTTAGGGATGTGAGAAATCCACTCTGGTCGGACCGATTCACAATTTACTAAATTGCGGCCTTTGCGAAATTACAATAACAAAGTAGCCAAGCCTGATGTTGCAATATCATCTAGAATCAGCGGAAAATACAACTGCATATGTATAGCAGAAGAAGAACATTGGAATATATTTTAATGGCATAGGAGTAGAAAATAATTTTGAGTAGGTACCTAATTAATTAATACTCCTTCAAGAGATGATAATTTCAACTGTCTATCATGGTTCATGAGATAAAGCCTGTTGCCAAACGGACAGAAAGACATACAGACAGACAGACGCATACGGAATCGTAAAAAATTAACTATGACTACGGTAAGACAGTACGTTCTACAAAGCTAATCAAATACGCCAAAACGTGATCTGAATGCCACTTAGGAAACAGACTTAAGTGTCTTTTTGACGGAAGTTTTATTTCTTACAAAAGTAATAGGTCTTTAAGAGTTGTGGTCGGTAAAGTGCGGCTCGAGAACCATGTGGCTCTTTGGCTCCTTAAGTGCGGCTCTTGCAGAAATACCCACGGAGAGCGCAATAATATTTTTATTTAAAAAAACATACAAACCTGACTTACTCACACTATCCAAGGAGATGAAAGCACATTGTTAGCATTTATAATTTTTACTAAGTATGAAATTTAGTTTTATTTAGAGTACTACTTATTAAGTGTAATAAAAGTTTAAGGCCTAAAAAATCGGATTTGTTCCCAATTTTTTTTATTGTTGTAACGTTTATATTTGGCTCCGTTTTCCGACCACTATTTTAAAGGTTTCTGAAGTCGCGGACCTAAAATTAATTAAAACATTGTATACTTTTACTCTAATAGTCTGAACTATAGAGGAAGTATAAGTTGGTGAACAGATCCTGTTAGTAAAAGCTGTTAACATAAATATTAGTAGTTCCTAATTCTATAGTCATGGGGCGGGATTACTAAATATTAGTTGTTAGTAAAATCGTTAGCATGCATCCCTCTGGAAGCTGTTAAAAAAAAGTGTTGCTATCTCTGAAGACAGATGGTGGCAACCATCGAAAAAGCGTCTTGTTTAAGAGATCTTTGGCACTCAAGCCAATTGATATAAAATCACTTTTGACCGTATTTCCATAGGCATTGCTGAGCTTAAAAGTAAACTCATAAAAGCTCCGCGTGCTTTGACTCTAACACAATTTTAGTATCACTTCCGAGACTTTTATGCACTAAGCAAGCACCTATAAGAAAAGCGATATTGCTTCAGATAAAATCGATACCTTTATCGAAAACGTAAACCAAAACTACCTATATACAAGTAAGTTCTATTTTATGAAATTTGTTTTTAGTATCGTTACTAAAAATATAATATTATTGCTAACCACCTGCCTCGTTTGAAATTGAAAATAAAAAGAAATATAGCCTATTAATGATAACGTAGTATTCAATTTTAAGAGAATTTCGAGAACCTCTAATACATAAACTTCCAAACACATTATATTACTATTCAATTCGAAATACTCTTCTTAATACTTTATTGTATTGTTTATTTTACAAGGCAACAATAGAGGTACATTGGAAAAACCAAATATTTTTTCACTTATTCCAAGTATTTACACACTTCGATACACTACGTCTCTAAATTATGAGACATTTCCTACAACGCGAATTATTTGTCAGAAGCGACCGTATTATTTAGAGCTTAGAAACCACGTTTCAAATCATTTTTCAGACTTAACCGCCGGCTGTCATTCGACGTAGAAATATCTTGTGTACGTGGGTTGAGAAATATTTTCTATTTCACGAAGCCACGCTAGCGTAGTAGAATCTACTATCTAGATAGGTTTGAATAAGAACTGTTTATTGAATGAATGTTTATGTTCTTCGGGTATATCATACGTAATAAAAATTCAATAGAACGAATGGTTGTACAGAGTAAATTTGAGATCAAGTGGGCGCTCTTCAACACGATAGAGAGACCTCAAGATCAACAATTGTCTTTTACTTCACAAAAAAGGAGTTACATTTCGATGCCTTACAATAAAAGCTGTGACAAAGTAATCAACCAAAAAATTACCATCACAACTTTGTCAAAAGTGTAGGTACGACGGAATGAATATTTTATAATTTTGGGTTTCATCATTCGTTCTACTACAAGGCTTATTTTGATAATAAAATCAATAAGGACAATGGTTCAGTTTGTTATTAGCTCCTTTGCCAAGTAACAGTAAAAATAGATTCGTAAAAATAATTAACAAAAAAGCCAATAAAATAATAAAAACCAGACTGCAAAAACTTATTTTTACTGTGGATTGGGACGTCATAACAAAACAAAATAAAGCGTTTGTCGCTCAAACAATAGAGACGAATCCAATAACACCTCACACGTTGAAATCTGTCAAGCCGTTTGGGTTGTAAAGCGTACCAAAAATAGATTTACAACAATACAGACGCTCAAAAAATATCACCCATCTCACGTAGTAAAAAATTAAAATCCAAATTCGAATTCTCATTTCATTTCATCAAAATATCAGATAAACAAAAATGTGTCGCAAGTAAGTATTAATTCATATTTAATGATCACAGCTGTAGGCTGTATTCTTTACAACGTGCAGCCTGAAGTTTGCCTGTCGGGTATACTGGATGTTTTGTTTGTACGCGTCCCAGTTTTGCGAGACGGTCTCTAGAACATGATTCTTCGACAAAATCAACTTCCTTCTTTCTTGTTGCATTGACAATTTCTACAGTAGATAAACATACAACTGAATCTATTTCTGCTTATAATTGAGACTTCTCTCTTCAATAAGCTGTAGTAAAATTTGTAGTAGATATTATTACCAACCAGAATAATGGAATTTCTTTACGTATCCTTTTATCAGCTACTCGAAACAATACACATAGTTTGCTAGCTTAAAATATAAGTTAATACTAACCGTTATACAGCCAATATCGAATAACATGT
This sequence comes from Lerema accius, assembly GCA_001278395.1. NCBI lineage: Eukaryota > Metazoa > Arthropoda > Insecta > Lepidoptera > Hesperiidae > Lerema > Lerema accius. The sequence continues at coordinate 1,122,477 of LGAG01000122.1, forward strand.
ATGTACTTAATTCCAATCGTTCATTTACGTTCAGCATATGCCATGAATAGGATTATAAGCGTGATCTGAATAATTCGTGTTTCATACGTAATGTCACATGAACTTTGAGAAGCGAAAGCAATCAAATTCTCATCAATCTCTTCGATAATAATTAGATAATACGCGTGACTCTCGTATTTCATTGAACGAAAGGATTTGGAGAACAGTCAATATGTTAGAGGGAGCATTATAGCTTTTTGTAACCGACCTCAATTGGAACAACAGACTTATTTGAGGTCAGTCTTAAATATATTGCTTTTGTGGAGTGTAGCGTCTTTGTTAGTCGCAGTGTTATCGTTGGCCTCAAAACCTTTTCTACGTTGCCTAAGTTTATCTACCCCCTAAACCATCTAAACGGTGGATTTAATTTATTTGATACTTTTATCCGATACTGTATTGAGAATGATCCCGTCTAAAGTTTTCATTTCAATTTAATCTGTATCATGCTTTTGTATATATTTTCTTTATACCACTTAAAAATTAGTTTACTTATTTTCCATTTACAACAATTTAAATTATATAGAACAGTCATTGATTTACATTCCATCGATCTTCGTCATAAAATTTTCTTTAATGAAGTTATCATTACTTAGTCCCATTAGACGAGTCTGTTATCATTTTACGCTACGGTTTAATGCCCTCGAATATTCCGTTAAATAACTCAATATCAGAGGTGTATTCAATATTCTATCGCTCTCCACTTTAGGTGACCGATATTGAACTAAAACATAATACTATCGTCTACTTGGTCCGTATACTTGCTTTATACAACACATTAGGTTAAATAAGGGTAATGTCTATATAGCTAACAAGTACTCGTATTCTACAATGTCCTTTAAGTTTTTGAAATATAGGCTAATCAGTCTATGTTAAAACATTCAATACTTCATAACCTGAGAAATTAGGTACTAAAAGAAGTTTTCGAAAAGAAACTCTAGGTCAAGTCAAATGTCATTGGTTATTATTTGACTGATTAGGTATCGGATATCTTTGTAAGTGAAGAGTTTTAAAGATCAGAACCAGGAAATAAATATGATTTCGCTGTGGACAATTTTAAATTGACCCTAATTTTTCAGCGTAAAACAGAGAGTTATCATATTCTAAATCCAGGCACGTGTATAGAAATAGTACGCAAAGACATTCGCTTGTACCAGTCTTCGTTGTAGGCAATTAGGGAGATATATGTAATTAGTCTTCCACGCGAGCGCGCACTCCATTTACATACAAATTCATGTTGTTCGATCAGCTGCGCGAAGATATAAAGAAAAATTAAAGAATATCTTTATTTTTATAGAAACCAAGCTTACGTGTGTTTGAATTTGAACTACTCCTAAAGGACTGGACAGATTTGGAAACATATTTTATGGTGAATAATGATAAGAGAGGCTGAGTGAAATTTGAACCACCTTTTGCATCTTTTAGGTGATTCCGTGGTTAAGGCCCCCAAGTAAATTACTCAAACTATTGGAGATATTAAAACGCAGTTACAGCAAAAGCTGTCCAATATGAATAGCATTTAATAAAGACACCCGTATAATTGTAGCTGGCATACCAGTTGGAATAAAATATGACTTCTAAAGAACTTGCACTTCTTAGAACGCACTATAACAAGGTTCAAGTAGGTACCAAATGAACAGTCATTTGGTAACAGTATTTGAAATCTATATTATATACTTAAAATCTGGATGGTACTAATCGACAGTGATAGGGTATTTAACCATCCTACTACTAGTAACAACGATATGATTATAAATACAAAAGGCACCATCGACAAGTAGATCACTTAGATGGAAAAAAGCTATCACACACGTATGAAAAGTAGTATTTACGCTAAGGCAGTAAAATTAAAGTAGCTTACCTACGACTTTATTCCTACCCACCCAAAATGTGAGGGTCTTGAAGAAAAGAGTGAAACTTTTACTACGTCGTTAAGATCCTAGAATTTTATTCACTATCAGGTGGAAATGTAGCCAAGCAATAACTTGTAAGTAAAGAAAGGAATCCTATAATAGTGAGGCTTTTCTTCGCTTCAGTGTTTCTATATGGAGATACGACATATCGGTCTATAACCGATCTATTTCTGTTTGCAGGCAGTTGTGTGGTCTGTAATTAGTTTAGTGATGGAAAATAGTATCAGTTGTACATTCTAAGTATTACAAATAGAAGAGTTGAAATCTATTTTTTCATACTAAACAAGTCTTGCAGTGAACGCGTTTTTACAATTGACTGAAATATTTTTAACTACCAATAAGTTTTAAGAGTCAACTAGTGGAACAATTTGAATGCAGGTAATTAATGAATAAAAATATTGGGTTTTTGTTTGGCCATGGAAACTAGAGGTGGTAAATAGAGTTACATAAAAGTTGGCTAGTTTAATACATCTTTTAGCTTTTGTTCTTAGAATACTTGTAAAAACATATTTCTTGTATAGAGGTGCTACATAAACATAAGTATGTAGATTCTGGGAAAAGGTATCTAACTTATTTTGTGGTAATCAAACCTCATGGTCCACACATATGGCCGGTATTAATATATTATGTTCAGGACTATATTTTTCAATATAACTTGCTTTAAAACCTGAATAGAGATTTCCTAACATTGATGTCTTCAAAGATAATGCAAGGCACATAAAATCCTGTTTCTATTGTGTTCTCAAAATTACGCTGTAAAGGTCTCCGTTCAAAAGCAAAGAAAATGCGAACAATACCTGCTGGAAGACACTCCTATCTGCAAGTATGATTAGGACATTTCGCATACAACAGTTTATTTTATCTATAAAATTTTGGAAGCATCGTACTTATTTTTTTCTACATGAGGCAGTGTTTTTGCTCTCTCAAAAATATCCGCTAAACAAACCAAATTTATTTCCATTTCTCGTATGTGAGATGTTTTTTCTTATCTCTGTCTGTAAGGTCTTAAGACCATTTGACTAATAATTCCTTTCGATCTATTAATACATTTTACCGGCGATCAAGAATAATCTTGGCTTCACGTATTAATTTTATATGTGACTAAGCTTATTAAAAGATAATGCTGCCTAACATTTTAGCCGAGGCTCTGAAAGCGGGTAGTAATATTATTATCTAGAAAATTTTATTTGCCTCTGGGCTAGGCGTAGATTCTAGTATCTACTTCGTTAATAAACTCTGAGATCATAACATTTAGTACATAATGGTGTTACGCACGCAAGTGTTATGCCTATCTGAAATATAATACTATTATAATTTTATTATTGCTTAGGCTTTAGGCCTTAGGCGTTCGTAGCCCAACATATCGGCGGATTAACTAGGTTAGTAATAAGCTGAATTACCAACTAAGAAAGGTGACGCGTAGTCGGATTTTTTTATAAGTGATTTTGTGCTTACGAGTCAAATTTAAGCAGTCGAGATTGTCATTATTAAATGACAAGCCATGTCGAAGGTCTTTGGGTGGCTTAAAAATTCGGCACACAATCGAAAATCTATGCCTCGATATATCTACGTACACCTTAAAATTTCGACTTGCGGCGAATAAAATCTTACATTTAACGAGACAGGTAAATCTAGACAACAGTCTAAATCACTAGGATTCACTTTGGCAACGATCCAAACAGGTAATGTGAAGGTATATCCTTACATAAGCACCAATAACTTAAACAAAATAGGTGCTTACTGTAGCGGAGTCCAATATGCAATATAAAAATCTGTATTATGTAGATCAAACAACAAATTATCTATTGGATAAAATTCTTATTTTGAGTAAAACTTTTTTATTGGTATGGTATTTTTTGATTGTCTTAATATTAGTCCCTACATTTTACTTATTGAAACACAAAGGTTATTTGAAAGATCTTTCTTCACAGAAAATTCCAATTTGACATTAACCATAAATATTGTGACGTGAAGTGACGTATATTTTATGACACTAACCTTGACTTAACATTGCTTCTAATTAAGATTACTATAATTTTACGTAGGTTTTGATCAGAGTTCATCCTATATAATTCCTAAAACTAAAGTTAAAATTAAATACTGAAGCAGTTGTATTATATACAAACAAATCAGATCCCTCTATAACTCTATAACGTACCTACTAACTACTAAGTAATATGATTATTACAATATAATCATTTGCTACTATTCGCTTTGACATGTTAAATACGTAATTTATTTACGTACTGGGAATTTATACGTTAACTTCTTCTCATAATAATCCTATTATCTAGTTGAGTGGATTTCTCTTTTTACCCACGACGGAAATGAGATTG
>LGAG01000122.1:1127785-1143075 GCA_001278395.1 Lerema accius
AAAATTTTGTCGCAAAAATGTGACCGTCGCGGTTAAAAGGTTAATGCCGTTTCTTATCAAGATTACTATCGTTTTACGTAGGTTTTGTTCGGTGAATAAATATAATCTTCATCCCTACATAGTACTAATAAAAATAGTATCTGTCATCATCATCATCGCAACCCATAACTGTCTCACAGCTGGGCTCAGGTCTCCTACACAGTGTGACGGGTACAAGCCATAGTCCACCACGCTGGCCTATTGCGGATCGGTGACTTAACAAAACTTCAATTAATGATAGTTAAAGTTAAATACTGAAGCTATTGTATTACAAACAAACGAACCAGATTCCTTTATAACTTTATAACGTACCTACTAACTACTAAGTAATATGATTATTACAATATCATTTGCTTCTATTCGCTTTGACATGTTAATACAGTACGTAAATAAATTACCTACTGGGAATTTATATGTGAACTTCTTCTCATCATAATCTTATTATCTAGTTGAGTGGATTTCTCTTTTTATTGCCTTCCCTGCCTGCGAAGCAAGTGGTCCCGGGCTCGCTTCCCGGCCGGGGCAGGTATTTATGTGATGGATGAATGTTTGTTCTCGGGTTGTAGGTGTTAGTGATGTGTTATTTGTGTTGTCCATGCCAGCCGCGACACAGGGAATCCTACTGCGGGGGTATGAATGTGATAGCGTTTATAAAAAAATATCTCCGAAATACGAAAATCTCAACATACCTAATTATTTATGCCATAAAATACTGCAGTTTAGTAGTTTATAATATTAGTCAGAGCGTTGTACAGTTAGTTAACAATTTAGCTGGTTTACCACTTTTCGAGTTCACACGACACGCGGTCCGAACAAACTTTGTACGGAGGTGTAAATTTACAAATTAACGAAGTGAATTCAACTGTTTTATTTATGTTTAGGTTTTTACGACTAAACTCTTAAATTATGGCTAGCTTAAAGTACTTAAAGGTAAAGACTCACCTAGTTAATTTCCTCTATCTAAACTTAGAAATACCAAGCTCTTTAAGAGACCCGTACGAAACTCGGAACCCTTATAGTTTCGTCATGTCTGTCTGTTCAACCTGTCTGCCTGTCCGTACGTCTGTCTCGGATCTAGTTTATAGACCGTTCTGGTGTGCATACTATAAAACAATAATAAGAATTTATTTAATCCTCACAAAACAATACCTTATCAATACTTTCATTACTTAGTTATAATATTAGCATTTATAAACTAACTCTTACATTCAAAAAGTTATTTGTTCACTTTTCATATCTGAGTAGTTTCAAGTATTTTATGAGTACGCTTGTGTGCATAAAATACAATGTTTCTAACTTATACAGGTAAATCAGATTTCCCCAACATTGTAATTTTGTAGCTACACAACAAACAACACTAAAATCAAATCATATTCTTGCCCGGCTACGTCAAAAGGATTGTAATTGTTGAATAAATTCGCGTAAAAAGATTTCAATTACGTAGAAGTTGACGAGTGGTCGTGAGTTGGCAAAATGTTTGATAAGACAAAAGAAAAACGTAAGAACGGCAAGTTTTTCATCAAAGTTACATTCTGGAAGATAGATTAGTTCTTCGCTATTTAATTAAAGTAGGTACTTCTTATCTTAATATATTATTTGCTTAACAAGCAGATTGGATACGTCCTAATTTTGCCAGCGAAGAACGCAAATTATTCATACGTTTGGCTAAAAAAATTATGCAAAAATGATTTAACGCTAAAAAAATATTGCCTCTATCTTAAGCTGTTCAAGCCATAAAAACTATTATTATCTAAGAATATTGTGTACACGTCGCTTTTTGGATGCCTGACGACACGCGTTTTTTAATCGCACGACTACTGCACTTAGTCAGCATAAATGGTATAATATAGTATCAGTATTAAGAGATACAAACGCAATTAGACCTATCTTTAATCGTGCATTTTGAACGATGTAAACGGTATGGTCTAAAATGGAAAGGATGTGAACGATATATGAAAGAATAAAATGAGAACAAATTATAACGTGTAAATCACATAATGTGTATCATAAAACGTACTGGGTTTTATTACTCGGTAAAGGTTATTGTGGCTGTATAAATAATGCAAGATCTAAATTAATCTCAAAGAATTTTCCCTAACCATTTCTCCCGTATTCCATTGGTTTCCCACAGACCGTGTAACTTAAATTCAACCGTAATTCGCTATAAAGAGCAGCCATAAAAATACTACAAGAAATTTCCGCTACAAAAATACCTCATGAAGCGTGTAGCGCTGTAAATGGTCAAAGTAGTCGCTGAAAGCGCTATAATTATTAAATCTAACAGAATTACGGTAGTAAAATACTTTGTACTTTGTGAAAGTTTGAAGCTTACTGCGCCTGTGCAGTTCAGGGGTCTGGAATTCGAACTTATAAAGCTTCAGTGGTACACAACCGCCCGCCCCACGCGCCCATTGAATAGCCCGCTTTAGCTTCGGATTAAGAACTCTTTCGAAGTTTAAAAAGTATTGTTCAGTAACTTATTATTCGTTCTAATTTCAAATACTGTGAATGTGTGTGAAGTTCCTTTGTGCCAGTTTGAATCTGCGCGGAATTTAATTTACCCGGGTAAGGTTTTTCTTTTCATTTTTAATAACGTTATTAATTTTATTTCTTAGAGGTATTTTCGATAAGTTGTAAATAAAAAAAAAAACAGAAGTTTTCTAAGTAATATGTTATGTTAAGAAATGTTTTAAAAAGTTATATCGTTTACTAAAAAGTTAACAATTCAGTTAAACTGAGCGCGCATGAGGGAGACTGGGTCGCAAGGGAAAATATTTGTTGTGCTCAAATACTGCGACATTAATAGACTATTATACTTAACTATCATTTACCTATATTACTAGATACATCATTATTATTTTAATTCATCCGGCCTTCATAGTGTTATTTACGATTTATCAATGAGGCACGTCATTTGCCGATAATATTTATTATAGAACATTGTAATTATTAATAATAATATGGATTTAAAAACATGAAAAGACGCAGCCTCTTTGACTAGAAAGGTTAATAACTGAATAATTTTACACCATGTTTATTCAAATGTGACAACACCCAAAACATTACTTTATTTACTTTCGAATGAGTGTCCAGAGATTTGATGACCTTCTTATTGCTGTATTACTAACCTTTAGCTTTAATGTGTAATTATAATTTATGGCTACTGTATAAAAGTGACAAGAAACAAAAAAGAATCAACACAGATCCGTTAGAGGACATCGCACTAGTCCGCGTAGCTTCATACACCATAAGGCCATACAACGAAAAAAACAAGAAAGCATCAAAAACCTATTTCTTTTTTGAAATCGGTTAAAAATGTCACAAACTCTCACAAGTCTGTGTGGGCCTTTAGATGATCGATCTCAAAACGCTTCCTACGCGCGCACACGCAACTTTTATTTCGACAGGACATTGTTTAAAAACGGACCTATTTGTGTTATTAAGAGAGTTTATAAATGGGAATTATCTACGATGGTCGATAGATAATTACGTAAATCTAAATCGGTCCATAAATTGTGGCTAGATTTGGAGATACTGGCAACATTCACACAAACAAACAAACACTACATCAACATACAACCTTTAACCTTTACGCTTATAACTGCATTCCGTCGCGGATAAAAAAATAAACGGATTCAAAAATTCCAATTTCAAATTACTACCAATAGCGTTAATACCGATGGTGCTCGAACAGCAAACATAATCGGATTTCAAAGTGCAGAGCTCTTACTTACATGGTATTGGTTTCTCTCGTAAATATGAAAGTCGACGATGGATGTGTTTACTACGAAGCTAGTAGCGTTCGCCAAACAAGCTGCAGGCAAATATTATCCATAAAACATGCCATAATGGTACTTTGAATTCAGATTCAAAGTAATTTACTCAGGTAAATTAGCATTACTACTGAATAAAGGATTAAATATAAATTTTTATGATTAATTATTAAGTAATTATTGAGAGTAGGTAGTGGTTAGGCAGATGGTTTTGGGGTCTAATGGGACGGGTGAGAACGGGAATAGGAGCCAACGGGAATAACCCGTTGTGTTTCAAATTTCAGACTCTAAGGACCTTAATTTAAGGTTGAGATTAAAATACGATTAAAATACGTACTTCATGGTTTTCAATTTTGAAGTTTTAGTTGGTCCTTTAATTAACATGAAGAATATTCAGCATTACATCTTCTTTCTATACACCAATATTTCAGTAACACGGATTCTAATAATTTGAAAATAAAATAATTATTTATTTATAGGAAGTAGATAGTGAATTAAGTTTATTTTATAACTATTCAGAGGAAATATTAGTAGGCGTACTTAATAAATAGCTCCTTCAAAGAAACTTTTATTGCGAAAGCTTTTAGCACGAGACATTTTGGTTCACTAGGTACTTCTTATTTCATAAAAAATATTAAATCCCTATGTGAGAGTAAAACTAAACGTAATATTTTAAGTTAAAAGCACTCTTTGAAGTTAACAATTTTACTTAAATAAACATGGTCAGACGTAGATGAAGTTAAGCAAACTGAATATGTTATTTCTCTGAACACTTAATCTTCTTAACTTTGAAACTACAAACAGTGTTTGTAGTCGACAGACGGTTCCAGATAAAATTTCATTTTGATTTTTACCCGATTGCACCAGAAGGAGGGTAATGTTCTTCGAGCGTATGTATGTCTATCTTTTTGGTTAGCTCTTAAGCCTAACAGCCTGACGGATTTCAACATGGCTTTGTCTCTATTGTGAAAAAGACATGGTCTAATTTTTTTCTCACTACGACCAACAAACCTTACTTTTTTTGTTCATGCTTAAACATGCTAATAAAGTTACACTTGATGCCACGGATCAGACTGACGCTGAAAGACCTTGTCTTCCATCGATATTTGGCCATAAAATCCGACTCTTACCATCAAACCGATAATCCCCACAAAACAAACTTCATTATACAGATGGTAAACAACGCATAAAAAATTTATACCGCCTACTCAAAATGGAACATTGTAGTCATGTTTCAATGTAGCTCTCTAATACCTAACTAGACGATGCCCGCTTCACCCGCGGAAAAGTCGTTAAACAAAATATTGAATTAATCCCAAGGGAACCTATAATCGGGACACAATCTATCCTATGTCCTATTCCTGGATGCAAACTATCTGTGAGCCAAGTCTCAGCTTAATCCGTTCAATGGTTAGAGCGTGAAGGACGTACAAACATCCAAAGATCCAAACATCAACACAAACTTTCAGATTTATAATATTAGTAGGATTATCGAGATCGGTAATTATGAGTTCTGTAATTTTAGTTTTTTGTTTAGTTATTTCCAATGAAATATCCCATTGAGCAGTATTGCTACTCTACTGTTTGCGTGAAAATGTTAGGGCAATTTAAGTTAGTGCTTACAGTTTCACTTGATAGTATGTACGAGAGTGTAATATAGACCGGCGTAACTAAGAGTCTATGCACTCTTGCCTTGAAGACACATTATTATTGAACTAGAACACCAACGCAAGCAAGCAATTTGAAACCTTCACATGATATTGTGAAAGACGAGGAAGATCCTGTAAGGGAAGTATATTGACAACAAATGAATGGATACGTTATAGGTAGAGTTACCATTCGTCCGGTTTTAGCTCAGGGACGTCCGGAGTCCGTCCGAACTGGATATTCAATAAACTTCCGGGAAAATCTCGGACACTTTGTATCCGACCAAATCTGAGTCAAACTTAGGGGTATTTGAACTAGGTATAATGGATGAATAGATAGAAGGACAACTCACATGGCGAAACTTCTGGTTCCATATTTTCTACGGAACCCTAAAAAACATTGTTCTATACAGCCTATAGATTCCGATGTAAGTGACTGACTTAAGCCAGTAACGGATAGATAATTAATAATAATGAAATAATGATTTAACAATATTTACTATACTGGATTGGAAAATAACAATATCCGCAATCTCGTTATGACTTGCCAATCTTATTCTGTACATAAATTACTCGAACAAAGCCCTTCTACGACCAATTTGCAAGTTCCATATCAATGAAAATTGAAGAGGAACCCATATAATTGCGTTGACATAATCTCTACAATTTCTCCTACGCTCAACCAAGTGGAATTCCGGGGAAACCCTTATCAAACTTGGTTCAGGCGATCATTTTTCATACGGAGAACCTACGTCATAATGTGGTAATGCTTGACTAATAGGCAAATTGACCACGATTTTATAATTCAGTGTGTTTAGAACCATGAATGGAGAACATGTGGTCCTAATAGACAAAACTTTCGGGCTAATATGAAGTACCTGTAACGAAAATTCTAAGAATAATTACACTAATTCTGGTGCAGTTGCATAAAAATTAGGTACGACTCTTCATCAAGCTGCAGTCTAGAAAAACGAGATAGCAGAAAAAGAAAAAAAATGTGTAATAATACCTAAATAACTCCGGCCGCTGTTTTTTGTTACGCGAAATAAGATTACTTAATACTGTTTGTACCTTAATTACTACAATCATTAACTTACTAGTTAATATTTTAAGCCACACAAAACACCGCTTAGTATAAAATTAGGTAAGACGTCATTGTCAAATTATAACCTGAACTAACATAATAATAACTGAAATATTAGTTAGCGTGTTAATTTAACGCGTACAAGTTTAATATCAATGCGTAAATTGCGTGTAACTATTTTATGTTCACTGATATAACGATGACTGATATACTGATTACTGATGACTGGCATACTGAATACTGATGACTGATATACTGAAGACTGACTAGGTACAGAGATATACAATAAGCTTATAAGTACAAATGGGCTTCATGTAACAATCCACTCATATATCTGTAAGAGTCAATTTTGATATTTTTCTTCCCCGTACCCTTGACAAGGATAATAATATCCAAGCTTAATATCAAGGCTTAACCTAGTTTGTGGGGTCAGTTTTTGTTACAAGAAAATATATTGAAATGTGTTAAGAAAATTGAAAGATAATTATTAGATTTCTATAAAACAACACTTTACTCAATCTAAAGTAAAAATCTCTACTAATATTATAAATGTAAATGTAACTCTGTCTGTCTGTCTGCTACGCTTTCACGCCTGAACCACTGAACCGTTTTTGATGAAATTCGGTATAAAGATAGATTTGAATTTGGGAAAAGACACAGGATACTTTTTATCGCGAAAATGCCGCACGATATAACCAAATTCCGAACTATATAAAAAAAACTAATATGACCTTAAAATTCACATGAAGTCGTTCAAATAACCTTTGTATTTTTATGTTTATTCATTCGTATTTAAAGCAAAAGCCCCTTAGAACGAAAAGATACTTACAGGACTTAAAAGTCAATCACCAATAATGATTTCTTGGAGAAAAATCTCTGCACAAACAGAATATTGTTATGTAAATGTAACCGATAATGTTACGTCGGATTCTTTGAGCGAGGGACAATTTATTGTTATACTGCTTTTATTTCCGGGAACAAATATTCAGAATAAATCGATATTTCTACGGGAAAAAGGTAGTGTTGTCGTAATACGGATTATTATATTATTGTCATGAACATATCGTCGTAATAATGCTTCAGTAATATTTGTATAGGGCATTAGATTTATTCTGAAAAAAATGCCTTTTGTACAACGTACCTAAGTAACAAGCAAGGTAAATACATCCTTTTTTGTAGAAGACTTCTTCCCTCTAAATGGAGATCCGTTCCGTATATAAAAATATACACTTGGATTCATTATAAAATACTAAATAGGATACACATAGGTGTACAATATACATGCAAATATTCACATAAATACTCTTACGAGTATTTTTTTCCTACAGGTTCTTACTTTGCTGAGTAATAATTCAAACGAAAGTAAGTAAAGGCACGGTAAGAAGTTAGTAATTCAGAAAATGATAAGAACGTTTCTACGTGCGTGCAAGGTACTCGTAGGAAATTAAGTCCCTGAGGTATAAATCGATCATAATTGAATTTTTATCTACTACGCTAATAGTTTTTTTTACCATTTTTTCTAAAGTTACGGTTCTTGCTATTTTCAGATGACACGTACTTTTGTTATAATTATCATTTTTTAAGACCCAAAATGACCCAATCCAAGTAAAAATAACAAAAAATTAAAAATGGTACAATATATACCCTAAAATAAATTAGACCGTCCATAAAAAGGTTCAAAGATTTTTGGGCCACAACAGGCATAAAATACAGATGAGAGTAAATGGCGGGTCTATTCTTTGCAATATGAACAAAATCTGAAATTATAAGCCATTATAATGGGAGTTATTGGTAATTGTTTGTTTGCGTTACTGTGATTATAATTTGAGGTCAGCCATTTTAACATTATGATGTAAAATGTTTGTTACGAGGCCTTTCGGGTTATTAAATACAAGCGAATTTGGTCCAATTGGTAATGAAAAAATTATAACTCGTACCTCATATCTGTCTAGATCGGTTATTTCCTAAAAACTTTGTTCATTTAAACTTTTTGTTCCTGTAAGATTGGATATGAAAAAAACTGATTTCCTTAAATTTTATCTTATATTCAAAAAAATATTTTTTGGCAACACATCGATTGCCGGATCAGCTAGTAATATAGTTAAAAATTACAATTTCAAATTTAATAAAAACTCAGTTACGATATATTTCGCTATTATTAATTATTAAGACCTATTTAATTGGGGACGATGTTCTGAATTCAATACAAATACCAAAAGTTGGCAAAATATATATTACTGGAACGCAATATTTCGCCAGTACGTAACGTTACTTGTTTCGAGCTGATAAGAAAGAGATATACTACCCCATTATATTCTAGATAAGAAAAATATACTTTTGTGACCTTGATAAAAAACTAAAGATAGGTAGGTATTAAGATAACAAGGTAATAAATTTTATCTATGTTTTCGCAAAATAAGTAAATTTTCTTCCCTTGGCAACCGTTCAAGTGAAAACTATGTACGAAGTTTTAACCATATGGAGTGTTTACGACTTTATTTGAATTTCACCCCTGAAAAATTGCTTGGCTAACTTTTTTAAACTTTCAAGTGACTTATAAAAGTCTTAAAGGCCTTGAAGAGCTAAAAATTATTTTTGGTGTGATTAAAATTATCCTTTGTTCTATTCTTGGACGTGATTAATTATTGTGACAAATTTTATGTTAATCCATACAACAATTAACGTTAACGCCAGAAATTAGAGAACTGCAATTTAAAAAGATGACTGAGCAGCCACCTATAGAGTACTTATTTAGCCTCTTTTAAGACGGACTGTACGGATACAATCGTTATCATGTCGTGGCTACGTACTTACTATGCTGGATCACTATCCACATCTATTGCCTGAAGATACGCTGTCGGTTTGCTTATTGTGGTTTTCGCCGTTTTCACATTTTTTTAATTACTGCTCCTCCTCTCCTATTTATTGTAGCAGGATTTTATATAGACTATAGCCTTCCTTGATAAATGGACTATCTTACCCTAAAAAATTCTTAAATCGGTCAAGTAGTTCCTGAAATTAGCGCGTTTAAACAAACTCTTCAGCTTTATATAATTAGTATAGATTACCATGATGATTATTAAAGTGTTAAGTTATTCATTGGTTGAAAATCAGGTCATATCTAAAGAAGAAGTGAACTTAGTTAACATTATGAAACTTGATGATACTCTATACGTTCAGCAGCTAAGTAAACATAACATGAAATTGAGGCTAGCAGTCCGAGAACCGTTTGTATAAATCCAACAAACTTTCGTTCAACGTTGTTTATACAATATCATCGAAGCAATGGCTACTTTCCACAATATTACAGTAAGCGGCCAGCAAAACGGAAATTGATTCTGTGTGCCCTCGTATACATTTTTCTGTTTTATTCGATGTGAATGAACTATTTACTTTTGGAAATGAATACATGCGAAATAATTACCTGCTAATGGCGGGTGGTCTGGTCTGGTGATGGTCCAGGTTTGTGGTCAAAATTTGACCATAACTCATTATGTAATAGGATTAACAGTAACAGTATCGTGGAATAAGATTCGAAGTCATCTATTTGGAGAGGAACCTACTTTTAGCGCCATCTGGGAAACTAATACGAGAAAAACTGAGGCTGTGTAAGTGGTAATTTATTTTCTAAATTAAATGTATTGATAACGCATAATTATCACACATAAAATATAGGTTTTTGCATTGCTTCTTAAACCTTAAGTCAAATTTTAAACTCATACATGCCTGCGTATTCTCAAAAATGTATCAACAATAGAATTCTTCAAGTTTATATACCCATTTAATTACTTAATATTTGAGTTTATAAAAGACAATAAAACAAAACCGTAATATAATGGACAAGTAGTTCAAAGCTAATCAATTCAACGTCTCATAAAATCTTATAAAAACTTTATGAAAACAGCCAAATTTCATACAACTCTCAAAGGCTAAGAACAAATTAATTTTTGACAAGCAATTTAATGTTTTTCTTTGATGTATTTGAAATCAGAGTGACGTAAATTAGATAACAATTTGAAGTAAGTTATACTATGCGCTGTTATATTTTAGAAAAACATAATATTTATAGTTTAGGGATTAGTAGTTATGGCGGTAGTGATCGACGAAGTTAAGCAACTACGGCCACCGTCGAAAAGTGGATAGGTGACCGCTAATGGCAAAATTTCTTAATCGTTTCCGTGCTTTGAAGGGCGCGTTAAGACGCTCGTTATACCTGTGCTTAGTATAGTAAAAACGCTATGGTAACCCGGTTACTATGGTAACCCGGAAAGTTTTCTAACTAATTCCTGAAAAAAATATTCGTCTTAGTCTTCAATGTAAAAGTCTATTCAAGTCCTATAATAATTGACGTTCTCGTCCATATGTGTAAAATTGCCAACAATTTAATAATTCCGTTGCCTATCGACGTAGCGAAATAAAGGTTAAGTAACTAATACAAAGTAAAGGTCATCTAACCGAATGATCGCTATTGACGTAATATCGTCACATAATATCCTGCGATTGGCTTGAAACCACCCACCTGATTGAACCCGATGACAGCATCAATCTATTGTCCTACGTATATACCAGCCTCATTATTCTTAAGGTTTCATAACCTCTGCGCTATCGCTCGGGTGAAATTCGACTCGATACGTGAATTCTCGCTTTATTTTCGCAAAATTCCGGACGCCTGAATTTTCAGTTCTGACCTAAAAGCATGGAACTCGAGTGCTACAAGATCCTCTTTGTTATCAGATTCTTCCGCTTTTTTCTCTTCATATGTGGGAAATTATGGCGAAAGCGGGTAGATACACGATGATAGTATCATGAGAAATACAAGGGAGGAACAGAAAAACAAATTTCATGTTAAGACTTCCGTACAGTCACCTAATCGTCTTAATAATAGTATTCCCACAATTAGGGTTAGATTAAAGGATGCATGAAAATAAAATGGTTAATGAGATACTAATCAACAAACGTACATTTTCAGCGCGTCATACTCGTACATTTTTAAGTTTTCAATTTCGCCAGAGCTAACAATATTAAATTGTCTGGACCCAGGTGCTGGCTCGTTTAGTAGCTGTAAACTAGGAATAAAGTAATTTCAATAAAAGTATAACAATATCTTGTTTGCCATTCCAAACTTTTATTACAACTGTTATTGAACATGTTCTATTCATCAACATTTAAATTTTATTTTTCTAAGTTAACACAATAAGAACAGTGTTCTTTATTCCAGACGTTTGAAACATGTTGGAAATAAAACTCAAGCTTAGTTTAACGTCGCTCACAGTCTAGTTCATTTCAACTAACCCAACTAGTTTAACTTAGTTTAGTTTAGTCTTCTGTTGTGTCCAGTTATTTTGTACTGTGAGCTCTGTAACTGTCGGAATAGATTTGGAGATTACGACTGTCGTCTTTTACACTAGTTTATTTACAACAGGATAATATGACGATCATATGCAATGGATATAATGCCACACCATCGTTTAAAACGTGCTAGGTTCGATTCGATTCTATAGTGTCTAGTTTCAAAAGGAATGATATTCCATCAGCCTCAGTTATTATTGTAGATAGCAGTAATTTTGTCAAATCAGACACATTAAGGCGGAATAAAAACCCTCCAATACTCGAGCCCACCTCCAAACATTCTAACAATTTACGCTGGAGAAGTCAAGACTTCTTAGTTTTCAAGTAGAGTAATCAATAAAAATTAATTTATTATAAAGAAAATTAAAATTCTCTAAAATAATCTCGAATATTAAAGGATCACAAGATACAAAAAAAATATAAACGAAACTTGTAAAATCTTTCAAACGACACTAAGCACCCTAAATTAGCACAATACTTTACAAAATGCTCCCGATGCTGAATAAATTGGAGTCGGCTATAAGTATTGCCATTTGCGTCACGTACCTTCGAACAGATGGCTCGAAGATTACAATAATGTAGATGTCAGCTGCGGGTAACATTCAAAATAAGCATCTATATTAATATCGACTTTTCCAGTAGACATAACTTTATATTTAAGCCGTAGTCTAGTTATATGAAGGTTGATCTTCGACACAAAAGGCCTTATTAATTCCACAAGTGCCACTTATGTTTATATTATATATTTTCTCGGTGGATATAGCTCCCTTTGAATAGCAGTCCGGCATTTTTTTTACTGATGAATAGTTAATGTTGGCTCTATTGTTGAGGCCTTCTACTAATACTTTTACAGCTTCAAGCGGACAGAAAGGCGAGCTTGGAACGCTTAGCCTAGAAGAAAAAAGCGAAGATATGAGCTCTTTGCTCGCTGTCTTCGAAATTCAGGAATATGGCGAACTTTTGAGCGTACTGCTGCTAATATGCTGTCCGGTAAACTGCGTCTAATATGCAGTCCGGTATAGGTGCCATTGTGCTATATGAGTCGTTGCAAACTTCAACAATAGCTTACCTACGGCCAGTTCTCTTTGTATAAGAAATTCTAGTATCGCATATTCACGTCAGGAATATAAATACATATTTTTAGCAGGATGGCCAAGAGTATGCGATCGTTTGGCCAGCTGTCACCAATAAACGGCGCGCGGAGGCGGCAGCTATAAACAATTTCGATTTGAAAGCACAGTGGGAGGTAAATAAAAGTGTTTATGGCTTGTAATTTTTCCCCTTCCTGATTGGAACGCGAAAAAACCATAAAGTGTCAGTGGCATTTTGTTCTGAACAAAGATATTTTGGATTTGAAAGCACATATAAAAAACTGTTTTTATCTTTTTGATAAAATTGATAACATTATTATCGTTTTGTTATTGCTTATTAGGATTTCATGGACCGTTCAGTCACATAATAATATCAGTTAATAATTCTAAACAATTAATACTTACTATCCAATAAAGAAACAAGAGCAAAAAAAGGTACAAAGTAGAAGGATTGGTACAAAAAATCAAAAGATGTAAATAATTAATCCATTATTTATTCTGTCTGTCTCTTCCCGTTTGTCTGTGACAATATTGATCGAAGCCAATTAGGGCCAGTCTGCGGTTTTCCTACAGAAATGATGTAAAAAGCACTCGAAGAAATATTTTCCCCAATTTGTCTATAAAATCTGGATTGATCGATTGGTGGAGCGTGAAATTGGATGGGACACAGAATTTAAAATAAACTTACCAGAGTGGTTAATGGGGCCAATGACACGATTATTAGGGTTTCGTTGTTCAAAGGATGCCTAGAATTTTGTCGCTTGTAACATTTTTATTTACGTGAATAATAAAGTCTTCATCAGTCTCACAACATTTTTTAGGAGGTCGGAGGAACAGACGAACATAGGAATTTCCTCAATATACATAAGTTCAATGATTGTTTAACTTTCAAACTACCTACATCAGTCATATTTGCTAAGTTAGCGTCCTTTAGACAAGACATAGACCATAGAGAATATACTTTCTACGTAGATTATACCGAGTCTTGCAAGTTTTATGCACCAGTGAGTTTAGAATATACTCATAGTTAAACATTTATTAAATTAAATTTCAAATTGTCTTCTATAAGGAAGATCATAGCCCAACGAATAAAAATATCACGAAGTTTGAGTACTATTGACATTAAACTCGACAATAAAAAAAATCAGGAATAAAAAAATATTCTAAAGATTAGATAGAAAATCTAATAAACATTTTAGGGCACTTCGAAAGTTTGTTTCAATATTCCATCTACGAGTACTATTCCTATCAAAACTTTAAAAACACTTCATTGGAAACATCAGTTTTGTAATTATCCCGAAAAGATCGGATATCTAAAATGTTTTCGTTAATTAACTAACAAACGTCTTCTAGGAATCTCCAGCATTTAACTCTGGTCAGGTTTAATTGAAGTGGTAAGAAAATATTTCCAACGAAAACATTTCTACAATCCGCACAGTTTGTTCATCGCTGTCCGCAGGGAAATATATATGGGAAATGTAAAACTAGTAGTTCCGTTCTCAAATACCGATATCGAAACTCAACAGGAAATCCTTTCTCAATGGAAAACAGAATTGAACTCATACAGCAGCGTACTGCTTTCTTTCTGTAAATAAGTATATCATCAGAATTGTGTGTGAGTATATGTGTAAAGCGAAAGAATAAACGTACATGTAACCTCATAGTACAAAAAGATGTCTAACACAACGGTGATTTGAGTTCATATTTTACCGGCTACAGTAATTTTTCAAATCCTATCTTTACTACTGCAAATTAGGGTAAGTCCTTTAATGCAAATTTTGAAATAGCATACATGAAAATCAAAAGCAAAGTGCATGGAGAATAGAACAAAAAGCGTAATATTAGCCAAGTGCAAATACTTGTACAGGTTGAATATTATATGGCCCGCCTACAATGGGCATAGGTCATTAACTCTTCAACAAAAGTTTCCTTTCAAACAAAGTCCTTTAGGACTTCTTGCCGCAATAATTTCAATAGCTCAATTAATTTGAAACATGAGTCTAAAATTATTTGCTAAGTTTAAACTTAAACTAAAATAATTTAATTAAGAGTAGCTAGGTAATTGTAAAGGCTAAAATATAAATTTTTAATAGTCTCCGGTAAATTTTACAGTTATTTTTCATATCTCCAGTACAGACCTCCTAAATGCGTTTATGTGCTCTACCCGACCACTACAAAAGGTTTGGGTTAGTTATTTTGAGGGAACGCATGAAATTTAACCGTCCTTTCATGAAGAAGGTCCTTAAAGCGCTCAAAATTTGGACTATTATTATTGAGTTTTATAAATTGTTATATAAATTGAGTTTTA
>LGAG01000122.1:1145005-1165786 GCA_001278395.1 Lerema accius
GATTTAGAATATTAGTTACTGAGATCCATTATATTGAATGACTATTAAAACTTTCAAACCACTAAGCTATCTCTGCTCAATCCATGCTCAGTAATAGGCTATTATTAGATTATAGCTGGATAAAAACGTGTTTTTAAATTTTAAACTGTATTATCCAAACTGTTTTCCTATCGTTGGTGTTATAACGTAATGCTAAAAACCTCTCTTTATGTATCAGCACTAATTCTATCATGAGCAAAATCCAATATTTAAAAAAGGAACGTTCTAATGGAAAAAGCCGATTATGCCATACGAAGAAAAACATTTGTTTTCATAATAGATCGCCAAAATATTCCACAGATGTAAAATAAATTTAGATTTTTACGGTTCTTTAAATTTTCAACGATGATTGAAGACTGACCTCGATAAAGGAAGATCATTATCATCATTCTACGTAGGTAATAATGCAAGAAAACATAGTAACCTGTGGACATACATCATTCCCGCAATAAAACATTCTCGATAAACAAATACGAAAGAGAGGAATGTAACAATGATATAGCTCCTAAAAAGAAAAAACGTCGATGCGAAGTGGAATCGAGTTTTCAATTTAGAGCACGAAGACAACAAGTATTTTTTGGGTTTTACGACGAACAGAATTTATCTTCTCGCTGTTTTAAAACCGTTATCATAACAAAACGGATGTTGCCGACAAAAGATTAAAAATTCAAATGAATAACGAAACGTCTTGTTCTTTAAAGACTCTCTCTGGGCTTTTATACAGGGTAATGAAACTTATTATTTATCAAGGCCTGAGTCTGCAAGAAATTTAAACGAAGAGTGTTTAACATTTACTTTGTTTAAATATTTTGAAAAACCTGCAAATAATTAGATGCAGTCTAAACATTCAACGCATCTAAATATTGAAATGAAACTTCTATTTCAACCTGTTCTGTTGATGTGTCTGACTCATAACTTCTGTGATAGATTCTCTTCGGATTATACTAGATGGTTCAGAATCTAGATAGATTAATAAGAATTAAGGCCAGGGTGCAATATTTTTTTAAGTGTATTTCTCATTTTACTAATGATTGAGACTATAAGATCTAGCTACTTTATTCTTACGTCCCTATTAAGTATAATCGTTATTTGATTAAGTATTGCATAATAGTATTCCATTAGGCGATCAATTTATAAATAATTAAATGAACTCAAAGATAAATCTCTTATCACAATCTGACAAACTATCATAATTATAAACTCATAAAAATAACTCTAAAACTGTACTATGTTTTCGTAACCATTAAAGCGAGTCTATTTAGTAACATTATAAATCAACGAATCTGAACGTTGGCGCTTCCGAAGCCCGTATTTTTGCATCAAATCCCTCAAATAAAATTGAACTTCAAACACATTCCCCTACGTAAATGCAAGCGAGAATATTCCGAAATGAAAAATTAAAATCTGTTAGCGACAGGCAATAAGAACAAAGACGTTCGTTATATGTAGCTCTAGCTCTGAAAGAAATCTAGTTAAAATGATAGTTCCTATATGGAATTTAGATACAGCTTAACGAATGTCAATCCATAGACCAAATCAACACATCTGTAGTCGAATAACTTAAAACTACTTCAGTTTACGAAATATTATGTCTTTTCCATAAAATATAAAGTGCTAACGCAGATCATCGTTAACATTTAATTCTTTTCCTTTTGAAAATGTTGCACATAATTCGGACCAAAGCGCAAAGAACCACTAAATATAGTAAGTAAAACCTTAAACGGTAAAAACAGAAAATGCAATGTAATGGAAAAACATGTCAGCAACAGCCATAGATCTTTATCAAGGAATTCTGATGATAAGATGCAAAGCACCAACAAAGCTTTGTAAATGAGATAAACAGGACATGATAAACTTAAAAATGGCATGATAACGAAACTTTAGCATAACGTCAAAAACTTACATTGGTTAACAATTTTCTGGACAACTCAAATTAAATAGAAGATAAGTGTAAAAACACCTTAATAAATTGAAATGAAGAAAAAAACCCAACCTTTCAATTTTGTAACCTCGTTGCTAATAGCATTGCCAGCCGAGTGATCTCGGCTGTGAGCAAGTTGTAAGGTTTCAGGTCGAGGCTGTCATTTATTTTGACAGATAAAGTAAACGTGTGTTCTCAGGTATTTCAGTGAGGCAATATTTTATATCCCTACCTACTTGTACGATTAGGGAACCGCTATCACTTCGTTTTCTATGACACTAAATATCAATTAAGTTCATTTCGACTGATTTCGGAAGAGATTGGTGACAGTATTCTGTAATCCAATACCCCTTTGTTCAAGATATACTGCAAATTGTCCGCCATAAGCTTAAATACTTGCGGATAGAGCCACTGTATGTAGTTCAATGGATATTTTAATTGATTAATAAATGTCATCCGTACGCCAAACCGCACTGGAGTAGCATGGAAGGGTATGCGTAAGGCTTCATCAGTTATATGGAGATATATGTGCTCAGTAATGGCCTACTAAGTCATTAATGGTTTCAGTCTATAAGTGTCATACCTATCTCAGAAATAATACGTAAAAAGAATAAAAAACATGAAATGAATACATTTTCTTTAACGTCAAAGATTACTAAGACTCCCTATACTATACAATAACATGGTGAAGAGAGTAGATGTAACGGTGTAGCTTAAGAGCCTACTCAGTCTTGCCTTCAAGACGCTCTCATTAGGTGTAATCGAACAGGAACACCGACGCTCGCAAGAATTTCGTGGCACAGTTATAAATGAGGCACGATCCGTATTCGGGATATGTTTACATGTTGGATACTCGCTAAGTACCTTTAACATTAGCAGTTCAAATAGCTTCGCTTCCGTAAATTACTTTTCGGTGACATGTAGATGCATTTGCTGATTAATCAATACGTTCTCAATTAATCTTGAGTATTCTCGTATGATAAATGTAATCGGGTTGGATAAAACGGCAACAGCAATTTTTATGTGAATCGTTTTGGAGTTTTTGAGTGAATTACTTGTAGTTTCGTTTTGAAATGTTTTAAAAATGTGTGTAAACTTAACTATAATCCTTCTTACAAAGAATTTATAAATATTATTACAGGTTGGATGGTATACAAGTTGCATAATAATATTATGTTAAATTGACCACACAAAATTAATCTCGATAAAACAGAGACTTATATTTTAAAACACATGTCATAATTCTGTGAAAATTTAGATTTAACTGTATATAATATAAACCTGTAATTTGGAAAGGACTTAAAAGATGAAGACTGCAAAAACGAAGAAAGTTTATCTCATAAAATTATATTAAAATGTAAATATCTTCCACATCGTGGACAGAAATTTAAGGAGCTCTCCCTCGAATCTCGAATATTAAATAAGTTCTTTAAAATCTCCTTTATATGAGGTGAAAACCTTATTATAAAATTGTAATTAACTTATGGAGATTTTGTGGTATTAGATAGACATTTAATGTTATAAAATTTTGCTTGAGTCAAGCTCTAAATAAGTCATTGGGTTTCACTGAGGGACTTGAGAATTTACAGTCATTACTTTTCTTTTTTCCTATGATGGTTTAGATATAATTTTCTTGCTTATTTGATGGATAATTCCATTAACAAACTTGCAATAATTTACTATGCTGGACTGCAATGCAAAGGATCCAGCGAAGCAGAATTGTTCCTATTCCTATTGATGAATTTTGTTCTTCTTGTCTTTGTGTATTGTTTATGACACCCACAACACAAAAAGTCTTTCTTAATTAGTAAACGAATAGTCTATCTAATATAATAACAATCCATTATTTTGAAGTGAAACTTTCTTTACCGACATAAAAAAAATGCCGTCTCATTTTTCTGATACGCGCGAAACCGCGTCCAAAAGGCCGTAAGCGCCACGCAGTTCGCGTTGCTTACGCGTTTGGTTCAAAGCCGTCACATTTTAGTTAACTGTTGAGCGCTGCGTACAGTAATCTCTGTTCATAGGATTTCATCGTCCCTATTTCTGTCACGTACTAAGACACTGAGCGTATCCTCCTTCGGCACACCATGTTCAGAATCTGTATTTCCAACAGCCGTTTCTTTGCAAAGTACATACTAATGTCAGTGCGAATTATTTATCGTTAACTTTACCTATTAACATAGGGAATACCAAAGTGTTTTCTTACATAATATTATTCGAAAGTTGCTTTGATAGAGCATCCACAAGTATCGGTACCTATAACCTTGGAAATGATGAATGATGAGCACACATATTTGGTTTATAATAATATATAACTAACTAAGGTAAGAAAAACCAAAGAGGAGTCATTAGCAATGAAAAAAAAAAATATTATTGGAGGATTCAGTAATTTTCGTTCCGTTCAAATAATAACGTAACGCATTAGCGGGAGGAGGGGAGGTCTTGTAAAATGTAAATGTCTTGTCAAAAATTGCGTTACTTATACTTGAACAGTTCCTGGTTATTAACATTAATATAAGGATAATAAATAAATAACCAAGCCTTTGGTAGTTGATAGGATTTTTAAAGTTTTTTTTAAATTGAAACGTCTTAAGAGCAAGATTAATAAATCGAAATCATTTGAGAAATACACCCATAGCATTGTGCTGCTTAAAGGCTATAATATACTTACTAGTAATCGCCGGCGACGCCCGCGCTATTTTGCCATTTCAATATTTTCTATCTGCACCTCTCCTATACATCTTAGAGTGATGTTATATAGCTTGCCTTTCTCGATAAATGGACTATCTAACATTTAAAAAAACATGAAATCGGTCCAGTAGTTACTGAGATTAGTGCGTTCAAACAAACTCTTCAGCTTTATATTATTAGTATAGATTTTCTATCTAATTATAAAGCTACGTATACATTAGCATTATAAATGAGGGTAGAAACACAGTCAACGTGTGGTTTCCGATAACCACGAGTAGTTTGCGATATATGAAACCAAATATAAAATAGTTCAACGTTCTGGTTAACTGATAACCTTATATAATTAGTATTTAATACAAAAACAAAAACCGGCTGCTAAAACTAGTTAAGGTACTAAAATAGTAATTTGGAGGCCGGAAATCACTGGCTGTTATAATTTATTTAGTTACTGTAGTGTATGTTTTTCAAAGTAGGTAGGTATGTACGAAAATATATACGAGTAATTTGCTGTATTATATTAGAATTAGTACATTTAAATATTTCTTATTATGGTACCAAAACTGCCAGTCAAGTTCACAGAGCAAGGAATGTATCTGTACTTTCTTCCGCGGTCAAGTTAGGGTCAATAAACTTAGTTTTATTTAAGTTCAGAAAATTTGTTATTTTACCATTCTATTTTTAAACTATAAATCAAATTAGGACACTATATGTTTAACTAACTAATACGACCATACAATAACTTTTCAATCTGCAATCGAGAAAATACTAATATAAATGATTTTCGTAAGAGCACATTCGTAAGAAAGACTCATAATGCGTAACGCTGTCTTTCACGATAATCCGATTTTCCCGAAAACTCTGGTGCCTTCATGAAAACACAATTATTTATGTGATTCTACGTCGACCTTGGACCTTCGACCGGATCTATATAGATTTAGTTGCCAAATAAATACCTAATTTACACCCATAGCGCAATAGTCCCGTAAAACTATACAGAAAGACAAATAGATAAATATAATGCTTTATTGCGGACACTAATAAAATATACAGAGAACACAAAAGGCGGTCTTATATCTGTAGTAGCGATTTATACCAGACAGCCTTAGGTTAGTAAATGTTGATTAATAGGAGAAAACGTGTGGAGGTTGTTATTTTACAAAAATATATAGTCTCCGTCACTCCCTCAAAAAAAATGATGCCAATGACATCTCACATGTATGTAATCTTTTAACCCTTTTGGGCTGCAGAGAATGCCATAGGGTCAAAACCATAACCCTCTTTCTAGCGCAGTCGGATAAATAGAACATACACCTCACACACATACACCTCATACATAACTCATCATTTAAACTACCGTTACGAGATATCATACTAGGTCGGTCCATAATAAATCACCTAACACCATATCGTCATAAATCAATTTACGTTCATATTTCCTCCTAATAAATAAATAAACGCTAACACACTCATACCCCCGCAGTAGGATTCCCTATATCGCGGGTGGCATGTACGACACAAATAACACATCACTAACACCCATGACCCGAGAACAAACATTTATCAGTCAAATAAATATCTGCTCCCGCCGGAAATCGAAACCGAGACTCTTCGCTTCGCAGACAGCGTCACTACCAACTAGGCTACAGGATCGTAATAACAATGATCACGTTTCATACATTTAATAACCTTGTGTACCTGTATGTAATGAAGTTATCTGAGTCGGATGCCTCGTGTACAACAAGCATCGCTAATGGAACTCTTTTAGTAGCTCTACAACCTCATTGCTTTTCTTTCACGTATTACACGGTACGGTATATTACGGTACTGTTCTAGTTGGTTTCGTACGTTCTGGAATTGAATGGGTTGGAATGGGATACAAGGTAATGCAGAAGTTTGTAGGAGTTTATTTTCGGAGAGGTGGATGAATTTAGTATGAAGTCATGTTAGGCTAAGTTTGTACTACCAATCTACTCAAAGTCAGTGTTGAACACTGAATAATTGTCATTGTTAGACTCTCAATTGGACGTGATAGGTGTAGCTCTTGTTAAGATACTTCAAGGGATTAGCCAAACTATTATTTATTTAAACACCTTCATAGCAGAAGTTGTCCAATATGATAAGCATTTAAAGTTACATAAAAATGTACCGTTTTGAGTACCTGATGTAGAAAACTGAGGGATCAACAAAAAGAGATATTTTATATTTCAAAGCAATGTGTGGCTGGTCTTCTACCTCACAATTATTTCGATTGCATTAATTAGTCGGAAAGACTGATATTTTTTGCATTTTGTTGGCTTTATTACTTCCTAAACGCTATGCATCCTAATGGATTATTAATGAAGATGAATAGGGACCTACGACATATCTCTCTTGTTTCCTATATGGGATACGAAAAGATAGCTTGATTTGCAGTTTTTTCAAATAATAAAAAATCAGGTTAATGAACGAACCTTTTAATCTAATCTTATTATTTCTACTTGGTAAAGTGAACCAATGAATTTCCTAACAAGCAACCAATTACCGAAGATATCTATTAAACGCAACAAATTTGCAAAGAAATTATGAACTTAGTGCTACCTATTCTGTTTTGATTCAGCGGTTTTTTGTTCAAGTTCAGTGGTGTTGCTTAATTTTTGAGCTGAATTTCATGTTTTGTGTTAACATGAATAGCTAGATAACCGTCGCGACGTTAAGATATTTCGGAGGCCTTGGGTAGGCCACTAATCTCTTAATCGATCCTCACTGGAGCAGCATAGCAAAGGATACTCTAGGCCTTCCCAATTTTAAGGAGGGACCCATTTCTCATAGTTATTCATTCATGTATTGCAGCCATTATGTATCTGACATTTACAGTCTTTAACAATATTCATAATGCACAAGTTCCTCATAAATTGTTAAATCCTTTACCTGATACTACGTAATATTTTCTAAAAAGTTTTGTTTGACACTCAATTTAAAGTTTTCCTCTGGGGGTTGGATAATAAGTGTCTTGGGGTATTTTATTGTAAAAGCGGAAATATTTTGCCCATAAAACGGAATGACACTTGCAAACCTATTAGGTTTTGTAAACGCTTATACTTCAAATGAATCTTTTAGTTCTTAATACTTACAGATTCTTACACATAGCTACATTATGTCTATGCAAATAAACAAAATGTATGTAACGGATTTTATTCTGTGAAACTTTGCTTGGTTAACGATATGAAGGCATACATATTTATGTTTGCATTACACTCCTTCTGGCGCAGTCGGCTAACAACTCACAGCTGCAAAGCATGCCAAATAAATTGACATAAATAAAAAAAATCTTTTATTCTGTCGCAGCTAGGTAAATAGAAAATCGACTTCACATTACACCGTTCCTATACCTCATGCGTAGTGTGAATTTCAGCTACACGTGAATCGAGTAGGTGCTAGTTGGTAACGACACAAAGGTTTCTATTCAGTTTACTAACTGGATCTGATTTAGTATTCTGTGATTTCCAGATGCTGGACTCTGTAAAACCTTGCCCTAGATCTGGCAATTGTACCAAGGATTATGATTACTATCGCCTTATCTACTTACTTAATAAAAATGTAGGTTCAAAATAGTAACCAATTAAAAAATCCGAGTGCTAAAATGAAGAGGGTATAAAAACATTTTTAGTCTATGTCACTCCGACAAAGGAGAGAAATACAATGACACCTTACTTTGTATGTTGAAGTTCGTCAAGCTGCTAAGGCTGATATACATACATACTCGTACATACGCTTGAAAAAGAGTACCACGCCATCTAGCCCAGTCGGATTATAACAACAAATATTTTTTCAGTACATACTGTTTATTACACAATAAAGAGAGTAACGGAAATCAGAAAATATTTGCCTGTAAACATTTCACAAATTATAATTTTAATATCGATATATGAAATTCCCTGAGAGTAGTACGACGAGTAGTAGTACGAGAGTAGTAGTACGTTCCTGGCTTTACTAATAAAAGTTCATACTATATTGAGTAGCGTAACCTCGCAAAAAAATCTCTTCAGAACTTTTTAAATGAAGGTGCTTTTACGAGCAGCTCTGGTAAATTGCGCGGCTATTAGAAACTGCAAAAATTTTACTAGTTCTTACACACGCATACATATCCATAAGTAAAGATATCTGATGTAGTTCATAATATTAGTTTATACACGGTTACGGAATATTTTCTTTTCAGTGTTAATAACGTATATTTCTCTGGATATTGGGAGGAGATAGAGTGGTAGTAGTGGTAAGTATACAATTAGGTACAACTAAATAGGTGACGAACAGAAATCTATCATTTGCTTGCCGTAAATGGCCGAGCGGCCGGCTTCATATGTCCGAGCGGATCCAAATTTACGTTCGACACTTTTCAGCTAGATAGCATTGTCTATTCTTCTTATAGATTTGTGAGGGGAAATAAGAAATTAGAAAGACCAGTATGGAGATAATTCAAATGAAATCTAAAATCTGTCAAGCCGCTTGGACTGTAAATGTAAGCGTATTCGTACATACATAGTACATACCTACGTTCAAAAAAACATTACCCTTCTAGGACAGTCGTATAAAAAAAGCTTTATTTACTACACCTCTTAGGAACTTTTAATGTAGCCTTGTACGTGACTACTGTGTCACGTTGACTTGCGTTGACGTAATGTAAGACTACAAAGTTGAGGCGTGGGTTGCCCCCGGTTTTTACATTAACTTTACATTTTACATCTTAATATACAAAGTACCAGCGTACATGACTGTGTTTGTCATTAAAATCCTCCGAAACTGCTGGACTGATTTAAATAATAATTTTGGGGTGTATTCCAGAGGTACATAGTAAGGTTTCGGATTGCAATTGGACTCTTTAGGTGGTGCTGTTATCAAGATACTTCTTGTACCAGCCAAACTATTAGAGTTGTTGAAAC
The DNA here is from genome assembly GCA_001278395.1 of Lerema accius. NCBI lineage: Eukaryota > Metazoa > Arthropoda > Insecta > Lepidoptera > Hesperiidae > Lerema > Lerema accius. The sequence goes on from LGAG01000122.1 coordinate 1,154,576, forward strand.
GCTGCCGTAGCAAAGTTGTCCAATATAATGAGCATTTACTCAAGGTACATGAAAATTGAAGGCCGGTTGTACCTGATTAAAAAAACTGAGGCATCGAACAAAACTAAGAAATTAAATATCTAGCACTATAACGTCTGCACGTTCTCTTTTGCTATATATTTTCTTATATCTATTTTCTTCGTTTTAAATTTTATGAAAAATAAAGTAAATAGTCAAAGAAAAATGTAATGTCATACCACAGTTATGAACGAATCAATTCAGTGGCGCCACCTACGTACGAAGTACAAAATTATTCAATTTAATACCCTCGAATACATTGGCTTAGTGTTTACAAAAAAATTCAATCTAAGTAATGGTAGCATATACAATTTATGAAAATGTAACACCAAACATAATAAATTAATATTTTAGCTAACCACTAATAAAAATAGCGTAGAGCGTGTTAGAATCAAGTGTATTGTGTCATATATGTATACTTTATTTTATGATCACTAAAGTAATAATACTAAAAACATGAATGTCTGTGAAAAAATTCTTGAATTAAAGTTTTCATCAATCCCTTTTTTTGTTTTGCCTTCAACAATACCATTGTGGAATCTTTATATTTGACGACCTATATGGCGTAATGGTTACCATGCTAGACCGTTGTTCAACGGGTCCTGAGTTCGATTTTCAAACATGCTTGCCTGTTATCTTTTCACGCCTAAACTTCACTTAACTATAATCACACACAGTCATTTGATGGACAACCCCGTTTACAAACAATTGATAAGTTTATTGTTTCACATAATAAATTGTATTGTATTTTTTGAATGGATTTCAAATAGCTATTATTATTGTGTACATTTATCAAAAGATAGCACCTTACTGTACACAAAACTGTACACTTTTTTCTAAAGATAGCACTAGAAATTCCATTGACACCTAATAGAGCCTCGAATATTTACGGTACATAATAAACTCAGATGACCTGAGCCTTTGACATGCGATGCGTTATATGACGTCAGAAACAGAACCATTCATGTAAATTCAAACCGTTACTGCATGTTGTGTGTTAATCCCAATCTTAAATAGCTAATATTTAAGCTATATTCTAGTTCTAGATGTAAAGGACAGACACCTAGACCAAGAACAGAAATGAAAATGAATTCATTGTTTCTTGTTATACCTATAAGGGCGGTTTCAGACTAGCGTTTTTTATGCGCCTATAAGCTTGTCTTTGGAAGCGCATGAAGGCACGTATAGGTGCGCCTTTTGACACACGCGCACTTATACGAGCGTTGTTGCGCTTGTAAGCTCGTATCAATGTTGATACTGATAGGACGCCATTACCAGTTCGAGCAAACACGCCGAAATATGACAGTTTACGCGCGTCCGGTTTTTTGAAGCGTGCAGGTATCATAGCGCGTATGCTGAAACGATCGTATACACGCAGAAAAATACGCTTGGTTAATAAGTTTGTCGACCACTGCCCTATTCCAGCAAACATTATATTTGAGATCAGTATTAGGCTGTCCCAATACGGCCGATTCTATTCCATTCCGTATAGTTAACATCAAAATATACGACGTGTATTTTCCGTTTAAGCTAATGTGTAAGTATAGATATAGGAGGCTTATTTGATGTGATGTTTACATGCCAAATTTGGAGGCCTTAGGGAGAGCAATCCAAAACAAATTACTGGTATACAGTGACAGAGTAAATAACTGGAAAATGTAATAAAGTAAAATGTGTTTTACGTCGAATCAACGTCAAATTAAGGCGTCGCGATGTTGCCAACATGAGTTATGTATTCTTATTTAATTTGTTATGGTAATATACACCAGGCAACGTATGAAAATTTTATTAAAGTTGACTTTTTTACCTCATTTTTTATGATTTGAATCTGTTGTGATATTATTACATTTCAAATGTGATCATGGAAGGTCTAATTAAGTGAGTTCAGCGCGCGTCTATTTTTCTTGCATTATCCCTAATTAGTATACAAAAGACTGAACCATTAGTTCGATCACTATGAAGCCTCTCTTCACTTCAATGTTATTATAGTACTCGTGTGATCTTGTTGAGTCTACTTTGAGGCTGAAGCTGCTTTGAGCTAATGAGATAGAATGACGATATTAGCTGGAGCGGTTTGATGTAAAAAACATAATTATGAAGCTTATTTTATGTCCCGTAAATGGCCTAATGTACACCGGGAAGTTAGTTGTCTAAAGAGGGTCACACATTTATGACTCCTAGTTCAGATATTTTTGCTCGTGACTGTACTTACATACTTTATTGGGACCCCACTAGTGAGCACGGGCCCCTCATCATAGTTGAGGTCTCTAGATAACCTCTGACTCTGATTAATAATAACCGCTACTGGCAAAATTTCTTGAGCAAATCCATGGCGAGAGCACGATCAGTCGTCCATCCCGGTTGTTATCATTACATGGCAATCGTTAAGCCATGTCGGAGGCCTTATTAGGGCGGCTTAAAATCTTCCCATTCTTGGGTTACCTAATTAATCCACCAATCCGCTCTGGAGCAGCGTGGTGGAGTATGCTCTAGGCCTCCTTAACCTTCATGGACCCGTGCTCAGTACTGACTAATTAATGGGTCAATTGATAGGCAAGCGCTTGTACTAAACAATGCTATAAAAGTAGCAACAGAATAGTATTTTATACAATTCTTGCGGCGAGGCGTGCGGTCGTGGTCGAGAATAATTAATTTAATGGATATTCACTCTGTTTCCAGGCAATATTTCAATTCTTCCGCCTCTGTTTACCTAGTTTCCTCTTGCTTGATTAATAGAATGTTTAAACTTTGACGGTAAACTAATATTATGGTTAGATTATTATGCAACAAGATTGCAGTTGTATTGCCGAAAGTTTCACGAGTTTAATGCCGAAAATAAATTCCATTAGAGCATCAATATTCCTCCGAAAACCGCACTATTACGAACTTTCATGAGACCCCATACCAAGTTTCATGATGCAAGGGCATGGTGAATTAATGGTGTAACACTGAGCCGATTAGCTGAGTTCAGGGGAAGTTTTAATTAGGGGATTCGTCTTTATGGATACCATGGAAAGGGGATTTTAAGTACTTTCTGCATTCTTTGTATGTATGGTACAGACATATCTCCAATTCATTCCATTAAAAAAAATACAGTCATCATTTTTTTGAAGTCGATTAAAAAAGTTATTAGATAATTTAAAACACAAGTTATTATAAGCAAGTAGGTAGAAATGTTTCTAAAGAAAAGTTACTTATGAATAAATTTTTGAGTAGCTACCTATATCTTGCAATGAATACGATACGAACCATCTAACTCATTCACTAATTAAACTAATTATTTTTAAAAATTGTTCCTACCTACATTTTAACCCTGACCTTTGATGAAAATCCGTAGTTTGATGTTAATATAACGGCTGAATACGTGAATACCTTTGCATGTTTACCCTTGACATAACAGGTTTGTTTATCTGTGGTTCAAGTTTAGAAAGCTTTTGGCGTGAATTAACGTTTCAGTGAAATGATACGACATTTTAATTTTGGTTTTTTAATTTGTATATAAATGAAATCTACAAAGTGTGATGTTTACTTATATTATTATTATAATAGTGTATAATATTATACATACCTATATACGATTAAATAGGTGAGGCGTATTTAATGTTATAAGTATAACCTTTGTCACACCTATAAAGAAAATTAATCCAATGAAACTTCATGTTAATTACCGACTAACTGTTTAGGTTTTAAAGCGTACCAAGTAAACGGGCATACATAAATACATACGCAAGATTACCCTTCTTCCAGCGCAGTATGGTAATAATTCGTAAATTTTATCACGAACTTAACAAATAGTGTATAATAAAAAAAGTCTAGCGTATAAAAACAGACAGTGATTTCTGTAAGTAAGGTTAATTAAATTAATTACCATGTATCGTGATAATTTAAATTTTGTTTTCTCACGTTTGCGTGACCTAAAAGGGCGTAGTATCAACCTTTACAAGTTTAAATAATTAACGAGACTAGATATTTAATTAACGTTGCCATCCTTAAGCCATTAATTTGTCATTTACAATAATACTACGTTCAAAAAGGACTTAAGTGACGTAGCATTAATTCCAGTTTTGACTACAATATTGGGAGAGCCGCTTTAGAAGTTAGGATACTAGGTTTTTTTTTAATATAAAATGTCACACAGATGTTGTTAAAGCAACTTTACAATAATCATTAAGACAGTTTAACGAAATATCGTTTTTCTTTGCACAACTAATTGTAAATTGTTAATTACAAAAAGCAATTTCCGTAGAAAGCCAGGTGTCTCGCTAACTCATTTGCACACTGAATCACACTTAAATTTTGACAAAGCGTCTAAATTACGGAATGTCCAATTTAAGTAACCTTAACTTTGTTGTTTCTTCTGATATTCGCTTAGCTTTACTTTGCTACGGTCATAATACTCATTGTTTTTGTCTTAAAAAGTTTATAAAGTCGATTAGGGCTGTCGCCCGACGATCGTAATTTTGAGTTATAAACCATAGACGCAAGAATATATAGACAGAGACTTTGAAACAAATTTTAATGAGTCTAGTAGAAAAAAAGCTAACGTACTTATCAAATGATAACGTTTCCCGGTACATTGCTGGACAAGCCGTGCTCTGTGACACACGTCAAATCGTAAAAAAAAAGAAATAATATGACTTATAGTTGTCACAATTTAAAAGGCCCATTTTGGCAGATGTCATTACAGTGACAATAGATAGGTATGTAGACAAAAAATCGACACACCAAAGAAACCGATTTTTACAATAAATCGATTCTAAATTGTAAGGGATCTTAATCGCTTCGATAATTAAAATTTAAATAGTGTATCATTGAAGTTTATACAGAGAACTACAGTTACTCATCTCGGTAAAATATTATCTTAATAATAATTTGAAGCGTTGCAGAAGTTCAGTAACTGCAGGCACGGTCAGAAAGTAGAAGGATGACGGATAGTGGCAAAAAGTCTTGAGCATTTCTGTACTTCAGATGGCACGTTAAGCTGTCGCTCTGGCTCATTATTGTAACGCTTTCAGATGAAGATCCAAGCTTTTCGATTTGATATAAATCGCTAGTACAAAGTTTCGATTTCGGTACCATATCGATTATGATTTGTTTCCTATCAGGTTTCATGCTAGGATTCCTCAGTCAACCTCTAGTGACTTCCGGTTCCGGTTAAAACATTGTAACGATGTTTATAATATTTCTGCGGTTTTAAACAATTTACAATATAAATTGATTTTGCTAAAAATAAAATGATAAATACAACTTAAAAGTAATGTAAATATCCAAAAGTAATATATTTTTCAGATATAACATTATAATTCATTAATTAGTAGGCATCAGACTATTCGTGCTATATAAATATTTATTCCATTTTCTTAAAGACGCCTCTATAAAGTTAGTTTGTTTTCAACACTGACATCTGCCAAAATGGGCATCTTAAATTGTGACAACTATAATTCTTTTGTTTTGAAGACTTGTCTATACATTTTTTGGTCTGTGTTATAAACTTATATAAGTCGCTATTTTTACGGTATACCTATTACCCAAGCATTGCGGATTTAACAACAGTAGTTAGGGAGATATGAGTACTTACTTTGATTTTATGATTTTCGTATTATGAGTACTCCAAAGAAAAACAAATTTTAGATTCGTTTAGAAAAAAAGCAAAGTTCACGTACGTAACATATTTTATTTGATAGATCGTGTCTCATTACTCAAATTATTTTTTTATCATTTCATCGTTTAAAATTGATAGCATTCATAAAGGGCTTTATAAATTATCAAAACCTGATTATACTTACTACCAAGAGAGTCAACATCTAAAATGTTGTATCTATTAAGTGAAATTCGTCAGTTCTTATTTAGTGAAAAGATTCTATGCTAGATTTGATTTTATCCTTTCAAAGAGTAGACTCCTATGCCCTAATTAAGGTCGACGCAGACTCGCAACAAGTTTTTAATCGTATCAAGCGCCTAATAGACATAGAACTTGAAAGTTAGGTCACTTTAATACACATAACACTATAATACTTTTGAAATAAATTTTCTATCTTCTTTTTTATTGCTCTTCGAGGTTTACAAAGAATTTAGAACTATATTAAATATACTTTGTCTACCATACTATTACTAGTATTTTTTCGAAACTACTAATTAGTAAACGTTTAAACAAATATCCTTACTTTTAAACGTAGGGAGATATATCATAAGTAAACTAATTGAGTTACTTTTGTCTTCTGAAAATGATGCCTTTTATAGGGATAGACAAGCCAAACAAGTAAAATATCTACACGATACATAACAAATCCACGGTACAATAAATAATTTAATCTATTTAATTATCGTATCTAATTTCTTCTCTTCTTGTACGAGTACAATTAATTTTTAATTCGATAAAAGCTTTAAAATGGCTTATTACTTCTAAGCGCCTTCAGTAGATATAATCATTCAATAAAGAGCCTCAATTTTAATTATAATTACCAGGAACTCATTAAAACTGTAGGAATTCAATCTTGCTTTTAGGATAATTTCCGCTTTCAAACGCTGCGTACGGCCAATATTATTAATGACTCATTTTGCTAATGTTTTGTCAAAATGTATAATGATGAACAGTACCTACTGTCAAGCTATTTACTAAATTGCGCGTCCCCGAAGGCAAATTTCATAAACCACGAACATTTAGGCTAAATCATAGTCGTACTACAATCCCAACCCCCCTCTACCTAAATCCCTCCCCCCCTTTATAAGTAAAAGTAAACAAAACTTACTTATTTACCTCTACTACAAAATAAAGCTGTTAAAAGGCGGGATTTTGCGAGTTTTTTATTTACATTAAAGTTAGGTATCTCAAATCCGAAACCTGATTTCTGTTTCTTCGCAGAGTCCCTTTATTATTTTATTTACAAATACGTAAATCATTTTTTATTTTTTATTAACTAATCAAACTTTTACTTATTTACACAAAAGTCAAAATAAAATACTTACCTACGATTAATAGAAATCACCAACCTGCCCAAAAACCTAATTGTAAAAGTTCCATAAAGCTTATTATTTTTATGGCTTACAACCGTAGGCCTAGATAGGTTGCTTAAGCGAATTTAAAATTAGTTTAAGCCACTTATCCTCATGGAATTCACGCAACTTAATTATTCATAAGCATGGAGCTCTACTGGGTTCAAGTACGTAAAATTAATGTGTAACTTGAGAATTAAATAAAACTTTCCTTTCATATGTTGTGATTAAAGTACTGTATGAAAAGGCATTTACATAAGCTGGTACGCCTCTACGTCCACGTTACAAAACGAATCTAAATACATTTCTCGAACCATTACATGCAATTTACAACGTTATACAACGAATAATAATGTCCATAGTGCAATCCAGATGGCTCCATTTATAGCAGCGATTTTAAACTAGTCCAGGTGGTCCCCCAGAGGTCCACGGAAGACTCGACGGGGGCCTACATTAGAGGGACGAAAAATTAGGGGTCATGATTTGTAATTGGGGTCCACCAGATTATTACTGATTTCGATAGTATAGAACTATAGTGTTGGCTTGAATTTTCCTATCAATGTATTTTAGAAGCTTATTTTCGAATTTACATTTTTTCTCGAGTTTTGGGAATATGACAGAAACGTTCAGGGGAGGGGGTGGTCAGAAGGTCAACGGTACCAACAAAACTTTGAAAGTGATCTTTGAGAAAAATTTAGGACCATACTTTATAGCAACGCTAAGCAACGTTTTCTATAGAAAGCAGCACCATGTACCTATAACGTAAAAGTCAATTGCAATCCTCTAATATATGACGTTCCGTTCTAATATTATATGATATTCAATAATGTTCCTTTTTTATATTTATAGTTTCCAACTGTCTGTCTTCTAACACCTCTCTATTTTGACCTTTAACACGATAAAAAACGCAATAAAATTTAGTCAAAAATATCAATACTTAGTATTTTGCTGAAAATAATGCCTTAGCTACACAGTTAAATAAGCCTTAACGACCTGCCCATAAACTGCGAAGTTTGCTGAAGTATCAGCAATACGTGGGTTTTATGGCGAAAACTACGCTCGTAAAACAGTACTTATTCACTTTTGGAATTAAAGTTGTTACCTTTTATTAAAGCTAGGAAACCTAACAGCTGAGTATCTGTTGCGAAGGCATTAATCTGTATTGTATATAATTATGTGTATTCTGACAATTAACAGTTTTGTAAACTAAAATAGAAGACTGGGAAAAAGGTCTGTCATATATTTTGTCCCTTATAGTAAGGTTGATTTTAGTTTTCGACATGAAGTACTACCGACCTTGTACACTTTTCGAAAAATCTTTTTTGCTGTGAGTGTTTCAATGTTGCTACTAATTTAGGTAGCCCCTTGAATTATCTCAACATAAGCACCACTGTGTATAAATGTGGTTCTAAACCATACTAGGTCCTTCTAAAACACAACAATTTTTGATGTGAAAATCTCTTTAGCATTGTGATTTGAAACTCTATGAAGCAAACAAGAGGCAGGTTCATAAATTGCGCAGGAGAAAAAGAGAAAGGAAGCATTACACAGTGATTCTATTTGGCTACTAAATGACAGTACGGGAGTTTCTTACTAGTGACATCTTAATATATTTTATATATTAACTTAAGTTTTGACATCTCAAAAAAGTGAAAATCTTAACATCAAAATAAGAAGAATTTAAATTTCAGTGTTCACGCCAAGCTATGTTAAAGTAGATACCTCCTTTTACAACTTTTAATCACCGAAGTCACTTGAAAAGGCATTATTTATGATTGTGTAAAGACTAAAGTTTACTTTACTTGAAACTTTGTCTGATTGTGGGAAGTTTCTGAAAGTTAAACACCACGCTTAACATACGAAGTTTAAGTGGGGTATTGCGTGTTGAAATTCTTTGTAAATAAAAAAGACGTGTGCTATTCATACATGGTGAAGTGAAACCTTCAAAAATATTGGCTTCAAGATAATGAGCCGAATATAATGACACGTATAGTACGCGACAGGTCGACATGGTAATCGAGGTATGAGGTGAGGCGCGGGGGAAGTGACACCCCGCATACTGCACGTCACCTAGTGATAGTGCTGTAGGAGCCCATATCGACCTCGATTATCGATTTTAATCTTGCTCACGTTGTTGTATGTTGTGTTTTAAATGACTTAGGCAGATTCCTCGTCACGTATTAAAATAAAAAAGACCAATAATTAATTCTCAAGAACAAATTACAACGATGCTATAGAAGTTTTCACTACAAAAATAATTACAACTTTGTACCCCTTTTAACCACTACGCATTATGCCTTATTTATCGCTCAATGAAAATTTACGGTTTCAGGCTAATATACATAGATAGATAGGTGTATGAAAACACACATCACTCATGGACGGCTGGTTACTGGCTGGCTACTATGAGAGTCGTTTGACTAATATTCACTGAATTTCACACGAGCTAAACATAACCTACATTGAAATTTGTATTTACGCACAATAAAGCTCGCGTTGAATCATTTTGAATTGATTTCCATGAACGGCTTTAATAAACCTCTAGGAAATATCGACTATAGGCTTTAGTCTATACCTGCAGATGATAAACATTGTTGTAATTACGAAATTTCGTAGAGGGACTATGACTAAATAAATATATTCTGTTTATGTATTTTTTTTTTCTTTCAACGGGGTCAATTCAGTAATTTTTTTTTAACCCTAATGTGGCTAGGCATGGTTATCAATATTGAGACTACACCTTTTTTATTATCTGTTTGGGTAGTATCAGGCAGAAATTACAGGGCCGATTCAGATAAAACTTAGCGGAGCTATTTCTAAGATACATTTTAGCCAGAGACACTGCTTCTTTCCCGCGAGATAAAAGTTTAAATCTAGTATTAGAATCAGCATTCTATAACGTAAATTAATGAAAAGCAATGATGACAACAATATATCCTTAAAGGTTCAACGGAGCGGAATCAAAACACAAAATACACAAATTTTAGTATGCGGTCCAACGATCATAGATGCGTCATTCGATTCACTGAATTCCACAACCCATCCAATGAACTAATTAAGCATCCTTTGATAGCTCCTGAATAGCTCTTGATACAGAAAATAATTTGTAGATTAAATATTCTTAAAGTCCAGACACACTTTTATACGCTTCACAGAAACTAAATCTTATTTTGAAGACCCATATGGCGCAATGGTTAACATGCTGTAATCTGTACATTGGGTCCTAGGTTCGATTCCCAAACGGAATTTGAATAATGTTTTTTTTTCCTCTGGATGTATTTTCGTGTTTATGTATTGTCCATGGCACCTATGACACAAGTAATCCTACTGTGGGACTGAGTGTTGAACGTTTACCTACTTTATTTATTCACCAAGATACTCATAATATTTACACATGGGATAGCAAGTTAGTAATAACAGTCCTTTGCAGTACGCATAAGGAATAACGAAACGATCGTTGTATCAAAGGGATGTTCACTACGAAAGACGGGATAGGTGTAGGTAGATACTGGCTGTACGTTTGCTCATTTGACGAACACAGGGGAATTAGGTCATGCAATTCCTGTGTAATGTCAAAATTCTTGCTGACATCACTTTATAGAAGTGCAAGCTTGTGTTTGGAAGGAATATTTGTGCTAGAAGATTACTACGAAAGACAAAAACTCAAAATCGCATTGAAGACATGAAAAAACTTAATAAGGCTTTGTTCCTTTTTGTAAAAATGAGATAACAAATAACTGTCGTGAAGATGAGGACACGTGGAATGTAGCGCAGAGCAGTTTCCTGCAGTGTACTGACGATGTAACATATCTGTTGTATAAAATATCGTTGGTCAAATTTAGAAATTCATTAAATATATTTTATAAATCTCTGACCAAAAATATATAAAACGCAGTGTTTGGAACAAAAAAATGAAGTAGGTACTTAATTTTTTTTACTTCATTTTTTTCGATCTGATTATGTCACCGAGCACGGTCTGCCGAGCAATGTACCGGGAAACGTGATCTTTTGTTATTAACGTTATGTTTTTTCCTAATACGCTTTTTTGTTCCGATGACTGAATCTATATAATTTTTGTTCTGTGATATAAACTTTAAGTGTGTTTTCAAGACGCAATAAACAATTTGACTTCTACTTCGATTGCGGCAATCCTACTAATAT
>LGAG01000122.1:1165967-1185218 GCA_001278395.1 Lerema accius
TTTTCTATACTTTACTATCAATTATTTTTTTTCTACTACTATAAGAGTTATTAGACTTAGGGCCTGTTTCACAATCGTTGACTAAAGTTCTAAGTAAGCTACTTTGAACTTATTTGCACGATAAACCAGTAAATTGCGTTTCACAATTTCACTTTAATTTACGGATGATTGTGAAACGTATAGAGAGTTAACGGAAGAGTTTACTCTCTGAGTAGCTTACTTTATAAGTAACTACTGACATCTTTACTTATAGATTGTGAAACAGACCTTTATACTACTACAAGTGATGAAATATATTTCAAAACAACACCAATAAAAAAGAATCTAACATTTTCCCCTAAAAACGCGTGCTGAAAATAACTGTCAATCTACTTCAATTAGAGAAAACTACTCGAATCAAATTACGAAAGATAGTAAGTAAAAGGTATGAATTAATTGAAAAAATAACGAAATGTGTACCTATAGCGAGCATTCCACTAAAACAGTTTAAAGAAATTGCTCTTAATTAAAACAATCTAAGTGGTCGACAATTACACCAGTAACGCTTTTATTAAAGCAATTACGTTGTGACAACTTAATAAAGAACATTAGAACGAAAATTGCATGTTCTTGACATAAATAGGGCTGAAATTTCCTTACCATAATTAATCGTTTTATTTCTTCTGTAGCACGAAATTTATTATGTCAATAGTGTATGTTTATAAGAATTAATTATCGTATTTCACTTTACGAAATGCGTTACTAAAATTACTAGTAATAAACTAGGTAATTGTTAGGGAACAGTTAATTTTTATCACTTGTATTTTAAAAATAAGTTTAGTTTAATGTGTGCAGGTTTTTAACATTTATAAATAAAATTCATATAATTATTACGTGTAATGTTTTTTTCCCATTTCACACTAGAATCATGATAGAGGGACATTTTAGCTAATTAAGCAGAATAACCCAGATGGCGACACTCCCACTACATTATCCAAACAACCAATAACAGCACAGGTAATTACTTACATATCAAACATGGTACCAAATACATCGGTATAATAATATTAATAATAACATAATGATTTAGGTATAATCGAAACATATTCTTGTTCCCCAACATGTTCTCCGGTCGCAAATGTTCCATTGAATAGACTAATTAATGTAATTAATAATATTAGTAGGTATACGCCTATACGGCCACTGAGTATAGGTATACAATATACCGATCTGAAAGGTATTCGAAATCAGTTGATTCTATTCAGTATGCATGACAATATAGCATTTAATTTATCTATACATACTGAGAAGAGGACAGGAAAACCTTGCTCTGCTATATAATTTGTCTCTTATAGTTTGTTTGGTCCCTTAGTATTCTATGTATCAAGTACTCTCAATCTTAACTTTTGATAAAATAGCGTTTCAAAATGTTTAATATTTTAGCTAGTCCCTTGAAGTACAGAAATTGTATTTTAACATCAATACTCAATATATCACAAAATTTTTACTATAATCGATCCAGTCGTGTAGCAGTATAGTTCAGAGACAAACGCACGTACATTGTGTTCTTATATATTAAGATTTCCCAAAATGTCTTTTCATGCTATGGTTTGTTGAGTAAATCGCGCGTGAAATTTTTCTCCAACTTTATATTCCGTAAAAGTAAAAGTATCGCTATCGCACGGTAAAGTAAAAGAGTTTTATCACCTGTATAACCGCTAACGATAAGCTACAAAAGATTTTCGTGAGAAAAAACTAACTTACAATTTACCTAATTACCTTCGAACGACTTGTTATAAAGTGTATAGTGCATCACACGTATTTAATGTCTACCACTAACTTAACTACTTATTCCCACACCGACTATAATTCTTACAAATTTTGGATTTGTTTGTATGTTCCTTTATTAATTCTGTTTTGATTCTGTTTAAATCGGAAAGATCCTAACATTCTGTATGTTCCTAGCAAATAACCCATCATTACGAGCTACATAAACCCTTACAAGAATCGATGTTATAATAACATCTATTCTTAGACGATGTCCACGGCAGCGCCCGTGGAAGAGTAATTAAAAAATATATTGGATTTATCCCAAGGGAACCTATAATCGGGATAAAATTCTATATCCTATTACTGGATGCAAACTATCTGTGTACCAAGTTTCAGCTTAATCCGTTCAACGGTTAGAGCCTGAAGGACTTAGAAACATCCAAATATCCAAACATCTTTACAATTTTTTACATTTATAATAATATTAGTAGGATTTTTGTCAAACAGTTACCTTAAACCGAGCCATAAAACTACCGAATACTTATCGAAGTAAGTTGCCAGTTGATCGATGAATTGAAAACTACGCCATCCCATCAAAGTGCGTGAACAGAATGAAAGAAAGTTCTTACATTAGGTCTGAATTATTTCCCTTTTGATCGAGTATTTACATTCATTCCAGCGGAGAATTTCGGTATTATTTTAGTTGAAGAGAATGTTATTTTGCTTTATTAGATTACGGAGCAGCAATCAGACTTGATTAATAGTACATAATGGGGAAAGAGAGAATTTTATGTATGGAATACATTATTTCTCTTTGTCGGACTCTATGTACTAATGAGTTTGTCGTTTGAGTGATCATAGATTCTCTACTGGGGCAGAAAATAGTGACAGATTTATATGCTGAGTTTGAGCCAAAGAGACGTGGTGTACGATTGTATGTACTTGGAGGTTAACTTTTCTTTTTTTACTGCGTTGGAATTACTGAACTATCACTGCTTAGGACAACAGTTGTTTTTGTTGAGTTTTATTATCTACCGTTTATTCAATACTGATGCTCAAGACGACCGATTTAATACGACCCCTAATGCCAAGAGTGGACACGATACAATCAAAATCTATAGATAAATGAATAAAACTACCATAATCCCACACAAGCGGATATTTTCCAGAATTGCTATTAAAGATATTAACTTCTAAAGTTCAAATACACATGCCGCCCATGCACGTGACCGAACTAAGTTCACGAAAATTGTCTTCATCTAAAAACGTTATATTGAGCTAAGTATCACATTAGTATTCAAATTGCACGTCCGTTTTATGGGCAGCGTTTGTGACATTTCCATATTAAACATCTTTTCAAGTATTATCGAATGGGGCCATACAATCACCAAGTGTGACGTTGTTTAGAAGGCATTTAAATGAATATGACCCAAATTGAAGGCAAAAGTAAAAAAGGCACTTTAACTTCAAAATAGGTATATCATGTACTCTTTACTCTGTACATAAATACTCATCATAATGGACAACTTTTACTATGACGACATTTCAATAACTCTAATAATTTAGGTTTTAAAGTATCTAGAAAACAGCACCACCTAACGGGTCCAAATGTAGCCCTAAACAATGCTTGGCTTTAACATAAGGTAAGGTGGGGTAAGACTAACACACGGGGTAAGACTAACACACGGGGTAAGACTAACACTGTATTATCTCGATATGCACTTGAAGAAACGACATGTGTGTGTTTTAGCCGAGAACATTTACGTTTGTTCTATCTTACAGACTGGAAGAATTTCGTATTTAAGCTATACGTATCGAGATAATAGACAGTGGTAACTTGCCCCGTGTGTTAGTCTTAACCCACCTTACCTTATAAAGACTATAAAAACTAAATTTTCAACATCTATTTCGCAATTTCAGCTATCGTCAAAATCTTTACTCCCGTCTGAACAAGTCAGGGTATTTTAGTAAATATCAAAACTGAAAAGGGCGCCACGGTTGTCTATTACCCGAAAAATCGTTCTTTCCGAGAAATCCGCTATTTACTCTTCAATGGCGGGAATATTTGCTAAGAAGTGTGGATG
This sequence comes from Lerema accius, assembly GCA_001278395.1. Taxonomy (NCBI): domain Eukaryota; kingdom Metazoa; phylum Arthropoda; class Insecta; order Lepidoptera; family Hesperiidae; genus Lerema; species Lerema accius. The sequence continues at coordinate 1,169,801 of LGAG01000122.1, forward strand.
AAGTGAAAATGGCATGAATGAGATCAATCAAGAATTGGTGAATCCATTTTATTTTGTGGAAAATGTGGATTTATTTATACATATAAACCTTAATCCAATCCACGTTTACGGATGCTAAGTGCTAATGAGATGTCTACGAGTTCCAATACTGATATTTCCCCCATATGATATAATTTATGAAGTACTAGACGATGCCCGCGGCTCCGCCCGCGGAAAAGTCGATAAACAAAATATTGATTTCGTCCCAAAGGAACCTATAATCGGGATAAAATGTATCCTATGTCCTATTCCTGGATGCAACCTATCTGTGTACCAAGTTTCAGCTTAATCTGTTCAACGGTTAGACCGTGAAGGAGGGACAAACATCCAAACATCCAAATATCCAAACATCCAAACATCTTTACAAACTTTCACATTTATTATATTAGTAGGATTATTAGCAATTTCGATGTTCCGAATTTGTATGTAAAAATAATTAAAAGTAGTCACTGACAAGCTTTTTACATCTCGACTTGAATTCCCAGAGAGGTAGAAAATAATGTATTTAGTTTCTATTCACGGTCTGGCTTAATGTTTTATAAGTGTTATCTAAAGCATCTAAGAGATAAGTAATCCTAATGTGAGACTGTAGCATTATAACCTTCATCAAGATACCTTTCAAAGAAGAAAATCCACTCTTTTAGGAGTTACTTAATCCTATTCTAACAGACGGACACACCTAGTCAAACTTATTCACCGACCAAAAAACATTATAGACAGTCTTCCGAACAAAGTAACGTTGTAGAGAAAAACATAACGTTAATAACAAATGATAACGTTTCCCGGTATATTTTTCGGCAGACCGTGCTCAGTGACATACGTCAGATCGTATGAAAAGGAAAAAATTGAGCTCACTTTTTTTTCGGAATACTGAGTCTATATAACGCTCTTAAGGCGAGGATTAATACCACGCAGAATTTGGTAAACTCCTCTTAGCAGTAAACGGTAAAAATATAATTAAACTTATAATTAAAACTTCTTCCTTCCAGTTCATTAATTTGCGCGCTGATTATCGAACTCCTCTGAGGATAAGGTAACGATATTCCCTTCTCTTTATTAGAGAAGTTACAGTTCCTTGTCGCACGATAGACGCCAAAGTTTAGTAATTTCGAGAAGATTTCGTTTCCACATAGTTGCGGTTGTTGTTTCCACCTGTCTTGGTTAGTTCTTAGACGCCTGTTACGGTGTGAAAGGGGCATACTCTTAATTAATATTACTTTTAACCCTCCATAGAACTCCCTGGTACTATGTACTTGGGATGAGAGGTTGTATGACAATTAATTCGTTTCTTAGTTTGGGTGCAAATAAATGTTGCCATTTATCTTGGGTTTAGTTACGGTTTTCAATAAAGGATTTGTCTTCTATTGGTGATTATTCTTAGACAGATGAAGGGGACAGACCTTACTGCGAGACAATGATAAATATTCTGCCTTTTAATACCTACGTAAGACATTTCACTGACCTTTCTGAATCATCTCAAAAACTTCGAACTATAATGATTAACATTTCACAGAATGTATCGTTCCCTTATTTACATAATCTTACAAAAACAGAAAAACAAAGTTTTATGCAGCAATTTGGAAATTCATTTCAAAATTCACTTTACGGTCTCCTCTGGGAACGGTTATGAGGATAAATGATTTCTGACGAGACGGTCAATGGATCCGTTAACCCCCAGGTGGTTCCACTTCTTTGGTGATTTTGAAAGTTTATCTGCTCGTAAAGATCCAGAACGAGTAGACCACTTAACTTATGTCGCATTTGAGGTTGCTGGGATTTGCACTGAAAAGGGAGTTAAATTTTTGTGAGAACAAACTGCTTTGCTATTTGCAACTTATGTTATACTAGACGATACCCGCAGCTTCATCTGCGAAAAAACACATTGGATTCAGCTCAAGGGGACCTATAATTGGGATAAAATTTATCGTGTGTCCTATTCCTGGATGTGAACTATGTGGAAAGTTTTAGCTTAATCCGTTCAACGGTTACAGCGTGAAGGACTTACAAAATCCAAAATATCAAAAATCTTTACAAACGTTCCATGTGTAAGTATGTATAGGTTCTTTGTATGTATGTTCGTCTCATTCTATCCTTGCTGGGTACTTGAGAGTACAGTACTTCTTTTCTTGTCTAATTTCTCTTGGACGAAAATAATTACAATTATGATGCTAGAATTCACAGCCCTACCATAGGATTCCCGGTGTCATAATGCCATGAATAACACAAATATACGAAAGACACCCAGACTGTGAACAGAAATTTACATTCATCCTTCAAATTCGGCGTGGTAACCATTGCATCATACATCATGTTTTATCCATTGGTGAAGCAAACCTGTCGTCTACGAATAACATATTTATAGTATCATATAATACCGTGACAAGAATTCCATAAGGTATTTCCATCAAAGTCTTCAGACTCCAGTATAGCGTTCCTGCATAACGCGATCCCTAACTTCATGATCGCGTCTTTCCATGTAGTGCTGCATGAAATTTAAAATTCATCCTGCATTCATTCATCCTACGAAGAGTATTCTTTTCTGACGTCCCTTTTATACAAGAGCGCGTTTCATACATCTACGTTCTCTACATACTAATAGTAACACAATTTAACAGCTTTATCATGAGCTTGCAAATAGCGTAAAGAAAACTTGATAGATGATTGAAATTGAATGTTGGAGTTTGTTATTCTATTAGGATGACTATTATGGTAGGAATAAACGCAATTATTCTGTAGAATTACGAATATACATTTCTTAAAACAAGCACATGTATATTAAAATCCAAACAAGTTTTTTAAACGCACACTAACACAATTATTTTGAAACACACACCTCTCACACACGTCAAATGGAACAGACAGACAGTTCACATTTGACAGTGACATCTGACAGGCACTTTTCGAACGACTCTTTAGTCTAATGTCTGACAGTTAATTATGGTCCAAATTCGGGTTACCAAGCGAGTATTTTTCTTTTAGAGACTACCTTTAAAAGATGGAGTCCCTTTGACACCAAAAGTAATTAATGCAATTGAGCCACTTACTCAAATCTTCTTACTTTAAGCCCCTTTAGTTAGTTTCCTTCATACCTAAAGGTCCTCTACTTACGTAAACAAAACAGATACCTGTAAAGCGTCCTAAACACAATTCAAAGCCGGTACTTAAAATGTTAATTTTAATCAACGGCCTACAAGCTTATGTGGCGTGCTGTTATCTGATAAATTCTGACAGAGGGTAAATTGAACTGTCGCTTGAACGTACTATCGATGTCTAATAATGTGTTTAATTAAATATAATTATAGGTGTTTACCAAAATAATGGCGATACTAGTCGTATGGTGCAATGCTTACCAAGCAGGACTGTCGTACAAAATATACTGGATTCAATTCCCAGTAAGATATTATGAATTATGGGTTTCAATATATATTCCCGGTCTTTATGTGGCAATGAGTTTGTGTATTTACATTTTCCAGGGCAATTACGACACACTGTATTATAATGTAAAGCTGAGTTATTAGTAATATAAAGAGGTATTTATTAAACTTTGTATACAAAATCTTGATTTATTTATTACTTACCAGAAGAAATATTAATTTAATAAGAAACAACGTTAGAAATATTAAATCCGCAATATTTTATAACAATGGTCCGTCAAATTACACAAATGGTACTCGTTATCATAAGGAGTTCAGAATTGCCTTATTATTCTTATAATTTCACATTGTGTAACGGAATAATTTCAATGAAAGAAACGTGCGTATTCCATTACATCCCGTTGTTCTAAAACAGACCTTAAGCACCACAAATAAGGTTTATTCTACCACAATCTAGCTAAATTGGAACATTCAAAACCGAATCTAAATTATTCGAGTCGATTCTCAAAAATTACGCAATAACGGTTTTCCTTATACCTACCTATTTGATTATGTAGATTAAAATATTGATCAGTTACAATTTCATTTGAACTAGAAAGCCGACCAGACATAGTATTGTCTTGGTTGATCCTTTAGCTTTCCACATTGAGTAGGTACACCTGTCAGGGACTTTCCATTTTCGTATTTTTTTTTCATTCATCTTAACCCATAACTGTCCCACTGCTGGGTTCAGGTCTCCTCCAGTGTTAGGGGTATAGTTTATAGTCCACCACGCTCGCTGGCCAAGTGCAGATTGGCAGAAATCACACACCTTTAAGAACTTTATGGAGAACTCTCAAGTACCTATGCAGGTTTCCTCGCGATGTTTTCCTTCACCGTAGCAAGTGATAATTAGTATCTAATTAGAAGTGCGTGCCGTGGGGTTTGAACCCAGGAACTCCCATTCGAGAGACCAATGTTCAAGTCAGTAGGCTATCACTGCTCCATTTTCGTATACCTTTAGACAATTCTCATCACATTGGATAACCTTTGATATAAGCACGTTTAGAAAATATCTGCTTTTGTTGTATTATTTGATATAATTAGCCAAATCACAACTCCCACGTTCCAACAATTCTAAAACAGAGTTTAAAGGTATTCCTTTTAAGTATACGATAACATCTATTTATATACCAACGATTCATCCATCTATTCGATAAGATAGGACTAAAGTAACTACTTAACCTTTTAATAAGATCAGGTTTGAAGACCTAATTCATTCAGTAAAAGCCTCAAGCAATATCTAATCATTTCAATAGCCTGCCAATATCAAAGAAATGTCACTGATTTAGCCGCTACGAAACATTATGTCAAGTAAATATTCGTATTCGTTTGATTCAATAAATATCGGATTTAATATCTATCATAATTTTTCATGAAACCTATCTGATCTATTTATTAATAGTAAAGAAATTTTCGACTTCAAATTTAGTATGAACATAGCTTAAAGCGTCAAGAAGAAATTAAACTGTTTTTTTTATTTGTATATTAAAATTCCAATTGCAATGTAAAGCAAGGTTTACCGAAGCGAAGGGAAGACAGGTAGTTTACAGTAAAAAATTGTATTAACAAAAATATCTCAGTATTAGTCAACCAAAAATGTAACGAATATAATGTAAATGATTAATTTTGAAAGTATTTAATCGTCACTAAATTAATTAAAAACTAATATTTCATTTATCACAACAGTCATAGAATTGCTCCAACGGAATTAATCTGTAATTGGATATCTAGATACTCTAATGGCATTTGAGATATCTATGCTTCGGAATTGCCGGTAGGTATTATTGACGAATTACAGGTTATGAAGACTTGTAGTGATTCGAATGGTCTCCTTAACAGTCCTGAGAGACCTAAGTTCGAATCCTGTACAGTCACGAACATAAATATCTAATTGACCGGGACATTAGTTTTCTAAGGGGGATCAGATATTTTTGCTTGTAACTGTACCTCTTAATTATTCAATGATGAACAAGAAATATGAAATATACCTTATGAAATATATCCTATTAAATATACCCTATGAAATATACCTTAATACCTATTTACAGACTATAGTTTCGCATCATCGGGATATATTGCTCCTATGTTAATTGTTCTTCCCCCTTCACACGCAAGACCGCGTGCTTAACAAACCGATTAAGTATTTGAGTAGTTATTGAGTGGGGAATCCCCTCCCGCTTGACCCAAATAGATTAACTTAGAGCTTGGGGGTAAAACGCTGTCTTAAATTGGGTTCGGAATTAAATATATTTTTTATGGCAAGACGTAATATCCTTAAGTACACTAAGTTTATTATACAAAGAAATGAGGTCTACGCTCCGAAAATGTTTAGACGCTATCATACCTATATCTTGCTGCACGGCAGTGCCCCAGCCAAGTCAAGCAAAAAAGTGGCACGGCCGTACTTTTCTTATTTGCGAACAGTTTGAAACACAGCAACCTCATAATATTACCTCAATCTTACAATAGTAATGAGCACAGTGTGTGAGTGAGTGATGTTCGGAATCTCATCAGATAAAGAAACTATAGATACAAAAGTGCCTACTAAAAATATAAAACACAAAAATATAATACATGATTGACCGAATAAATAATGTATGTACAGAGTAAATAGTAGCTCACAAATAACTTTGCTAAATGAAACGTATATTTGTAGATAAATATCTTATAATACCTACCGCTAAATACCGTACTATTTAAACGTTATCTGAGAAAATACATCCTACGACAAAAATAATTAAAAAGATTAGGCGGAGTGGTCTAATCCCTTTCCTAAGTAGTGCTTTGCTTCGGTCTGAAGTCTTATCCTGAAATTACTGACGTTGTTTCTAAATGTATTAGGTTGGTATACATATAACTAGGTACATAATTTTATAAATAACTTATGATTTATGAAACTGAATTTGGAGATAAATAACAAAAATTATAATAGTCGTTATAGTTTAATTTTTTAGTGCCCACAATGCAATAATGAAACGTTAATATTAATTATTTTCTAAGTTTTTATACTTGTCGAAGTTGACATATGGACATCTTTTTAACTTTAACAATGCACGTACGCACACGCAGTTAGCATAGTTAAAATTTACGTAAATTCTTCACAAAGTAAAGTTTCATAAGAAGTGCAAAAGATGCATTTTGCTTTAAACTTTCCTACGTTCCTGCGATTAAGATAACAAGTTTATCTTTTTCATATTTTTTTTTTTTTAAATAATTACCACACAAATACGCCACAAACACGTTAGTTAGGATTGACAGACAGTAAAGTTGATATGAAGTAAAGATTTGAAACGAATCTACAGGCCATTTCGAAATATCTAATAAGTTGCGGTTGAATTTCAATCGCAAACCGGATCCTAGGTATCTACTTATAAACGGTAATTACTAATAAAACCTTTGACTAGGAAACCTTTGTTGGCAAAACTATTAAAATCTATTAATACCACATCAAGGATTATTAATTTTAATACCTATAACCAGCCATCAACGACCTTAATATGAAACGAAATTAGCGCGCTATAACTATGAATAAAGCGATTAAATGTCGTGAACTTAGCGAGAGGAATACGAGTAGATTCCACGAACTTTGCTTGTTCAGAGATATCTCAAATAGTTGTCGAGTTGTGATCAGGGTTTATCGATCCATTGGTTCATGAGACCGGCTAATAGTTTGATTACTGTTTATTAATGACATGATAATGGCGCATATTTTTTTTTTCTAGATATCGTGATTAAAAGGAATGTTATACAATTGTGTATTAAATAAAAGGGCTATTAGTGAAAACCTAACACATCATCATAATCATAATATGGTTATTTATGGTTTTCATCAACTAATGTTGTAATAATATGGACTATGTCTTCCGTTAGCTAAACACGATCTGCCAGCCTTATTCTAGTACTAACTAAAAAATTTAACATTGCCTAGGTTGCCTAGAACATGCCCCGAACCTTGAAATAGAACGTCATTAAAAATTAAATTACCTTCTCTATTTGTCTTACCATTATATAACGAAACGTGCTGTTCAGCTGAAATACAATCTTTACAATTACTAATGGTAGGTACCGATACCCACACAAACAGGACCAATTATATTACCGATGTTATTGTTATAGATAACAATATCTTTTAGTTGTATATCTGTAGTAAATAAATGTAATTAATGACATCTTGTCTTTGTTTGTAGTAACTAATAATGTAACTAATTTGTTAATAAACATTATAGGTAATTAAAAGGTTATAGGAACAAACTTTGTCGCAGTGAAAGGATCGCATTAAGTTTTTTTATAATTAAACTGTACAAAAAACAAAACAAAAAAAAACATAAAACAAAACAAAAAAATACCTAATATTTTATGCAAGATGTCTCGCCCAGCTAATTGTTTTATTTTTGTGTTTACATTGTTGTTCGTATCAAATATTCACGGGTTGATAGGATTAAAGAGACCCAAATTAACCCAGACAGTCCAAAAATAACCCTTTTCAGCTAATACTTTTCCATGTCGTAAAACTGAGTAAAAAGCAATCAACATTTCGCCCAATTAATTTTGTGTACGTACCTTACGTAGGCTGTAATTATTAAGTGTCGCCAGGTGTTTAGGTGACATACATACATACATGAGGATAGGAATAATACGGCGTAATGGAACGTCGAAACCTTTTATACGTTTCTCATGTAAAATAAAATAAATTTTCTCATCTTAACGTCGTAAATGTAGATTCGTTGACTAAGCTTTTTTTGCAAACATTATAATATTCTGTTAAGATATTTTCTTTAAGCGAAGGCTACAAGGATAGGTAAGGTATACTCGTATTATGTAACTAAAAATAATTATAAAAAAAACAATGATTGACGCTTAGTGTTAAAAATACTATCTTGAGGGTGTTCAGTTAGTTCTCTTAAAAAAATAATTTGAAAAAAAAAAAATTCGTATCAAAAGGCGTACAAAATAATATAAAAGAGGACCATCACAATATAGAGGGCCTAACTACATTGTGGTGGCATTAAAGGTTATTACAAACGAGGCGATATTATGCTGTCCTTAATTACGAGCTAGCTAAGAACTTAAAGACTGAGTTATATTAACACTCTAGTACAGTAATGTAAAATAAAAAGCTCGCATGTTTAACTTATAGGATTATGGGCCTAAACTCGAGGTAATAAAACTCTTTTTACGAGCCAGTGTCTTAAAAGATTATTAAATTACCATTACATTACCTTACTTTAATGTGATACCATTCTATATCATTTGGAATATAGTATACCTATTTGCAATATAAGTATCTTTCGACAGCTTAAGCCCTGCCATTTACATTACACCTTTATAGAGGTGGAATCGATAAGTATCGAAGTATACCTATCGTCACCCAATTATCTACGGTCCCATTATCCCGACGCGGGTCAGCGGAAACAATTTGCAAGAGGTCAACGCGATTCCAGGTTAGCAATTAATATAAAATAACATTGTATAACAGGGACAATCGGGATACTAACTACCTTTGTACTATTTTATTTTTTTAAGTATAAGAATAGCAAATATGCTTACAGGGCCATCCTCTGCTACCCATAGACATCGGGACAATCCTTGAATAGAACTGTAGGATGGATCTTTTGGTACTGTTAGTGTAATGAGTAGATGATAATGAGATTATTAGTCGTTAAATCGTTAGTAAAAGGACTGCGAAGGTTAGAATTGTTAGTGCAAACTATCCCTGTTAGTATATTAATATTTAATAGGACTATTAACCTTCGACCAAAAAATAGAATAGACTCAGTGTTTAGAACACAGAAGAGAGGACAATTTTTTTCTGTTTTTACGATCTGACTTATGTCATCAAGCACGGTTTGCCGAGCAATAAACCGGGAAGCGTAATCATTTGTTAATAACGTTATGTTTTTCCTTACCACGCTTTTTAGTTCCGAAGACTGCGTTTATATATTTTTTGGTCTGTGCTATTAACTAACTACTTCGTTACTATTGGTCGCAATCAAAGTATAGGTTATAATACAGGTTCGAAATAACTTCGTAACTTGTAAACCTATTTAAACTTACGACTTCATGTATAGGTGTCTGAATAATCATGATTACATCTTCAAGCTTATCGTGTCCTGTTTATCTCATTCACAAAGCTTTGTTAGTGCTTTGCATCGTATTCCGAGTTCTAGATAAATATCTACTGCTGGTTCTGACATATTTTTTCATAACATTGCAATTTCTGTTTCCTCTATTTGAACAGAATTATGTTTGTTTAGGGTTCCGTTTTTTTTAATTTTGCTCATTAGATTTATCTATTCATGCTAGAAAAATACGCTAGTCAGAAAGTTGTTCATATAATAATTAATTCCCACGCTCAGATATTTTCTAAATCCTTTATAGGAACTAATTATTAGAATAAGAGCTAAACAAATATAGTTTTCTTGTTCCATTTGCATGTCGCTAACAGAATTTAATTTTCCATTTGAAAACATTTCCCCTTTCTCATTTACGCGGGAGTATAATTATAATTGAAGTTCATTTTTGTGGGATTTGTGCAAGAATACTGGTTTTGAAAGCTCTAAGAAACGCTCTTTTACTTTAATTAAAAACAGATTTGTTCCCGTAAATGTAACCCTTTATTAAAAACATTGATTAACTTGTCTCTAGCTTAATAACATTCAGTTTTAATAAACACAGAAGCTCAACTAAAGTATTACTTACTCTTTAGATTAAAACTAATTCTAGGATTATCCAGTTCGAAGGTAAATTCAGACCAAACCAATTAAGAGATTAAATATTATTACAGTTAAATAATAATAATAATATAGCACACAAGTAATTCCCACAATAGACTCGTATTCAAGGACATCTCATACCTATGTTGAAATAAGTTAAGCTATTGATGAGACGAGAGTCTTTCCACACGTTAAAAAAATATATATACTTACTTCACTAGAGCGTGCCAAATAAGTAGTCATATATACAGACATTTAAAAACCAACAGTTGAGGAAGACAAAGAAATACCATAAAAATAAACAACTGTGATACATTAAAATTAAACATTTATTTTACAAACTTCACGTTTTCTAACCTAGCGTTCCCAGCCGCAATTAATGATAACTGTTAACCTGAAGCAGGTTATTAAAACTTAACCAGTTATTCATAATTACTTGCTTATTTATAGCGGCAACAATTTTGTATTTACTCTATAAGTCATTTTTGTTAGTCTGTTATGAAAATAATTCTTTAACCGTAACCGTAATTAATATTAAATTTGTTTAATTTCAGGTCAAATTACACGATATCAGTCCAGTTCAAAGACGGCTGTAGCTTCTATTCGCCACATTTCTACAATATTTTCTTGGTGAACTTATCTCTAAGGGAATCCGAGTTCAAAAGTGAGTTGAAGTTTCCTCTTTTGATTTGTGTTTCTTAGCTGCCTCTTTTATCTAGGGATTGCGATTTGGCGCATTCAGGACATGGACAAATCTGTAACGTAACTCGACTCAGAATTTCTAGTATTACGTAACGCAATTTTTGAAGATTTATTACCCTCTCCCCCCCATGTAACGCTCCGTAACGTTTTTCTGTACCCTCCCATCCCTCCCTAATCGTTACGTAACACAAAAATGACCGTTTTTATAAAAACCTTGTCATTTTGCCGAGTTAGAAGAATTATATTCCCTTTCTTTTTCGTTATAAAAAACAATGTTACATGGCGCATCAGTTCACAGGACCTCTCCTCCCCCAAGTTGTGCTTTCTACTACTTGAACAGCCCCCTTACATCGAAGGAAAATTTTAAACATTTGCTGCTATACTTTTAACACTGGTTACGGAAAACGATACATGTCAGTTAGGTAGACTCGTTTCGATCGGTTCGTCAATTTCTGCTAGAACCTTTAAATTTTCCATTGCAGATACCCATAAATAGTTATCACGTATTTTACGACTTATCACTCATTTAACGTCAAAACGGAACTCGCAAAGTCGGGTGAAAATTACTTCAAAATAGAATTTAATCCCATTACGGAAACCGACAACCAAAACAACTTAAAAAGCATTAGTCATCAAAATTGTTTTTACATTTCCCAGCACAAGACATTTCACATAGTTAAAATTCACACTGTTATTTGGAGAGAAGCTTAAGGTAGAGGTACAAATATTTTTTACGATGGACAATCTACGTGCATCGAAACCCCTCATTTTAAAACTGCCGTTTGAAATTGTATTCTATGACTGTGAAGTAAGGTTTGTTTTGCAACACAGTAGCGTTGTTTCTGTTTTGATTGTGGTATAAATGTTTAACATGCACTTGGATTAACTTAAGCATGAACAATGCTATCTCATCAATATCAGAGTATGTACATACTTACATATCATTTCAGCAGAAGCGGCTATAGCAAGAAATGTATGACGATTTTAGGTTCCAGTTTGATACATTAATAAAATACCAGATGACCCTTTCTGGGGTTGAAAATACTATAAGGCATTTTCTGGATTAATATTAAAAGAAACTGTATTATGGATATTACAGTCACAGACTCAAAAAAAAGAATAGACAGAGCGATTGTATAGGTACAATTGCTACTAAATAAGTGACACAAAAATCTGTCACTCTCTCGCCCTTTACTACCGAGCGTTCGTCACTTTTCGGCTCGATGGCTCCGTCTATTCTTTTTTATGGGTCTGTGATTAGTGTTATCTTTAATCTATTCTATTAAGAAACGAAGCTATTCCTAGCGCCATCTACAGAATATGTGAGAAAATATAATTACGAGGAAATCTGACACTATGTGAACTTCGATTTATCTTTTAACACGGTACGCATAAAATTTTCTTTTGCTGTTGCTTCTATTAAATGAACTTCAAGTATTTTGGATTGTCGTAATCGTTCGTGCCTAATTACTCTTGAAACGGATCCAAATTTCGAACGAACCCATCAAGCGTTAGTTATAATCGAGTTTTCCGCAATTTTATTATGATACCTACTTAAAGTGATTTTATCTTGAGTAGATGAGCGTGTTAAATACGTGAAGCAAAACATGATTTTACGATAAACACTAATTGATAAATATTCAATTTTGTAATGAGAAAATATTTAATACCCATCAATACGAAAACACGACATGTTCCATCAATAGATCCAAGAATTTAATTCCCTGAAACTCATTCGAACCAGAACTTTCTACCACATTAGATACAGAAGCCCCGACGCCTATTACTGTGACTGACGTGAATTCTTCGATCCGTAACTAACTCTAAAGTCACCTGTGAAAGCAAAAAGTAATTAAAATCGAAGAGAGGCTTTAATGAAACTTTCAAAGAATTTCATTCAGGCTCCAAACTAGGTTTGAATTTGCCTTTATTTCGAGTCGAGAGAGAATTCTTTTTACATCACGGTGTCTATATAATATTGGCTACATCCGAATACAAGCATCTAGGTACTTTATAAATAGCTTTCGAAATACTTCGTTTTTTAGTTTTAGTAGCAAGCTAAAAACTGGCACTACAGTAGGCACAGACAGGCAGAGAAGTTGGACTTAAAAGTAAAGGAAAATAAAGAGAAATAACACCTCCATAATTATGCCTCAACTTGCAGTGCCACCCGTGAACATAGCAAAAATCTCGAGTAGTACAGTAGTCGTACAGACTGTTCCTTCGTCTGTTAGTTGGTCATCCAACTAATATTATAAATGTGAAAGTTTGTAAAGATGTTTGGATATTTGGATATTTGGATGTTTGGATGTTTGTCCCTCCTTCACGGTCTAACCGTTGAACGGATTAAGCTGAAACTTGGTACACAGATAGGTTGCATCCAGGAATAGAACATAGGATACATTTTATCCCGATTATAGGTTCCTTTGGGACGAAATCAATATTTTGTTTATCGACTTTTCCGCGGGCGGAGCCGCGGGCATCGTCTAGTGTTAATATAAGATGATAATGAGAATATTAGATCTTTTTAATTAGTTAGTGAAACAATCAAGGAAGTTAGTACTTTCAGTTTATCTAAACTAACAAATCTTAGTCACATCATTAATTGTTAGTATTTGTCCAACTCAAATCGGTAAAAAAATTAAAAACTATACAAACGGCTACTGCCAAGGTAAACGAGTACCTATACACAATTTTAAATTTAATGTCTGAGAAGAATCATTTATTACTTAACTGTTCCCTAAAAGACAAAAGTGTCAATGTTGAAATATAGCTGTCCATTTTGGTGTGAATTTGCGACAAGCGACCCGTCTTACACCAAGACCTATTTGTCTTTAAGAAGATATATAAGACAATAAAGATATATTGGGTTTACAAAGGTGAATCTATTAATCCGTAACACCTATACTAATAGTATACCTAAAGGTAAAAAGTTTGTTTGAACGCGCTTATACTAGATGTACTGAACCGATATAAAAAATCTTTTAGTGAAAGATAGTCCATTTATCGAGGAAGGCTATAGACTCTATAGTCTATATAACATCTAATGTTATATACATATAACATCATGTTAAGATGAACAGGAGAGGAGCAGCAATAACAAAGGCGAAAAAGGCAAAATTATGCGGGCGAAGCCGAGGGCGATAGCTAGTTATAAATAAAGCTAAAAATTTTATATATTTAGGTGTTCGTATCCAACCATAATATTATTTTTGTTTTAAATAAGTACCTTAACTGTACCGTAACCTATATTATTTTTACCAGTCTTCGAATGAAGGTGAATGTTTTCTGAGCGTAAGTATATTATTACGAGTATATGCATGTCCGTTTCTTTGGTCCGTTTCTTTTACTATCAAAACGGCTTGATGGATTTCAACATGATTGCATGAGATGCCACTAGATTCATCTCCATAGTGAGAGTGACATGCGATATGTTACTTTCATTATATCTCCGAATTGTTATTACCATACCCCCTATTTTTTGTATCACGATTGAATATGATTGATGAAAGTTTTACATTATAACATACTTTAAAATAATTTAGATCTCATTACGAATTTAATGTGAAAAAATAATAAGGTATGTGATATTTAACTAATTGAAAATTCTACCGACCTTTAGTCGCGTATAATGTAAGCAAGAATTATCTTTCATTTGCATTCATTGTTAAGCCAATTATCGCAGAGAATTAACCTGTTTATGAGTATTAATTAATTCTACAGTAATTTTACGGCAAGTTAATTAATAATGAAAATGAGCTGGAGCGATGAACAACTGATTATGTACAAATGATGAGACATTTTATAAATGAAATTGTAAATTTTTAACATCAATAGTTGTTTCAATAAAAAAATAACATAAGTAATTAATGTAAAATAATTATTATTTTAAGATCCATTATAGGTACTTATACAGTAAGCCGTGGTATAAGCACATTGCAGATTGTAACCACATGCGTTCAAAATCAAATTTCAAATATTAAAACTCATGAGATTGATAAATAAACAATCCCGTCGAGGACATCTCTCAGTATAGGTAGTTACTTTCCCGAAATATAACCGTATTTTATTTATGATTGAGTAACAGAACTTCTGAATAAGTTGAATACTAACATCGTTATATATTTTATTGTAGGCATAATAGGACACATTTCGAGCGCTCTAAGAACCTTTCTCATGAAAGGACGCTTTAAATTTCACGCGTTCTCTCAAAATAACTGACCCAAACCTTTTGTAGTGGTCGGGTAGAGCATATAAACGTATTTAGGAGGTCTGTACTGGAGATATGGAGAATAATAACGGAAAATGTTACAGGACATATACTTTATTATGCTAAAAGAAAATTATGTATACTGAATATATTTTAGGTCTTAATATCAGGTTAATAATTTTAGGGATTAAGTGACATTTTATCTTTTTTAGTACATTCTACTCAACGGATGAAATTATATTCCTTCTCCAAAATTATCCAAAAAAAACCCGAGTGAAAAATTTGGGGCGGAGTCAAAAAAGTGCTACTGCTACAATGGAAACATATTCAATGATACT
>LGAG01000122.1:1185542-1201164 GCA_001278395.1 Lerema accius
AGCCAAATTATTAATAACGGTACATTTTACCTTGTGTATGGTATACCAATAAAGTTTCTTATGTTTTACTAGTGGACCCGCCCTCGCTTCGCTTCGGGAGACCTATGCCGAGACGAAAGTAAAAAAAAGTAGCTTAAATTACCTACTCCTTATTACATCAGCTACCCGCCAGTGAAAGTCCCGTTAAAATCGAACCAGCCGTTTCAGAGATTAGCCGGATCAAACAGACTGACAGACAGACAGTAATTAAAAAAAAAGTTATTTCGGTGCGTGTACCGAGCCTACGTATGCATTAAGTAAAAAGCGGTTATTTTAATTTTAATTAAAACAGACACTCCAATTTTATTTAGTTGTATAAATTTTTGACTCTGTACACTTTTCAATATCACGTTCAATATTTTATACGAGCAGGTTAAACGGGTTAGTTCGGAAAACATACCGAAGGGCATATCTAGATTGGATAACTGGTAACTAGGTCACCTCGTTAAGCAATCAGCAATTGAAGTCTTCATAATTCATAATATATTTAGAAAAATATTGAATGTTTAGAAAAAGCCTTTGCAAACCACATTTTTGCACGTGTGTAATAAAATCGAACTTGAAAATCACGGGGCCGAAATTAAATTTCAAACCACTACCCTATCAATACATACTGTACCTATACGTTTGTATCAACGTTTACATTAACTATTTATTCCAACACTGCACATTTATATCGAGTTCGTACACGATACTGATGATATGCCTTAGTATAAACAGATACAAACTCGTACGCTATGTATGACGTCAATTCTGTTTTCCATTCAGAAACCGATTTCCTGTTTAGTTTCGATACCGGTATTTGAGTACGGAACTACCCGTTTTACATTTCCCACTTATATTTCCCCGAGGACTAGCGATGAACACAGTACTGATTGCAAATTTTCATTTGTAATATTTCCTTACGATTTCAATTAAATCTGACAAAAGGTAAATTCCAGGAACCTAGAAGTTCTTGAATGGCCTGTTAATTAACGAAAGCTTTTTAGATACTTGATAATTTTAAGATAATTGCGAAACGATAATACAGCTTCGAAAGTTTTCTTATAAAGGGGAATTGAAAATATTATACGAAGTTACACTTCAAGAGTGGTGCTCAAAAATTGTATTTCCAGCTTTCAAATTCAATTCAATTCAAATGGTTTTGTCTTTAGCTATTTATAACTGTTTGTAGACACCCATAGCCCCATAATACGATTCCCCGTATCGTGGATGCTATGAACAACACAAATAAACAAATGACACTTAGCCAGACCGAGATCAGTTCAATTCATTATTCAAACTTCTACCTCGCTGAGGATCAAACTCGGTATGGGTACTCGCCCATTGAAAAACGGTCATGGTAACCATCGCGTCATATGGGTCGTCAAATGTGCAAAGTCATCTCGTTCAACATAGCTTAACTCTAAGCCTCTCAGTGTACCGCCTTTATCCCCCATGCTCAGACCAATAAATATATAGACGCAGTGTTCGAAACAAAAAATTAGGTAATTGTTTTCTCTACTTTTTAGACCTGACATATGTCACCGAGCACGATCTGCTGAGCAATGTACCGGCGTTTTGTTATTAACGTTATTTTCCTACTACGCTTTTTGTTCTGATGGCAATCTAAAAACTGTCGATTTCCTACATAAAATATATGCTTTCCCTAGTTAAATAAATCATTTAAAAACATTCGTTTATTTTTGTACTAAATCACTCCGTTATTCAGTTTTTCCATGTTTAAATTGCATAGATTTGATTGAATTCGTTTTTAGGTACGGAATGCGTTCGGACATATTAATATTTCACTCTGAAATGGGTAGGTAACTGACGATATACAATATGTATGTTGGTCGCTAATATTCACGTTCAATTACGAGGATTGTAGTCACGAGTACATAAATCGTTTATACAAAGTTTAGTCCTTAATCCAAACTGAAATAAATTTTAAATCAGTATTAATAATATTACTTACAACTGATATATTTATTATAGACTTTCTATGACAGTGAATCGTGTCGTTGCCTTTGAGTAGTATAATAACTTCCCATACTTCAGTTGGATGGATAGTAAGTAACTCTGCCAATTCAAACTAGAATACCGTGGTGGAATAAGACCTCGGATTCGTCAATGACGATAAGAAGCCTTAGCCCTGTCGTTGTCCATTATTCATTTCATCAAGTGACAAGTGAATCCTACTAATCCTACTTATATTATAAATGTGAAAGTTTGTAAAGATCTTTGGATGTTTGTATATTTGGATGTTCATAAGTCCTTCACGCTGTAACCGTTGAACGGATTAAGCTGAAACTTGGCACACAGATAGTTTGCATCCATAAATAGGATATAGAATAGATTTTATCCGATTATAGATTCCCTTGGGATTAATCCATTATTTTTTTAAACTACTCATCCGCGGGCGAAGCCGCAGGCGTCGTCTAGTATTTCTATAATAAGTCACTGGTAATATAAAACTTTCTACACTTATTATAAGCTACGAAGACAGTCTATTCTCTCTATTCTCTAAGATAATGATATTTGCCAAACGATGCTATTCTCAGCAAATATGACTTACGTAGTTTGAAAGTCCAAATGTCATTAAACCTTTGTTCGTGCAGGAAAGTTTTCATGTTCAATTCCTACGACCACGAACAATCTCCCAACAAATGTTGCGAGGTTGATTGAGACCTTATCAAGTAAATGAAAATGTTTCAAGTACCAAACTGGAGAAATATTTGCTAATAACTTTTCTATATTTAGATTTGCCTAAGTTCGGAAGATTGCCCTTTCAATAATAGCAGCCTAAAAAGTTTTATTAAGTTCTACTCGTATAAGGGGGCATGATTATATATTTTTTAAGATGTAGATATGGGTAGGTAAGTGTCACTATTTAATTAGCTTTACTCTATAAATTAATTTCTGTGTCATAACATACTTACGTTGAATAATTCTTATACCCACTTGATTCTCGATTTAAATATCTTGAAGGAATTACTCGTAGATCTTACTTGCTTACGTTTTTCCAATAATTTCCATACCTTATTTGAAGAAATATTTTAATATTACAATCATTCCAATACCTTTACTGATTACGTTATTAACGAATCAATAAACTAGATGTTTTTTACAAAAAACGGGATCGTAGAAAAAATAAAATCATCGTCTTTACAAAAACATTTTTAGGGTAGCCAGCAAATAAATACCATATCTTACAAAAAATAAATGGTTTATTACGTATCGGGACTTCGGGACACGTCAAAAGAAGGATTAATAATTGAATTTTATCGGCAACATGAAACGGTTTCGTAGGTACAAAGAAAAACTACTTGCGTAAAGAAAAAGTTTTTTGAAAAATAACTGAGCTAACAATTCTATATCTGAAATCTGAAATACCCTATCTTAAATAGAATCTATATTTATCTCATTCAAAAGAAATTTAGGTGTTTTTAAGTCTCACTGATTCGTTTTAGGTACTAGAAGCCCGTCATCGCTTTGCTTCGGTAAACCCTTTACCTGTTTTTGAACATAAAAAATATTCTAGAGGCCTCGTCATATAAGTTAAGTCATAACGCTATACACTTATAGCCCCACACTAGGATTCCCTGAGAAATGAATGCCATGGACAACACAGAAACACACGAACATACTGCGAATTCCCGGATACACAAATATATTAACGATATTTTCCTTATCCCAAGGAAATAAAGATTGATTAGTATCACATAATTATGTACACAACTTTGCCAATAAACACTCAGTTATCGTCAGTGAAATAGAACAACAACAGTTTCTTTCCATCTTAATTAGTGTTACTAATGACTATATCTGCCATCCATCCGGGTTTCCCGGGATATATCCTCTATCAGGGGGTATCCGGGCAAAGTTTTTAAAAAGAAGCCGGGCAAAGATGATAGATATTACCTGCCCCGACGTGGTAACGGTACCTACATTATAGTATGGTACGACAATAATTGCGTCATATTTCTGTAAACATCACTGATTTGGTGCACGAAGAAAGTGATTAAAAAGCTGTTTTTATCAACAATTCTGGAAATAGCAGTGTCATGGCAACGGCTATTGCACGTAAATTGAATACGTTTAAGCTATTTTTTTCAGGGTACAACGCCAAACAGTATGTATGTCTCGGTTTTGTTATCATTGGATTTTTACGATTGCCCCCGTATGGTAGCCAATTTAAAATAAATACTTATTCACATTTATTGATACCTTCCATATATTATTTTTCTGTCTCTCAGGCACTAAAACTAAAGTATTAAAACATTTCCCTACTTCTATACACTGGTACAATTTATGATCTTCAGTAAAAGTCTAGACACATGCAACAGGAGGGATATAGACATTATTACCTCATCCATTCTCCAGAATAGATCACTAGCAAACAAGTTTGACAGAAACACTAAAACAGGGGACGTCGATAACTCCTTATCAACTAGACTAGAACTATAAAAGCGTAAATGCACTTACGACGTGAAAGTTTATCCAAGTACGAGTACAAGTGCATATATTTTACGAGACGAAAACACTTCGCAGCCAAGGATAGCTGAAAAGTTTCTATTAAATGCACATTCAATATTTAAACCTGTTGTTTTAAAACATGTTAGATGTTATTTAGTAGTCTTTGTATAGATCACTCCTCTTTATAAAACATTTTTTATTCTACAAAAAATTGTGAAATGAGTTTCCTATTGAACTATTTCCAAACACGTAAGAGTTCTTCAACGATGTAACCGGAATTCTCCGTCAAAGCTAGGGTAATATAGAAGAGAAATATCCGGCGTCGTTCGTATCCAAAATTAATGGTGACAACTTGTCATCAGGTGTCCACCATTTTTAATTTCGTCTGCTCTTATGCGCTATAAGAACATTGTAAAAAATTATTTGATGTAACTGTTATAATGTAAAAATTTCGACAGAATATGGCGATCTCTAATGGAAATACACTCTTTTATAGACTTGGCTGTCTTCCGATAAGCAAAAAAAGTTGCCTCAAGCCAAAACCTTGAGTAAAATTCAAGGGCAAAACATCCTATTACACCTATAAACAAAACCATAAATTCTACTAGTTTCAAGTTATTTCCGTGACATTATTTGAAATCGATAGCCGGCGTTATGGGTGTCATTCATCTCTACGAATAAAGGCAAACTAGCTCAAACAGGCGTAAACAAGCGATAAAATCTATTGGTACCGTCTCAATGACAGCGTTTAATGATCATTCATAAACACGTTTTATTAGTACACCACTTTATATTGTAATAAGATGTATAAGTTATAAGAAGGGTCTTTTAAAAATTGGAGTGATCAAGATTATCTATAGATTCACAAAACCACTATATTTTTTTGTGTATCTGTCATGGCGCTGGAGTCAAGTAATATCTTAATTATTATTATTATTATACAAAAAATAAACGCTAAATTATTAGCCTTAGTCATTATAGTAAACAGTCGTTAAGCCACGTCGGATAACAAAATAATAATGGAATGCATTATGCAAGTATGCAGAAACAGGAATACAAGTGTCTTTTTATCACACTATTATCTAACATATCTACTAAATGTCTAGTATCTAGTAGGTACTAAACATTTAAAACTCCCTAACCACCGGAACCATAACCGAAACCGAAACTTGTAACCGGAAGTGCAAGAGACAATACTTTTCTTTAGTTTTTACCACTGATATAGAATCTTCCGCTAACACTATGACCACGCCTCAACCGTAATAGTCCCTCCATTATGCATGCCCAATCTGTGCATGTGGCGTACCGAGTTAGCGTCGCTGTCTAGACCAACTAAACGCGTTATTTTGCACGTACGTACAGCAAATTACAATAATTAAAGATCCTGATCTAATAAACAAACATTTGTCACGTGCAACGATCACTTATGTACTCACTGGTCATGTGATTGCTTTGACTGAGATCAAACTCGGAACGCTTATACAAGAGGCAACCATTTGTCAGAGGCAGCATCGTATATTTTAACCAACGCGAGGGTTAAATATATTAACGATTATTAATTATTAACTAGACTACTATTACCTATTTACTAACAGGACTCATCAACACTAACAGTGCTAAATACCGCGGTCTCTTCACTAACAAATTAACAACAACTAATATTCCCTTTAACAATTATCACTAACAGGAAATACTAATCAACTAGCAGTCACTCTACACTACTGGACATCAATCAACAACTAATATTCTCGTTAACATCTATCACTAACAAAGCCAACTAATGGTCACTTTATAGTTCTACTGTAACGACGTCCATGGGCAGGGGATGATGGCACTGCAAGCTCATTTACTTTTCTTATACCATAAAAAACTAGTTTTTTATCGAGTTCAAAGTTGTTTAAAGCGTGTAGTACCTGGCAGCTAGCCGATGACCTAAAAGTCCGTCGAGTTAAAGTAAGTTTACTCCTGATGATAAATGGACTCGTTGCCAGAAGCTCATTTAGTTTTTGGCAAGACGTTCCTATTGTTATTTTTTATTGATGAAGTCGTTTATGGACGCTTATGGCATTACGTGCACATCTGTAGTCCTGTAGTCTGTAGTATAACACGCATTCAAAGATAGAGATTGACAAACACAAAAAACGTACGAAGAATTTGAGTATCTTTTGAATATCTAATTGCAAGTTAAGAATACTACGAAAAATAAATTGTAAACACAATAAACTAATTGTGTAAAACATTTTATGTCCTTAGAACTTTATAGGAGTTTTGCAACATAAAATTGTCAACGTAGTTAGCCTCATAATTTCAAGGGAAATACCTTAAAAAGTAAGCCGCAAAACAAAAGCAATTTAAACTTAATTCCTTAAAATTATTTACATTTTAAAAGTATTAAATTTCTTACAATTTTAAATGAGCGTCGCTTAAGGACTAAGCGATTTAGCATTTCCATAATATTAAAGTAAATGTTAAATTCGAAACGATGAACGACATACGATCCTATAGCTTAATTGTTAGTGATTTTGCTTTCGTGACAAGAGGTCTCGGATTCATACCATCCTGTTTATGAGACAAATTTTTATTACAGTTATTTTAGACCATAGAAAATACGGGTCTTTGAGCCCCCGAATATATTTTTCAAGCGATTAAAAAAGCTCATGAGTCCATGGCATAGTTTTGTTCACAATAAAATTGGAAAACTCGCAATGTCATCGTATATTTTTAAGAAAAAATTATAGACAAGTAATTGTTACTATATAAAAAAAAACGTAACTAAGAAAAATTGGGTGGTTATTTAAACAAAACTAATAGCGTATGTCATTCTCATATTGGAGACGAATCCAATGACATCCCATACGTTGCATTCCGTCAAGCTGTCTAGGCTGTTGAGCGTGCCAAACAAATGGACATACAATACATACATACATAAATTCATCCGGTCCAAAAACATTGCCTTCCTTCTGACGCAGTCGGTTAAATCTGGTGACCTAAAACACTTATATCACACAATTCAACGCTAAAATGGCAAACTTCTCGCTGCTAATACAACACAAATTCGTTAAGCTACCAACTTTTACTATCTCCGTTCTTTAAGTAATTTCAAAGTTTCAGAAAAATGCCACTTAAACAGCACTTGAGATGGGTACTTTCAGCTTATATTTAAATTAAGGCGCCGGCTTATTTGTGAAATTTAAAACATAATTACTTAAAGAAAGTAGATTAAGATTAGATATACTAGTGACTCACCTGAGTTTGCTTACGGAAACACATTCATGACATTTATGCCTCAGACCAAAAAATATACATAACTAGACGATGCCCGCGGCTCCGCCCGCGGAAAAGTCGATAAACAAAATATTGATTTTATCCCAAGGGAACCTATAATCGGGATAAAATGTATCCTATGTCCTATTCCTGGATGCAACCTGTGTACCAAGTTTTAGCTTAATCCGTTCAGCGGTTAGACCGTGAAGGAGGGACAAACATCCAAACATCCAAACATCATTACAAACTTTCACATTTATAATATTAGTAGGATTATAGACTCCGCCTTTGTAACAAAAAAGCATAGTTGAATAAAACATCGTTATTAACAAATGATAACGTTTCCTGGTACATTTGCGCGGAAGGCCATGCTCGTTGACATACATACCTACGTCAAATCTTAAAAAAAAGAAAAAAAATTGAGCTCACTTTTTTTTCTGAAGACTGGGTCTATAAAACTTTATAATACTTTTTAAATTTTTGACTGGTCATGTAACCCACATTTTACGACGTGACATAAATGTGTGACCTAAATCTCATTGTTAATCTCATCTTAATCTAATTTTAATAAATTCCACATTTATAACAGCAGGATCGTATGTAAGAAAGTTCAGCTTAAACCATACCTGGGCAATGCAACGCGAGCTGCCAAGGTTTAATAAAGCAAAATTCCACCAAGTAAAAGTTTTTAAAGCATTCGCTATAATTACAAGAGTAGTGAAATAACTCACAAGTCTCCCAGGTTCATGCAACACGAACGTGCCGGAAACAAATAGTTTGTCCGATAATTAAAATTCCTAGATTTACACGTTCTACATTTAACTGGGTTTAGAATTCGGTACTGCGACAGAACCCTCGTAAAATAGGCCTGCATAGAACGTTTATAATAGGGGTCAATAGAACTTCTGTAAAGAAATTTTCCTATTCACCCCTTTTGACCTTCTCTTGATGTTATAGGTCTACTATAAAGCTCACGATGATAATATGAGATCCCTTTGCAAACTTTGATTGAAATATTATAGTATAAATTAGATGATTTTTGTTTTTGGTGGTAATGTCAATTTCTTTGGCACGCAGTTTAGCCCTCCTATACTGTATCACTGATACAAATGCAAAGGTATTCTGAGGCCAAAATACCTTACGATGCTACGCCTAAAATTTTACCTTTAACTGCTATGATAGTTTACTTATACCTGCTTCCCAAATAACAATTTTATAGTACTAACAGTTATTATTTTCCAATTAAATTATTATTATTATGGGTACATAACAGAAATATATTCGTATTTCGTGTCGATGTTACAGTACAGAGAGTCACTCGATAAATTTAATGTTCAACAATTTACTTTAACTCCAATGCCTTAAGTTACAACTCCTTGTTTACATTCTCTGAAGCCTATCTGGTTATACAATTTTCTTTTAATCAACCCCTAAAGGAGTCAAGGTGTTCCAGCTGGGGCTTGAAAAACGAATATTATTTTTCTTTCTCCTCCTCTATCTTTTTCAGTAATTCATGGACATCAATAACACTTAAAACAGTTCCGACGCATCGTTATCGCTTCACTGATGCATAGAGGCTTCATTTACTATGTTGTAATCGTGTTTGTTGTCGGCTATTTCCTTAAACTAGTCATCATTAGGGTTTGTAAAAAACTAATGCTAATTGTTTTTTTTTATTTATAGGGCTTTTATGTTTTCTCACATAGCTTAAGTAATATTTAAAATGGAATGAAATCCAACGAAAACTTTTAGGTTGTAATTTTTCATGCCATTCGAATTATCGTGAGTGAACCAAATTGT
Source organism: Lerema accius (assembly GCA_001278395.1). Taxonomy (NCBI): domain Eukaryota; kingdom Metazoa; phylum Arthropoda; class Insecta; order Lepidoptera; family Hesperiidae; genus Lerema; species Lerema accius. The sequence continues at coordinate 1,195,104 of LGAG01000122.1, forward strand.
ATACCTACCGCTTGTATATTGTTCACACTATCCTCAGAATACAATGAAGAAAGAAGAATAGAATCATGACTCGACTTTTCCTCGTGTGAGGGCAACACGTACAGAAATTCTGCTTCATAAAACTGTTCCCTACTGACTAAATCACAGTACAAGGAATGGGAATTAAAGGAATGAATTGGCCAACGATAAATCATTGTTCAGACGGAATTAGCGGCTTCAGAAAACGCCCGGTCATTTAATTACCGCTATAAAAGAAAGTAACGGACAGGGCTTTTAACGCCGTCGTCTTTACAATACCTTGTCTTCGAGAACTAATCAAAGGGATCGATGAAGTTTAATATGGATTGTAATAGCTACTGACTGTTATTACATAAGCATCTAATAGAAACTAAAAGGTTTCTTTTAGCCGACTACGGACTAATTTTTGTGGTGCAGTACGAGTATGTATGTCCACTTCTTTATCACACTTTAGATTACAGCCCACATGACTAAATTAAACATATGAAGTGTCACAAGATTCATCTCAATTGTAGTAGTGACTTACGCTATATATCCTGTCCTGTACATTGACTTACACCTGTAAGTCAGGACACCTGTCCTGTAACTTATAATTGCGAGGGAATGACCTCACCTTTACCTTACAGAAAGCAAATAATTTATTTAAGTGCTTACCTATTACGAAAAATATCGAATAGTCGACATAATGATTCCATCAGCTCTCATATATTTTTATTTCAAACACATTCTTTTAAAGGTCTAAAAGCAAGGCAGCGTTCGAAAGATATTCCCTTTCTTTTGAAATATTTTCGTCACATTTTTTCCACTGCTACAATGCGAGCAGCGAAGCGGCGACGGCGTGAACGGGTGATTCGTTCAATTTATATGTATATTTGTATAAGTATATTGTATAAGTTTATACATTCGGTCTCGTTAGCTACTTTAACTCATGAACGAGTGAACTTTATTTCATTTTAATTATGTAACATAATTCACAGCTACAATTCTTAGTTCATAATAATTATATTTTTTAGGTCAACCTTTTATGCCAATAACGGAACTACATACTATGTACTAACGTGAATTATAATATTTGTATGTATCTGTGTTTGTGTTTTGTGTACTTGTTGAGTTTTTTTATGTTCCTTTTTGTTGTGTTAGAATGGAACCTTAGCGGTTTTTACACTTATTTTAAAGTAAATTTCGCAATCACTTAGTTGCCAGCCGTATAATTACAGACCTAGTTTGTGGTTAAATTTCAACCATAACTCTTAATCTAGCTCATGTCAACGTCAACGTCAATTGACGTAATCTATAATATCGTTTCTACTATTAGCTAAAAAAACATAAAATATATTGGTTATCTACATTTCATCTTACGATATCAGCTAACTTTCCAAGGTACTCTAAAAAATAACAATACTTTTCCATTTGCCGCCGAACTAGAATTATTAAAGAATTTTTTAATCCGACCGAAGACTGATTGATTCCACCTATATCTAGAATTTTCACAATTTCCCGAGCTTCGCGACCGTTAATCCGAACGGCACGGCGGAATTATTCTCGGAAAATTCTTTTAAAGTTCAACTTTTAGGCTCAGGGGAATAATATTGCCTATTCTTCTTTATTTCTTTCCTTATAAGATGCCACACAGTTGATGAAATATACAAGGTATTTGGTAAAATCTTTACTTCCTAGTATCTATTGTGCAGTCTATATTTAATAGTGTATTAAGCAATGATAAAAGTTTTAAATATTATTATGTACCTTTCTAATATGACAGATATAATAAAGAAAGAAAAGGATAGCTGGAACACCGTTTTTTTCCTCTTAAATAATGATTTTTCTTTTAAACATAATAAAAGCGACTGACCTAAGCTATATTCTTCATTGCAATAAAATACCTATACATAGTCGTAAAAATAATGAAGTGCACGAACCCAATTACTAAGAAAACTAAAGCAAGTGTTATACCGGTCATTTACACTTATTTCGGTCGGGCTTTTATTCGCTAAGTGTCGGGCGTGAGTGTAACATGCGATAAGGAACTTCGTTACAATTAATTTATGAATTAAATGCCCTTATGTGTTGCTTACTTACACTTACATACGTATACCTTACTTACGACGTTATGAACAATGACATTACTTAATTTATTTATTTATTGAGGAGTTTCTTTTGCTTGTTATAGTTGAATATGAACAATGTATAAATACGTTTTAATTAAATTCAAATTCAAAACATTAATTTCGTTTTAGGAACTAAAAGCTCACTTAAATATATTCGCATATTAAATTAAATACATTCGCATGATATTTTTTGTATATATTTTTTCTTATTTGCTGGCTTCAACCCTACTGAGTGTGGGTCTCTCCTCATTAATGGGTACGCCTAAACCATAATCTGAGACGTTGCTTCAAAGCGGATTGGTCAAAGGATTAGTAACCGACCCAAATGCGTTCAACAACAAAGATTACACAACCACCCAAGGGCTTTCGACATCCTTCGTAACCTGTCCTCCGAAGCATGGACACACTCAAGATTTTTTTTTCACTAACGGTCACCCATCCACTTTTCGACCGCGCAAGCGTTTAATTTCATTGATCACTGATGATAGACGCAACTTGCCCACTGTTGCCAACTGTTAGACGTACGCAGTTGCTAGACATTTTACCAAATGTTGCTAGAATGCCAGTTTATTTTACTACCAAAAGTTGCTAGAAGTAGCTAGGTATTATAGTAGCTTACAATAAAGTGAAGTGGCAAGTGTTAAAATCATAGAGTAATAATATACAATAGTATAGAGTGCTTATATTGCACAATTTTTATATTGACCACTGAAAAGCGTAAGTTTATTAAACAGTTTTCTTTTCTTTTCTCTTGTATTTGTCTTAAGGACCAAATACTTGATGCGTATAATCAACAGGTACTTACAGCACTGCAGTACCATTGAGGAGTTCAATCGTCTGGAGCCAATCCTGGTAGTAGTGTCACACTATGCTTATCATAAACATGTATTGTCATCGGGGATGGACCAGTATGCAAAATTTCATCTTAATTAGATACCGGGAAGTTGATCATATTTAACTTGCAAGATTCCACCTTCACATACATACATTGCAAGTTAAATAAAAGCTTATAAAAATACTGAAACATCGGCCATGTAACAACAACAAGTTTTGCGAGTGCGAATCATTTTTATTTTAATTAAGTATTTCAACAGTAAGTTACAATAATGTAAAAAAAAAATAATTAATTAATTAAAGAGGAAGATGTCGATGATGATGGCTGGGGTTCATTTTCCTTAATTGATTTTGAATATTTTTCAGTGGTACCCATTTTATGTAGAATATTTTTAGGCAAGACACTATTAAAGCAGCATTTATTACTTTTTCTCAGGGAGTCTCTAATGCAGAGGATTGCGTTCAGAGTTATCAAACTCATTCGGTTTCTTAGTTTATTTTTTACTAAATTCATTTGAGAGAATAATCTCTCTACCTCAGCATTAGAATGTGGCAATGCTAGGCAAGTTAAAGCAAGAGTACTGATATCTTGGTATATGTTATCACCCGCGGAATTTCGAAATTTTTTTACTTCAACCCAAAATTGAAGTATATCTTGGGAATGCCACATATTTAAATGTAGAATGTGCCATTGTTGTATTATTTTATCTATTACTTCTGGTGTAAATCCCAAGATTTCAGCAACCTCGATTATAGTGTTTGACTTGATTGGTTTTATTGCTTCTTCTGGACTTAGCAACGCCATTGATTCTAGCTGCTTGTAGTTATCTGGAAGTCTTTGTTGCAGTTCCTTAAGTAATTTTAGTAAAAAGTCGGAGCAGCGTTCTCTTATTGTATTTAAAGCTTCTAAGTCTAAATTTTGTTGAGATGATGCAGTTTCAAACATGTAGCCAAGATAAGGCCTAGGATTAATATCCCTGTCAGTTATTTGATCTAATAAGTTCCTGTTTACAGGTCTTGGTATTAAAATTCTCTGGCTCACAGATTGTATCAAAGTTGTGAGTGAATTGAGAAGTTTTAATGGATTAGAATTTTCACTTTCAAATGATTTAATTGCTGTTTGAACATCATTTAAAACGCTTTTCAGAAACACAAAATATAAATAATTTCTTTTGTCTTCGAGCATGTTATAAATAAGATCAGCTAAGTAACAATTGTCTTTCCCTCTTGCCAAATTAAAATGTAATTTTAATTCTTCCCACTGTGTCAAAATTTTTGTAATCGCCGGCTCTATTGAAAGCCAACGGGTATCGCACACCTTGGTGATTTTCAACGGGCTTTCGCCACAGTTAATAAGTTCATATATTTTTGTGTATTCCTCTCGCCGCTTAGGAGACACAGAAAACCATTTATAAATTTCTCTAACCAAAAACTCGATATTCCGGGGCAAAGTATTTTCGGATGCATGGGTCACTGCTAACTGTAACGAGTGGCAGACACATCGTACCAGTATCAAATTTTCTATACCATATTCTCGTTTTAAGATTGCATGAACCCCATTATTAATGCCTGTCATAACAGATGCATTATCCGTTCCAATCCCAATCATTTGTTTTATGTTTATGTTGTGACTCTCTAAGCATGATACCAGACCATTCACGATTCCCCTAGCATCTGCACTCTCAATTGAAACCAGTTCCAGGAATGAACTTACTATCTTTTCCTGTGCCGCACTATAGTACCTAATTACAAGACCGAGGTGTTTACTGACACTGACGTCCGTGGACTCATCCATTATAATGCTAAACTTTTGGTTTCCAATATCATCTAAAAGCTCCTTACGAAAGTGCGGCATCAACACATTTTTCATTATTTCTGTACACTTAGTTCGATGCAATTTTAACTCCTGTGTAGCTTTGGAGTCTTTGAAACACGTTTTGCATAGGTCAGCTAAATGGTCTACACTTAATACAGAACAGTGCTCAGCAATGAATAAGGTCAATGCGGCTTCAGCTTCATCACAGGGTCTATATGACTGGCCTTTTGGTACAACTTTGAAAAGAATTTCTTTATTGCCTGTGTATGATAATAGAAAGAAAGTTTAGTAGGATTACTGATAGGTAATTTTCAATTTGCTCTGCCACTCAGGTTTCGATGGCCGGACTAAAGGTATGAACTCCAGTTAGGAAGACAGTATTGTATGACATTATGAATATTATTAAACTTAAGCTATTTCAAAATATTTGAAACCAGTCACGTGAAATTTTCATCGCTGTTAACAGCGATGTATATAAATATTCCATATATTAGACTTACTCTATCTTCCTGTTTAAATGGATTTCATTGAATTTAGGGCAATAATTAATTTATTCATGATAACGAAAATAAATGGTAGATTCCAAAGGTCAAGGGATTGCAACACTGACCATGTGACCATAGATTATAAAACTAAGTTCGATATTTTTAAAATTTTTATTTTAGAAAGAAAAAAACTAAAGAAACTTTTAAACTAATTTTTCTCATAAATGTCTGTCTGCTGTCAATAAAACTAAAACAAAAAGAAATTTTCAATTCATTTACGTACCTGTTTTGAACTCTACTTTCTGTTTATGCTTTTTTGTCTCAGCATGCTTCTTTATGTCATAAATTTTAGCAAGAATTACCGTAGAACAATATGTGCAAAATGCTTTGCTTGAGTCTCCACTTGCCGATTTTAACCAACCTTTAAATTCATCCATATTTTCCCACTCCGGTCTGTATTTCTGTACGTACGTTTTTTTTTTCAGTGGTAAATCCATTTTGGAATTAAAACAACGAGAATTACCTATATATTATGGATAAAAAATAGAACGTAGAATACTAGCAGTGCGTACTATTTTAGATTAGTAATTTGTAGAAACGGGGAATTCCTAACCAACGCCGACTTTCCTTATTGGACCTTATTTATACATATTACTTTGATCTATCTATGGTCTATGACGTTGACCAATCATATCATATCGTCTAGGATCATAGATTTTTTTCTTCCAATGGCGTTGGTTAATTGTACACTCAGCCATAGACGAGTAAATGGAGGCACAGATACAAAAAGGATATTCGGT
>LGAG01000122.1:1223934-1249516 GCA_001278395.1 Lerema accius
ACGTGTGGAATTTGTGGGTAGAATAAGAATGAGTAAACAAACAATGTTATCTCAGTTACAGAGGTTTATGCATATAAAATTTACTCGCTGTCTCAGTTATAGAGGTAAATATGATGATAAATCGAAAGAACAAATCCCAGATATAGAGGCTTACCTCGCCCCACTAACAGAGGTAATTCAGTGCCAAAGTTTTGGGACCTCAGCATGAGTTCCAGTTATGGAGGTTTCTCACTTATCCAGGTCCCACTTAACCAAGTTTCACCGTATTAGAAGGATTCTCACCTTCATTATTCAGAAAATGACTAATCAACTCTAAAATGAAATACCCTTCCTTCACACACACACACGCGCACACACACACAGACACTCCCCTTAGCCGCAATAGTAACAAACGTAAATCGAACCTCTCGTATTGATTTAAAGAATACCTAACCTACATCTTAGACGAATCTCCAGAGAACACTTCTAAATGACATTGACAGCAAAAAGACAAGGGTTTTTGATTAAAAATATATTGGTTTTAAACCCTTCATACATACCCTTTTATATTATACCTTTCCGAGTAATTCCGAGTACCTATACAAATAAAAGTCGATGGAGCATGTCTTTGGTTGCATGTGATTGCATGATATTGCTTTTGATTATTCAGATGGTAGGTTACGTTCTGATGTCAACAGTAATTAAAATGTTTCGTCCATGTTTCTGTTTCCGTGTTTGTGCTGTTCCGATGAGATAAATACAATACTGGTAATACTATAACCGCCTTTTCCGAAATAAAACAAAATTTGGAATATTAGAAAAAGCGAAGTAAAAAAATTTTATCTAGGGACATTTTGCTGATGTATCATCATCTCTTCACAGAAAGTCTGGGCTGTCGCTTAAAACAATTTAAAGATAAAGTAAATGAAAAGTTTTATTTTAAAACGTTGCCGAATGCTGCGCCCCCTAACGATTTGACACCATGATACCTTACTACGACTAATTGCCATTAGATCACATATATTTTCCAGAAAACCGTAACTACATCGATCCAGTAGTTTTGAAGATAAATGGCAACATCCGTTTGCACAAACAAGCAAATAAATTAACACACAACCTCTTACCTTTAACATAATACCATCTCCGTTCCGTAGGAAAAAACTATTTATTTTCCGAGATGAAACGTAATATGACTTGAGTAAGAACTTATATTCATATAACAAATGAAAGGGTAAACAAGTACTCTTGTAACGCGATATTAAAATTTATTACAAGTCAGCGTAGGTAACACCGCGACGACGGTAATTCTTCATACGCCCTCCTAGCTCCAACAGAATTACTCCAATCTCAAAACAACGTTCTTTTTACGTTTTACTTCATGAAATAATCTATTTTTTGGAGGACAGTAAGCCGTGATGTCGATGAAAATATTTACATTTACAAACATATTAGTGATACAAAGAATTTTTATATTAAAAATCTAGCCATACGCATGTATTTTTCATGTAATGAGGATAGCAAACGAGCTTGCAGTGCCACCATCCCCTACCGTCCATAGATATCAACGACAAAACTGCTACACCGTCATGGGATAGTGGTTTGTATTCTATGCCGCTCTCTCTATACGGCTTAGCGGCTAAATGTTTGTCACTGAACTTTACAACTATACTGATTTTCATGAAATGTGTTCTGTATCAAATAGGTCTCTAGATAAATAAATTCACAATTGGACTCGATCAGTTATAAGATTAGTCATATTAGAGGTATTCAAATGCCGTATCTAATAACATTGTTAATACGATGCGTAGTAGATAAAAGTATCGATTCTTCATTCGAAATGGGATGAGAAATATATATTTTTCACTCGAAAAACAATCTCTCAAGTCTGTTTAATTAAACGTGTACGCTTCGTGAATTATTGAGGGACTTAAATTGTATCTTTGCGGTAGACGAGTCGTCGGTAAAATTTATACGAGTACCGTAGGAAAACGCCGCAAGTGTCCTTGGAAAGGGCCTGAAAATTGTATGACTCCCCGAGAGATAGCCTTAATAACGCAGGCAAATAATTAATTATTCCCCATAATTGACTTCCTGTGTGTACTTAATTGGCAGTGAAAGTATTTAAATTATTTACTTATTATGGACCATACAAAAGATCTGGATATTTACCTGTACAAACAAAGCAGTCCTATTTATTTTCGCACTTTCACGTTTTGAAATCTTATTATATTATTCCGAAACCAATATTGTGTATTTAAACCTAACATATTTTGTACCAGAGACGTCCTTAAACCACCAAAAAATATTCTACATTGAATGCGTCCTTGCTTTGTCATCTTTATAACAATTTTATGCCGTCTCGTTTTTACACAAAGATAAAAACGCTGAGCCGTTTTCATGTCTTCACGAAGCCTTATAACATAACTGCTTCTTTATGTACAATATCATTGTTTTGGTTTGATTGCATTGGTCTTCCGTACGGGAGTTCCTGGATTTAAACCCCCACAGCACGTACCTCTAATTGAAAATGTTATGTGCGTATTAGACAGGTACTTATCACTTGCTACGATGAAGAAAAACATCGTGTGGAAACCTGCACAATTGAGAGTTCTTCAAAAGGTTCTCAAAGGTGTGTGAAGGCTGCCAATCCTCACTAGGCCAGCGTGGTGGACTATAGCCTGCACCCCTCACATTTTGAAAGGAGGCTCTAGCCCAGTAGGGGGACAGTTATTGGTTGTGATGATGTTAAAGTACAATTAATTGTTACAGGGAGTGTTAATAACCATATTTTACAAGCTTTTATTAAGTTTCACCTGTCCCGGTGTTTGTAATGAAATCTTGCAAGCAAAATTTCACCCACTTCCTGGTGTCCCATTGAGTTAAAATGTTACACACTGGTCCAGTCCTGATATATAAGTCCTGTTTATAATAAGCATGATGTGATACTGCTACCAGGATTGGCTCCAGACGATTGAACTCCTCAACGGTTAACAGTAGGAACTTGAAATTTTGCATTTTAACTTTTTAGTTATTTTTCTTATTAACAAGTAATAAAAGCTTGTTTAAGGAAAATATTTTAATTTTACTTGTTTTGTTTCAGGTGAATGGTGTGTGGGGTTTACCAGCAGTGATGTGTGACTGTTACATCGCTATGGATGTCACTTGCTCCACTTCAAGTATATTCAACCTAGTCGCTATCTCCGTCGATAGGTAAAACAATCGTCAACAAGAATTCTCATGGAAATTTCCACAAAAAATATGCCTAAGTATATCAGATTCAGATTAGCCAATCAAAGGTCCAGTTGTAAAGGTGTAAAATAGTTTCTTTATAAATAGAAGTACGTAGGTGCGTATTCTGAAGACTTTCAAGACGTCATTGACCTTTAACCTCCCATCCCCCTCTCGTCGGTCTGCTCGTTTATCGGCTATTACATAAAAATACCGTCTATCAATCTGCCCTACTAAAAAGTAACTGAGTCATCGACGCGACATCGCACAATATCGTATTATGGTTCATTAAATTATTTGATCAGGTCGCCCAAAATAGATCGCTAAAGGTGTTCGCCCACTAAACGTACTTAAGTACTTGCTAGTACTAGACGACGCCTGCGATTTCACCCACGGACGAGTTTCCACAAAAAGTATTGGAATTAAAACACAAATGATCTTATTTCTCATCATCATCGCAACTGTTCCACTGCTGGGCTCGGGTCTCCTCTCACTGTGTGAGGGGTACAGGCCATAATCCACCACGCTGACGTAGTGCGGATTGGCAGACTTCACACTCCTATGAGAACTCTTAGGCGTGCAAGTTTCTACACGATGTTTATGTATTCTATTCCTAGAATGATGTTATGACCCATCACATGACTATGACACCTAGTCTCTATTGCTCAGTTTAATTCAAATCCATTTAACCGTTGATCATTTAGACAAACATTAGGTTGACATCATCCCAATGGATTGTTCTATTCTTCGATGTGATTTGTGGACAATTTTTCAAGTTCTCCCATACAACGTTTTGCTCGTGAAGAAAACCCAGACATCCTAATAATCAAATGGTGGTCCTTGCTATCTTCAATTTAAGATACATCACGCTCTAATACGGTTATGGAAACATTTTCAATCGCGCCCACGCAATATACATAAACCGATTTATTTCAGAGTTGTGTACATTTGTAATTAATTATTATCAGTTTGACGTAGGAAAAACACGAGAAATTTCTTGCCAAAACTCAGCGCAGTTTTTCCACAAGGACTTAATTTGCTGAATTGTAAGATTTTATCACATTAGTCTCCACGAAATTGAACGTAATAATACTTTGGTTCAAATAATCTTACGTATGAGAATAGAGATTTAGAATTCATATGTTAGGTACATAATGGTTTTGTTTCAACTCATTGCTACCACAATAACCAGGTTTTTATTATCGTTCAAATATTACGTAACACAAATTTTGAAGATTATTGAACCCCTATGTAACTGTTTTTCTGTTACGTACGTCTGTTACGTACGTTTAAATGTTACTTAACACCCAGGTGACAATTTTACAAGGTGACAGTTTCCGACCTAGGAGAGTTATATTCTCTAGTTTTTTATTTAGTAACAAAAAAAACAATGTTACGTACCGCGTTATTGGATTCCCGCTCCACCCTATATAAAGCATCATAACATTTTACAAGACCTCTCAACCCCGAAATTGCGTTAAGTAATACTTGAACGACTCCTTACTGAGACAAACTAAAGTACACTGCGCCAAGTTACTGCTCAGTTGCTTAAATCAGTCGACTAATTACATAGATTACTTTAGTTAATGGATTAAATTCACTGTATGTTCAGTAAAATGCTTACACACCCTTATATTATTTTTACGACAAATCCTCTCGTCTGGATATAAAATGAAGGACCTAACGACGATTGACATTGTCAATGTGATTATTTGGAATATCTATTTAGGAGGAATATCTATAAATAACCTCGAGCGCGTTGTATTTTAAGACTTATTTGTATTCGTAATTCCAAATAAATAAATAAAATAGACAATTATTAGTATTACATATAAAAAAATTGAGGTTTAGCTGTGTCATAGACACGGCTGTGTGTTGTATGTGAATTATGATTTATTATTAAAAAAAAATTTCGTCGTAGAATAAGTTTAAAATTGCGGCGCTTCGCCCTTTATTTTTCACTGTTCTCACTTATTCTGTATTCACTTTGATCCATTAGCTATGCAGTGATATAATTTAGTTTTGAATGTAGACAAAAAAATTTAAACTACAACCCCAAACTGTATCAAAAATAATCAATAGTAAGACGGCAAATTTAAAGACGTATTCACGACAAAAATAAAGTAAAATGCTATTACCATTAAATAAAAAGAAGATATTTATGAATACGAATTTATAAAACTCAATAAAGACGTGAATCACGTACAACTGACAAATGTAAACGAACGCGGAACAGAATGTGTTACATTCCACAGAGATCAACTGTGGAGTGTCAGATTACTCTCCTTTTAAAATCGATACCGTTTTGTTACGCTATTTTAGTCAGTAATAGACGTTACTATTGTACCCACATCATATGAAAACATGAAATTAAAAGATTTTTTTTTAAACAACCTTTTATTACTTGTTAATAAGAAAAAGAACTAAAAAGTTAAAAAAGTACAAAATTTCAAGTCCCTACTGTTAACCGTTGAGGAGTTCAATCGTCTGGAGCCGATCGTCGTAGCAGTATCACATCATGCTTATTATAAACATGCATTGTCATCAGGATTGAACCAGTTTGTAAAATTTTAGCTCAATCGGTCACCGGGAAGTGGGTGACATTTAGTTTGCAAGATTTGATTACAAACACCGGGACAGGTGAAACTAAATAAAAGCCTGTAAAAAACAAAATCTTCCAAGCTTTCTATTGTATGTATCGCCATCCATAAACCCAGTGAAGGTTTCAGGTATTTTCGGGGCATGAAAGGCTTTAATATCTATCATATTCGAGATACTGGAATAATCCAAAAGCTTATTACGCTTTCGAGGACATATTGTACAGCTTTCATAACATCAATGTTTCCTTTTAAGGCAAGAAATAACCAACGTTCGATGTTTTTTCTTTTTAATACATAAATCACATATAGACTTAGTATTTTAATCTTTATACTTGAAATTGGCAAATATTATTTTATTGTTGGCTTTTCGCTTTGAAACATTTTATATTCTGTTGGCCGAGTCACCAAGACGACCTTTAATAAATTACAATTTTCTACCAAGAGTCATTATTTTAATTGCGAAAGCGCAAAGTATTAGAGAATCGTAATGTCAAAGATGTTGACTTTTAAATGACAAGTGCCACTTTAAAGTACCGTTTAATTTAATTAGAACTGGTTGCAAATTCAGGTGATTAATTCGAAACATTTTAAAATTTACTTATCATGAAATGCAAGTAGTTTTGATGTCAAATTTTAATGTTTGTTTGAAACAGATAGCGTTTTAAACTTTTATCAGCGTAGAATAATATGAGCATAAAATGTAACATGAAGAGGACCTGTTTGCATTTATGAAGATTTCCAATTATACTTACGTAATACAAAAAAATATATAAATAGCACAAAACATACATTTTTTGGCCGCGCTTCGTTGTGGTTCAAACCTGTCATACTCATTTAATTCCTCATTTTAACACTCGACTACACCATAAAAAGGGCAATGAATTTCAGCAGTCGTGTCTTTTGTTTTTACAATAATTAACTACAGCTACACCCTTTTACGATTTCTTTTGATGTAAAATCAGTTGCTTAAAATCACTCATCTTCTCCACAGGTACATAGCCGTCACTCAGCCAATCAAGTACGCGAAGCACAAAAGCAACGTTCGTGTCTGGATGATGATCGCCATAGCCTGGCTGGTATCAGGAGCTATCGGTCTTCCTGTCGTCCTGGGCCTCAACAACACCCCCGACCGGAGTCCTAACCAGTGCCTCTTCAATAGCACCGATTACGTCATCTACTCTTCCCTTGGCTCCTTCTACATACCTTGTATCATCATGATGTTTCTTTATTACAACATATTTAAGGTAAGTTTTAATTACAAGAATTTTTCTTTTTTTTATTGATATGTTTATGCGCTTACTTAACTGGCAACGTGGTTGGATCATATCACTCTTTCAGCACTTTTTCACTCTTTGGCTCCATAATTTTCTCTCTCTGTAAACACACGTATATGAATAATGTGAATATTTGTTGAACAAATAAATGAACGAAATATTGACTAATTACAACGGATTATAACATTGGCAATGAGTTTTGAAGTGAAAACTATTTTTCCTTTTATACACTATCATTGAAGAAGAATTTAAATAAACGGTTAAAGTGATTAACGAAAATAATTATCAAGTGGACTCGGAAAGCGTTAACAAATTTACCTAGAAACTGAACCGTAACTAGTTACTTCAAATTTATTCGCTAACTTGTATTGTGGTCGGGCAGTAAATTTTAACAGAAACACGTGCTAGAAGCCGTGGGCTCCAGTAATTTAAGTGTCTCACAACGGTTATCCATATTTAAATCTAACTTTTAACTACCCTGAATTTACAAATATTTGAAATTATCTTACTCAATGTTTTCTTTAGAATATCTTACATGTCCTTCACTAGTTATATCAATTATATGTATATATCGTCAGATGCATAGATAGATAGTTACGTATATTCCAATGTCCAACTTCATCAAGTATAACTCGAATACAGACTTTTCACTTGTTCTCATATTGCCAGCGACGAAAGTAGGATCTATGTTTGGCAAAATGCCTATCTGTCACCCTATGGCTTTACTATGTAATATATTAGGGCATATATCTTAGAGTATATTATTTATTACAGTATTACACAGATTGGCTTACACGACAAATCATTAGAAGAGACAGAAAGGCGAGTTTTACTACGCAACCGTAAAAATACTATAAACAATTTCCACGATCGAAGCTATCGACATTTCTATTGTATCTACCGTTATATTTATTCTTTATGGCGTATATAATATCCAATATTTCCCATTCCACGCAGATAAGTGCTAGCGATAAAACTTTTACAGAATACAGTCGAGTTGAATCGCGGCACGTGACAAGAATCGGTCGTGCGTGATGAGGGAAAAGTACGCAACTTAGAACAAATACTTTTTGAGGAAAATTGATTTTGAACAACGAAAATACATCTATAAACGTTAAGTATTAAAAATTCTAACAAAACCAAATAGTACATAAAAAGATTAAACAAAACCAAGTCACTCTACAACTTTAAAATGAAATCTTTTGCGAAAATCTTACGAGTGAGTAAATGAGAATACCAAGGAAATGCGTTACGTAGACTAAACCTAAGCTCTACAAAATTAAGTCAATTCTCTCGGGCTGCCTAATCAATGAGCGTCGCGACGCCCAATTGAATTACACCAACTACATATCTGATTGAGGAAAAATATGTGTAGGCAGTAAATAAACTGATTCTTAAACAAAAAGGACTAACTGATATATGACAATTGCCTTAGTATTTCTATCATTCATAACAATTTTAGGTACTTACACATCAAAAGAGGTCGTATGTTATGCTTTAATAATGTTGTTAAAATATACTCAAACGTATGATTCCTCTATTTTACCCTCAAGAGTTATGACATATTTGATTTGTTTCAGAATTAAAGTATTTCTCATCAAAAACTGACTAGTTTCATGAAATCCATTTCAATCTGTATATGTATTCGTTCTAAACGATTTCCCACTTAGTTTTATAAATCACATGCAATAAAGCCTTATTTATTTCTTTGAAGTGCACCGACCACGTAGTTTCAGACTTAGCATCAGGTGGCTTCATTACGACCGTATTTTATATGAAATACCCCCATTTTCTACCAATAAATTGCAAGCAATATAACTTTCTTGCAGTTCCATTGAACTTATACTTCTGTATATGGCAAAAACAAAAGCCAGTAACTTGGTTTTAAAAATACAATTAAAAGAATTTAAACACCTACTAAATCTAAACCAATTTATCAATGTTCACTTCCAATAGATAACCTTATCAAGGTTACACCATATTGTAATAATTTTGGAGGTATAGTTATTACGATACACACGCACATAGGCTCTTGTACATCCAGTTTTAGTATTTGTTTTGTTCAATATTGTGAGCGATGCAACACAGAACGAATAAAGTGAGTTGTGACATTTTACCTAAGAATCCTTTTAAGTTCGAACTCTATCCGTAACTGTCTAATACAGGTGTTATGTCATTTTTCAAACCTAACGTAACGTATTAACGTATTAACTTAACGTATTATCTACAGCTTTATAAACCGCACTTTTGCTATATTAGTTGTTGTTCAATTATAGTTAATATCACTGTCATTGTAAAAGTTATTAGATCTCAATATGAGATGCATAATGGTCTCTAAATGCTTTAGATTTAAAGGGTGCATTAAGTTATAGTTACCCGGTTACCCGAGTGACTTAAAAACTACTACCTTGAGTTGGCCACTAACTCCTCTACCAATCCGCAATAGAGTGATAAAGTATGCTCCAAGCCTCCTTTGGTTTGAGAAAAGACACGTTCTGTAGCCTACAAATTGAGGCATTCTCAAAGCAAAATTTTAAAGTTTAATTTTCTGTTATCTAAACTTTTTGAACACGCTTATGGCAGCTCTTGTATGAATCTCTTTCATGAATGAGTTCGTGTTCTATCGCTCCCCGTTGAAGGTTAGTGGGTTAAATATTTACAAGTCTGTCCCACACTATCGCTCAAACTCACTGCACGAATATTCGCAACGAACAGCCATAGCAGACCTGTGTAAAATTCTGTACTTTTTGAAATGTTGGCTGAAATAAAACAAGACTTAAATTTATTGTGAAGCTTGTAGCCACAACTTTATGTATAATTTATTTCGTATGGACAGTTCCATTTATAATAACTGACCTTTACATCATTACAGTATCGGATCCCAAGGCAATTCTTAACTCTACCTATACCTTCTCTCTACCTTCCCATTCCCAATTGACACATAAAAATTAGACGAAAATATTTTACTTCTTAGTGTATGTATGCAAGGGATGACGTAGGACCGTAACATAATTGTATCCTACGTGTTCCGTGCCTTATTGCTATTAGGCAGAACCCTTAATAAAGAATTCAAGGCTATAGATCCCTTTATCCATATTAAGGAAAAATATACGCATTCGAAGTTATGTAATTATTTAAGAGCGGTCATACCCATACAAGAGATCGAGCGTGGTTTTAATAAATTACTTAAACAATATTATAAATTTCATGATTTTGCAATTGAAACTAATTTCATTGTTTAGAACTTTCATTTGATTCCATTGTGTTGAATAATAATTCAATTAATGATTGATGAAATTGTAACGTCTATTGTATAATAATTTAAGCCGGATATGGTATAACATGTGGATTTAACACAATATAGTCCACAGTTAACTGGGTACAATAGAATCGTTAAGGCCGCGGCCATACATTACTGAACATTGTTCTCTGTACTATTAGATTAAACTACGCATAAACTGTGGTGTAATTGGTTACTACAAAGTACTAATTTTCAATTGCTGTCTCACAGTTAGGCGAATGAAAATTTAACGTAAATTTTTATGTTATCAACATAGAATTATACTTCTCAATTTCTTTGCCAACAATGGGTCAATCCAACAGAGTATCCATCCATACAAACATCCTAGACAGAATATACAACCTATACGCTACGAGTATGTACTTGGTGAAATTGTTTTTAATTTCACTTACGATAATTATTTTTTCTTGCCGCTAAACTAATTTTGATATACCATCGCATCCCAAGCCATATACATTTTTAATACACCGCGCCGGAGCCGGGCAGCTGTTAGCAAATTAACCGATATCAAAGAGACTGGAAATTAGCGCGACCCCAAATACGTTTGACTCTCTGAAATTGGACTTGACAGCTCTGAGTACGATTAAGTAGTTACGGCAAACATTAATGTATTATTTGGGTTGAACTGATAGATGAAAAGTAAACAAGTCACGTACGAATTGGACGTGTGTATTATTTACGAATTAATGATCGTGTTTGTCATTAGCAGTAAATGATGTTTCATACAAGTATTAACCTATCTTTGAATTCTCATTAATTTAGGTTTCTACAGTAGGTAAGCAATAGTTAGATATCTTGATTCAAACATTCTTCATTCTAACTAGATTCAAAACTTTCTTCGATTCAACCATTATTATAAAATCCCCACTCAAGACTTACATACGTTGACTCTTTGAAAATATCGGAACAATAAAGAACTGGAGTCGTGTATAACTTTTATAAGTGCCACCACGCTGGTTAAAAGTTGGAGTACAAAATTCCTATTCCCGCAGTTTTATTGTATTGACACAGTATTCACTATATTTCTTGTAATAAAAGGAAAAAGCCGTTATTAGCTTTTCTTAATATCAGCATTTCGCTACATAAAGGAATCTTATTTAAACGATGACTATTTTACTCAATAATCAGTGCCAAATTCTAGAAACGAACAAAATTTAAGCCTTTCTCCCATTCGCACTACAACTATACTACATATATACCCCGAACCTAGGTATGTAAAATACTAGAATCTACTACTAGTAGTACAATTATTGTATATGAAAAATAGTATAATAATTGTATATTAGCACTAAATAAGAGAATCTACTATATGTAGTAAAATTGTATCGAAAGAGAAATGACTTTGCCTCTTTAAACAGGCAATCAGACAACGAGCTAAGAAGCAAAGGGGAGCCAAGAAATCCTCTTCAGCTGTTACATCTGCAGTATCCAGTGGTACAGCTGCAGTCGTCATAGAGAATATGGGACACACAAACAGAATTCCCGATCTACAAGAAGACAAACCAACAAACACTGCTTCGGGAAGCAACGAAGACGATGATGATGAAAAGTTAGTAGTTGTGTATCATCTTTAAGCACATCGTGATACAAGTCGCTTGATTTGTAAATTGTATAGCACTGTAGTGCGTGCGTAGATAACAGTATTTAGTACTTAAGTAGTGTTTATGAAAATACAAATGCTTGTTTTAGCTTTCAAACAAGCTCGATACTTTTAAAATCAACAACTAAATATAAAACATGCAAGGTAAGGTGGGGTAAGACTAACACACGGGGTAAGACTAACACTGTCTATTATCTCGATATGCACTTGAAGAAATGACATGTGTGTGTTTTAGCCGAGAACATTTACATTTGTTCTATCTTACAGACTGGAATAATTTCTTATTTAAGCTATACGTATCGAGATAATCGACAGTGTTAGTCTTGCCCCGTGTGTTAGTCTTACCCCACCTTACCTTAGTTTAATTCAGTTAAATCTTATTCAACTTGAAGGTTTATAGGGGTTAGCCTTCTCGGTCGGTTGTAATGTGACCCCTCTATATAATAAGTAATATTTTAGCGAAGATAAAGATTGCTACGGTAAATTACGAACACCTGCCATCTATTCATTACAACAGCACTCTAATTCCACTTAGCTTCTCCGTTACAAACCTTGACCTATTTATGTCGATGGCTTTTTTACTTGGTAAATCCTTTTTACGACACTTCTTCACAAGCCAATCTTAATAAGAACTCCAATTACTACAAAATCTTTTAAAACCCTTAACAATACATGTATTTAGCGCAGTTGTCCTGTGTTTAAAGTACCGACTGCAACCAAAACAGCTGTCTGTTTAACAGAAGCAAAAGTTAAGGAATCACTTGTCTTCTGTATTCTATCATAAAACATCAAACGACTCCATTTTTCTCAAAATTCTTAATTATCGCTGCAGTTATACACTTCATTCCACTGATATTTAAAACAAATATTACACTTCAGATGCTGACAAAAAATAGTCGACTCAAAAAGCTTCGATTAGTTATTGATGACATAACATAGCTGCAATATTTCACTATTTAGAAGTGATGATAAATCACACAAAGAACCTCTAAAAGCTACTTTGGATTACTTATGTGCTCGCTCATTTATAATCCCAATGGTGATTGGTTACCGTCCAACCGCTCATAGGGATATCGATGCGATGTAATAAATATTACATTTTTAGCAAATCTTACTTCGTGCCAGGAAAGAGTACTGAATAACCTTACTGTCTTTATAACCTAACTCTGATAGAACAGAAATGGGTGCGTATGCCGAGGAGTTGGCCAACACCAGGTCTGCTCGCTTTATGCTAGCTGCTGTCGTGGAAGAGACTGGTCTGTAAGTATGAGGACACATCATAATAGAAGAAGAAAGTCTTAACGTTTCCAATAGTATAATTACTGTACTATACAGTACACAACACAAACTACACTTGACAACACATTTCGTAACTAATGAACAAAGATAAACTCTGTAAGATGATGTAACCAAAACACAACATCTAATACTGAACTTCCACTAGCACACTTGCTAGGAATTCTTGCATAAATTGCAGGATTATTACAAAATTCTCATAATTGGGCTACGGGGTCGTTTAGAAAACAGAAGACATTTCTATTACCCTTTCATACCGTGTTGGACATAACGTAATGATCTGATTATTATTGCTAATTGCTCCGCAATCTGAAATGACTGTATCCCTTTAATTTTAATGACCAACTTTTGAAATTACTAAGTTATATTTTTTTTTAGACATTAGCAGTCCTATTGTCTGTTAGACGATATAAGCAATGGCCATTAGTATCCAACTATCCACCATGGGTTTTGGATGACACATTTTTATACAAATGTGAAAGATAATTTAATTTTCTTTACCAGAATCATGGCTAATCTCGCATCTCCAATACCAATTATGGACCCAAACACAAATAACGACTCGGGATATGCTCCATCGAACATGGATGCGGACAAAGACCACAGTCCACCACCTTCTCCGACAAAGAACAACGTAGAAGATAAGAAGAAAGAAGAGAAGGAAGCTCCAAAGCGTCCTGAGTTGAAGTAAGTTTTAGAACTATGTTATATTTCATATTATTTAAACGAAACTAAAAAAATTACATGTTTGTATGAAAAGACATAGCTTGCAGTTGTCAGACGGAAGATTACACTGATATACGGTTGATGTTGATATTGGTATTTCCCAGCCAGGCATGTCGAAACTACAATACTATGCAAGGGTAACTAGCCAAATATCAAGACCATTTGCGTTAAAGTGCACTGGCTTAGTAGAAGCCTATTAACAGTGCTTTGCGGGACTAACATCTAACTCATCAAAGTATCAAGTTATCACAGGTCGCTGCTTTTTTTGTTACAATCTTGCATAGGTACCCTTCTAATTTAGCTTCGAGGAACACAACACAATCTGTACAATAGTACTTGCTCAAAGTTATATTTCATTAATATCGCCACCAATAAGTACCGCTGAATTTCATGAATATATCTAAAGATCAAAGTTGAGTCAATCATTTCTTAGTATGGATATAATCCGTCTGGCTAAGAGCGCATCTAATATAGTAGAATACAGTGCCGAATATTCGGAATTCTACATTGTTTCCAATGTCTGCTGAAGGTAAAGTAGATTGGTCTAGTCGTGAATGTCAGCAATATCTCGCCTTACTACAAACGTGCTTGTTTCACAAATATATTATGTACGATATAACTAAAGGTACCTTCAAAGATATTTGGAATTTACTGCCAAGGACCTACGCTGCGTCTTACAAACTAGAGGTGCAAATAACTAGGAAAATTGAAATATTTAATCTACGTAGAAAATACTTGACATACTTTATATCTCGTTCTATAGCTGCGATGCCCAGTCCTGATGAAAAACACTAAATTACATAGAGTTTTTAGTATGTTGTTGATTGTAAATTATTATTCTAAATTATTTGTTTGTCGTTTTATGAACTAAAACATAACCTTCGATTATAAATCTTTCAATTGTTAGTTGCCGAAACATTTTTGGTTTTATAAAATCTATCGTTTAGTAATGTTAAAATGTCTACCCTGTACGAGAAATCAATCATAGTTTAAACACGACTATAATATGGACAGCAAATTGTTAAATACCTCAAGGACCGAATTCATGTAATATTTAATATTGAATTCCGTCAAACAAAGGCTCCGTCTAACTTCGAGTTGAACGATTTAACGAATGAGAATGTGACCCACATTCGACGCTATCAATTGCGTTGATGACATAACCAATCAATTTTGGAATGAATTACTAAAAGTTACCACAACTGAACCTATTACACGGAGTTACCCGACTTTACGCGAAGTTAGGTACAGTGGTCATGAAAAAAAAATAATCGACCAAATCTACTAGACAATTAGTTTGCTTAAATATTACCTGCCCCTCTATTCAAAAGAAATAACATATTATACCTACTCACGAATATAATGAATAAATATTTTGAGGCGTAATAATGACACAGTCTTGTTAATATTTAAAAAGCTAAGACATTTTTACAAGCTTTTATTTAGTTTCACCTGTCCCGGTGTTTGTAATGAAATCTTACGAGCTAAATTTCACCCACTTCCCGGTGTCCAATTGAGCTAAAATTTTACACACTGGTTCAGTTCTGATGACAATGCATGTTTATAATAAGCATGATGTGATACTGCTACCGGGATTGGCTCCAGACGATTGAACTCCTCAACGGTTCACAGTAGGGACTTGAAATTTTGCACTTTTTAACTTTTTAGTTCTTTTTCTTATAAACAAGTAATAAAAGCTTATTTTTTTAAAAAAACTTTTAAATTTACTTGCTCTAATTGCCGTATTACTTCACCTTTACGTTTAAAGTAAGCTGCGTTTATTAGCTTAGTTGAAATAACTGAACTATCTTTCAAATAAAAAGTGAAAACTTTATTTTATTTAATCACTGTTTTATTTTTCAATTCGCATGAAAATCAGATTACCGTCATTGTTAACATTTTTTGCATGTATTTCCGTTCATGAAATCGAATAAAAGCAAGCGTATGCAAATGATTCGACTGGAATTAGGGATGTTGTGCAAAAATTTTAACGTAATTTGGGGTCATCAAAAATTGGCGCCGTTCACAAGCGAACTAAACTCGTTTGTTGCAATTCGTGCATGAAGTTAGAGGGAATTCGACAGCAAATTCGTGGCGAGTTAATTTACTCTATTTCTCTTTAGTTTTCACATCTCTTCTTCCTAGAAAACCTGGTTGAATTTCTGCTAATTATAAAACTTTAATGGGACCAAATTATATTTTACATTATCTTTTCATAGTCTTGTTATGTTTTTTGATAGACCCAAACTGATAGTCAGAGCAATATATTTGTTAATCATTGTTCGTGTTTTTCACTCTGCTCTAGAGACGATTAGAAGGGTGATCACTAACCAAAGTACTAAATTGGCATGATAATGGGTAAATATTCCAGGCCACCCCAAATACAGCCAATAACAGCAACCAAAAATTTACAAATTTAACTTTCAATGGAATAATAATAGTTAATAATAAAAGACGAACTATAATAAAACCAGAGGCTTTAAAGAAGTTGAAGATTAATTTAGTAACTTTGAAACAAGTTAATTGCGTATTTCAAAAAACATTGTTATACTGTAATCATTTGTTCGCAAACCCGTATCTCCATTTATTCAGAACCGCAAGCCTAATTGGATAATTCAATAAAATAATTTCATAATGAACACGATTGTCAACAATAATCGCTACATGCACGTGGATATAATGTCGCAAACTCGCAAATAGCAAATTGGTAATTGTTAATCTCTTAAATGTTGGTATTTATAAAATATGTATTAATTTAATGCAACCACGCAAATACTCAGAACGTATTATGAGGAACAAATAATAAAATTTAGAACGGTAAAATATTATTTGAAAATGAGTTATAGGCAGGTCTTACCTATGACATCAATCATTATGAAACTATCGTAGGCGTGTTTGTAATTGAAATTCTACTCCTGCACGACTAAACTAATTTTGAAAACATTGGGGAGTAGACACATAAGACGGAGTGAACCGAGTGAGTATGATTTAGAAGTACAATAACCCATAACTAGTAGTGTTACCGAGATTTCAAGGCATCAGCCAAAATATATTATTTGAGATACTAAAACGTCCGTAAAAATACCTTTATTATCTTAATGAGGCTATTGGGATATAAAATAAAGTACAAAGCAACATCTGCTGAGTCATCTTGTTTGTAATATATTTTCATCATCCAGTTTAACAAAACTCCGACAAATTTTCATCAACTGTGATATTTGCCAACGCAGATGTTACTGCTTATTACTGTTTACTTTTTATCTTTTGATAAATTCAGGACAAAAGAATCAGTGGACGTGATTTATCACCGGTACATTGCGATTGTTTTCTTTGACGCGAAAACAAATATCTTTTGTATCGGGTCATAATTTCATCACAAACGACGTCAAGTCGTTTGTCTGTTGTTTCTTCCGATAACTTGTGCCAACGTCCCGGAAAATGCACCTTTTATTGTTTAATGGTATGGAAATAACAAACAGATTTACTTAAACCTCATGCTAAGTTTTATGCGACACAGTAAACACAATCCATCCTAGAATTAAAAACAGCGGATTTTGCTAAGTGCAAGTGTTTTTCACCATCGTCTGCATGACACTGCATTTTTGTCATAATATTAAAAGTTCTATCATAAACCTTTCTGTCTCTTGTTTTGTTTACTCCTATGTTTTGTCAATTGTCTTTATTTTACAGTACCTTCTAAACTATTAAAATAAATCTCTTTATTTCTAATTACATTAAAAAAAGCCGATGATATAATAGGTATCGTCTAACGAGACTTAAGGACCTTTTTTTTGAAGATGTAATTATTTTTTCTTAATTTTTATGTTATTTATATTGTATGACATTCGTTAAGTGAGCTATTAGTTCCTAAGACAAAATAAAAGATTTGAATTTGAAACAAGATTTTTGCGGAATCCTAACAATTTGTGTACTAGTTTCAAATTAGTCTAGTAGACGTCAAAGAGATATTCATTGCACTTAGACACTACGATAATCTGGCTTACAATCTAAAGCGAATTCAAATTAGATTAACAGGAAATCAATTCGAACTCGAAATAATAAACAGCAATAAGCTATCACAAGCAACAAATAATACCTAGCGGTGCCGAAACTTTAACAATCTTTTGGAACCTAATTTGTATATCAAGTTCAATGAATCAAAAAGAAATACATAAAATAATGATTTATAAGTAATACAAGGCCTTCACATAACTTTAGCTAATGTTAAGCAAATTCCCCAACAGGAAGAAGTTAAGCCGTTTAAGCAACAGTTCAATGATTTCAACTCCTCGGAGGCGATTTAGGTCTGCAGCATCAGCGGCGCGTTTCACCATCTTCAGAGCCAACCGGGCAGGGAAACTACGAGCCAAGTCTTTTGCCAAGAAGGAGAAGAAAGCCACGCAAACACTTGCTATAGTTCTAGGTAATATTATTTGAGCATAACTACAAAGTCATTACTTTGCAGCCCCTTGAGTTTGCACAATGCTAATCGTTAGCCCATAGATATCCTATAAGTTCGTGGGTGTAATGATGTTTGAAAAAGTATCTTGTTTTGTAATCAGATGTAAATAAGAGGACTGAAATTTCAAATCATCAATCATAATCTGCCTTGCTTATAATCAAAACCAAGACTCACTAAACAGTCCAGTATGGAAACCATTACTCCATACGGGACCTTAATATAGTATTATGTAAACGTAATGTTTTATATACTTATATGTATATACTATAAAGTTAACATTATTTTCAGGGGTATTCCTCTTCTGCTGGGCGCCATTCTTCACATGCTCGGTTCTTGACGCAATCTGCACCAAGTTTGGATTGAACTACTCCCCAGGAGTCACCGTCTTCATCCTCACCACCTGGCTCGGATACATCAACTCCTTCCTCAACCCCGTTATCTATACGATCTTCAACCCTGAGTTCAGAAAGGCCTTCAGGAAAATACTCAATTGTGGCTCTTAGCCCACGGATTACTACATAGTGTACACTTAGATCATGGGTTTTGCGTTGAAGGCCGAGTCACATTGTAAACACGCCGAGGCAGAACATATCGAGCATTAAATTTAAACTCGAAATTCAGTTAATTCGAATTAGTAAGCATGGCATTTATACGAGATGAAATGCGTATTATGTTACATAATTGTAAACTATTTTGCGAATTAAATATTATGTAGACCTATCTGTATTATAGGCAGGTATTTATTACTGTTAATTCTTTAATTGTAAACTATTGAAAGTATCTAACATTTAATTTTGTAAAGCTCTGAAATATTTGAACAATATTTTAAAATTAAAATGCAATTGATCTGTTGTCTCTCGGCCTGGTAGAATGTGCGTTAGGCTTAATTTTAGGCTGATACCCTGTTTCGAAGTCCTATGTAGATTCCCTCAAGCTCTATAAGCCTTCCAAATTTTCTACCCACCTGTCGATATACATGTAGTAGACTTAGTTCCTATTATCAACGTCTCAAATACTTTTAACATTACATAATTAAGTAATTATTTACTTATAATCTCTGGAGTAATTAGGTTTATCGTTAATTTTGTTTCTTATGAATTGCTGTACCATAATGGCTGTGTTTTAAAAATTGTAAATTCCTCGATAAAAACTAGGTTAAGGTTGTATATAATAATTATAATTATATATTAATATATTCCTGTCACAGACCAAAAAATATATCAGTCTTTGGAACAAAAACGCGTAGTCGAAAAAAGCATAACGTTATTAACAAATGATAACATTTCCCGGTACATTGCTCGGCAAACTGTGCATGGTGACATACGTCCGATCGTAAAAAAAGAAAAAAAAATCCGTCACTTTTTTGTTCTGAAGACTCAGTCTATATATTTTTTGGTCTGATTCTTGTATATCAAATGACAATTTTAGTAGGTTCGTATGTTTGTCTCAATTTAAAATTTACCTACTGAACGGGGCGCAGAGCTACAATTTTGTGATTACAGTGTTTCTCACTTTCCCCATCGTCATTATGTTGGTAGCAATTAATCACACATAACATGAACAAAAAAATATAACAAAATAGAAATAAAGGACCGGGCAGACCTTGTTCTGCAACATATTTTATCTCACTGGTATATCACACAGTTATTCAATAGGAATTTAATTTCCAATTCTAATATGTAATAGGTACCTACTATTATGTTACACGAAGGAAAATGCGTATTGCGTACTGCGTTGATCAAAGGGAAATACGTAATATTGTTACTCGACGTAAATTTATTTCCCAATGTATAACAGTGTTACTCCTCGGGATGTGGTTAAATGGGTATAATCTTTTTAATCAAATTTCTGGTTCTCGGTTACATTTTTTCTCTTAAGCAGATCCACTGAAAAATACAGGGTTTTACATTTTATATTTCCAAATCCAAGATGGGCGCAATCTCAATTTTTTCTATAAACCCCGTCAATATGGGTATCAAATGAAAGGTTTCGAAATTTATTAAAAAATCAAGATGGCCGCCACCACAAAAGGCGCATTACATAATTATTCGTACGATTATATAACTTATGAATTTAATTCTATGATCTACTATAACTTGCATCCTATGTTCCTATATTTTTAATTACATTTTAATTAATCTAAATAGGAATAAAAATACTTACCTAATTGTGCAATACGTAATAAATATTAGCAAGGATTTTGTACATACATTATTATACTTCGTTTCGGTAATGTTTAATTTATCTTAATTAATTCGTAGTGTTCCATAAGTTAATTATCTACTTCCTATTGATTATTTTATACACAATATAATGTATAATAATTTAGTAATAAATAATTACTTATTTCATATCTTAATTGTGTCCCCCACCGCCTATGAGTTTTAGTAGCCGGGTTTTTTTTTATTTCTATTAATCGAGTACTAGTTTCACTCAAGTGTATTTAAAGCAATAAAATTCGAATATCTGTTACTAATAGATATATCTCTGTACGTTTTGTAATAAGTAGATTTAGTGGGTATATTAAAGCAATATTACAATTTTATTGTATTTACTGAATTTGTTCCTATTCCCTCTCCAAAATGTATTTCTTCCGGTGTATGTGCAATAAATAGGAACTAGTAATTTTTTAATAAATATTTTTAATAATTAATTGATTTATTGACGAATGGCAAAACAAATTCTGCTATGTAATGAAGCATGTAGATTAATGTAGATATTATTAATATAACTGTCTTATTATAATAATTTAAATCTTATTAATAAGTGTAAATAATGTGAATATAAAATTTTGCCGAGGATAAAACTAATAAATATCTACAATTAAATTGATGTTGAAGTACATTAAGTTTTTGATTTTTCTTCCCTCATGACTACAAAATAAAGTAGGCATGACATACCTACTGTTATTATATAACTTAACCCCTTTTTTAGACTAGTACTAAACTAGGAATAGGTAAATAATAAGTGGGCATACAAAACCTAAAAGTCGAAAATTTTTTTAGGGCTTCTGTGCTTCGGAAGACAGGATAAGCCGTAGGTCCCGGTTGTTATCATAGAGTAGGACCATAACCATCTTCATTCTTTTTAGAAAACATCCGTATCCTGTTGGCCATAAATGGGGTGAAAAGAAAATTTTAAAGGAATACAAAAATAATTTCTCTCTCTCAATCTCTCAGTTATGAAGTACAGAACAGATAATGTTGTGCTGATTTACCTACGATAGGTATTTATTATACTTTGCTTTCAATGTATCAAAATATCAGCATACAAAATGATAAGTAATAATATGAATAAACACTACCGTACCTAACTAACATCAAAGAAAGAATGTATACCTACGTACTATAGTCGGAATTTTAATTCGATTCCAGATTTGACAATTTCAGTGTGGCAACGTTATGACAAGTAATAAATAGTGACGTTGCAAAATTATTCGATACAAAAATGAAATATTTCCGAATCGATTCCATTCGTTTAATCATAACTAAGTATTAGCAGGAATTTAAATATTTCTAAATTGATTAATTTAGTTATGTCAATTAATTACGGATCTGAGATTTTTTTCAAATTATTGTGTGTGAAATTAACAAAAAAATGTAATGATGAAGGAACAATTTTGTATTTATTTAAATAAATATCGATCGTTTATTTTTTAATCGGCACACAAATATTATAATGTAATTAAATAATTGTTTTTAAACATTAATTACAAAAACATATAATCGCGATTATTAATTGATTGTTGTGTTCATCACTATTAGGTTTTATGTGGTATCATTTTTTTACAAAACGACAGTAGCTAATGTCAAATGTGGAATCGAATTATAATTCCGTGTATAGTATAATTTATTCATCCACGACCCACAAATCCTTCCTCTCCAAGATCCCTGGAAAATGAAATGAAAGAAAAAAAATGATTTAATTAACTTGTGACCTCTGTAGAATAATAAATGTACAAATTGCCAACCCCGTCGCCGACAATATCACGAACGCTTACTAATTCATGAAACATACAACGCCATCTGTTACCAAATTTTGAAATAAAACGATATTACTTCGTGTGGCGTTTCCTCGTGCTTATAACAAGCACAGTAATTGCTTGTGCAGTAAAAATCTATTTGTACATGTTATATAGCATAATACTAATAACAATGACCATTAACTTAACACGACAAAATAGAACCTATTTGAATCTTAGAAGATCGTAACTCATGGTTAGCACTTTTTTGCAGCGCCATCTTGCTTATCTTCAGTAAAGAAACGAAGCACGAGTCTGTACGCAGCGTGAGTTTCACAAGTTAATGATAGATGGCATTGTACGTTAAGGCCATGAAATAAATTGTCACACCCAAATATAACTAATTGACGCACCGTTACGCTATATTCTGAAATAGAAAGTTATTTTCAATCGTCTTCTTGATGTTTTCAATTCATCATATTGAAAAACTAGTAAAAATGCGTTTTTTTCCTTTGCAATAATAATGCAACAACTAACAAGAATATGACGTTTGATAAGTTTATAAGTCTTTTCAATTATAAGCGTCAAACTAGTCATCTCGCTCTGGCAGTAAGTAAAATCTACTGCAATAGAAAGAGTAACTAGATATTTCTGTTCCGCTTGAAATACATTGGACTTTCGTATCAGCTGACAACCAAAGCAAAACAGTCGGTGCGCGACCATCTTGTCAAAACTGGAGCCAGTGACAACAAATAAATATTTAAAAATGTCCTAAATCGGTCGTAATGACATAACATTAACTATTTAATTAATAAAGTACAGTGTATAGTTAATTTGTGTGCGTTTTCGTAACTGTTACTATATATTTTACTCCATAATTCGGGCTTGTGTTGCGTCAAATGACGTCATGTGTGTGATACACGTATTGCTGGCGAGTTCGTAAGTATTTTTATGTTATTTCTATATTAATTTTAACAATTGACCACTTGATTCGAGATATTTTCCATTTTGTGCATGCGGGTTTCATTCATCATTCATCGGGAAACGACCGAGGAAGCGAACGAGCTGCCCATACTGAACTAGAAGTTAGCAGTTTACGGTGCCCTTGAAAATTATGCAGCAAAAATCACATAGCCGCTTGGCCGATTCAATGATTGAGGAAGTACCATCACTTTCTACTCAGTCAATGGGCCCCGAGTCGTCGGCAGTCGTTCATAAATACCTCCGCATAATTCACGTAGCAACCGATTAAAAACGAAGGCGCGCACTTCACTCAAAATGGAACGATCTCGAGTCATAGAAAGTATTGTTCAGTGTGAAACATTATAGAGTGGTTTGCGAATGTGTTAATATTTGCGCTACTGAAAATGGCCGATGAACATACTATTCACCGAGTCGTACACATTTATAATGTAGCACAATAATTTAATCAACTTTCGAGCGGTGTTTGTCGGGCTCGATCGCTTAGACACTCGTCGTTCCTGCATCGACTGTCGACACAGTTACATAGATTTTGTAAAAATGTAAACGACGTTTTTATTCCGTTTCGGGCCAATTTATGCTAATGATCAGATGGATAAAGTATGCTTCACTCATTATGTTACGCCGTAAAATTAAGATTCTACTCTATGTATTAAGTAATAGGTACATAATAGGTGTCAAAATCATTGTTCAATGAATTAATATTCGGGTTAGTATTAGTAGGAACTGACTAAACATAGATATACAAAGAACATCTACGATGACCTTATTACATATTTTTACGAGATCTCTTGATGATTGTTGAGTGACTGTCTAATTAGTCCTTTGTTCTTCATCGGTCATTAATAACATACTGTATCGATACGTAGGTTATGAAAAACAAATCTATTCTTTTTTTTTCTTTTAATAAACTCTATTCCTTCCCACTTATAATCTGTTTTTTACAAATACTTTTTTATATTGGTCACGTGCTTAAAAATGGCTGTTCGCAAACACTGCTGTTTATCGATGTTATTCGAATCACGCTACGCTATTATCGCCCTTATTGGAGTGTGCAGTTGATCCAAAATCCTCCGTACAATTCAACCGACTTGTTCTTACTCAATACCGTTAATGCCTCTTGTAATATTGCGTTAATAGTAATTAATCTATTAACAGAAACAAAGGTAGATAATGTGTTCAAAACACGAATAACCAAATTGCCTATACATGTAATTGAAAATTCTGGTCGTAACCTGCCTACTTAGGTGGCCAACATGGAATTAGTTTACCGTAAACTGTTTTAGTAGGTTAGCTGGCTATTTATTACCTACCTATGCCGAGACAAAAAATCAATTAACAATGAGGATAAAAAATACAGATGAGTCAACTCAGTTCAGCAGACTGATGAAATAGAAATTCTACCTATTTTCGGGTAGATTTAAAAATAAAGTGTCAGCCATTCGGGGCCCCTACGAGATCAGGGGCCCTAGAAAAGAGCCCCAAGTGCTCCTATAATAAAGACAGAACTGCCTTTAATATCATGATAAGGATTCGGACACAGGAAGTACCTAAATAGATAAGAAAAAGATGACGAGTTATTCTTCGATCGATATGATATCTCAAGGAGGATAAAGGATATCCTGTGCTATTTCCTTTCTGTTGCGTCAGTAACAAAACTTTGTAACACTGCAATCGCTATTGTTCTATTAATGACTTTGTCGGGAAGAAAACTAGGCATGTACCCACCTACTTGTCTCTTTGTTTAATGGATGTACCTAACCAAAATTAATTTATTCAAATTTTAACTTAACTAGTAATCATTAGAAGAAAAGCAATAAACCCGATTACTGAAAAGGGAGGGAAATTTTTATAAAAAAAATTTAGCCTATGTCATTCTAACATAAGACTAATTCATTGACACCCCAAAATGGGAAATCGTCAAGCCGTTTAAGGTCTGGAACGTGTCAAAAAATTCCATACATACAATATACATAAAAACATTACCCTCCTAATTCGGGTAACAAAAAAATATTTACTCAGATCTCACAACAAATCGAACACGTAAGTACATGTTGGTACATGTAAACCCACACGTTGACATTACTCATGAGCAGGTACCTACAATTTATTTCATTGTCTCATATCTCATTCCTATTATACTTCGTCGTTACATCCTCGAGATTTAATATTCA
>LGAG01000122.1:1249652-1260326 GCA_001278395.1 Lerema accius
ATTACCAATTGCTAATGGCATTCGTAATTTCGATTCTATGGAAATTTAGTATGATGATGACAGATTAAAAATAAGGTTAGAAGGTTCATAAATTATTACTATAATTATAATAATAATATTTCTCCAACTAAATGACTTATTTCTTAGACTTACGTCACGTCACCACTAAATAAATATTCATGTAATAACACTGGCTTGCATGAATAAGTGAATTTAAAAATATATTTTAAGCGCTTCTAATACAATCATAGATAATGGTTTTGAACCTTTATCTCTACAAAATAAAAGTGTAATTAGAGTAAGTATAGCCCAAATAACATGAAAGGAATTTCGTCTCAATTCACCTCAGGAAATAAATCGTATTGATATTAGTACCTATTGATATTACTATTACAGAAATAGACGCGGAAACCGGAATTCAGGTTCTTCACAGTTATAAGATCAGGATAATATTATCAATGTAGGTAACATAATATGTTTATTATTATGAAGTATGTTACATTTACAACACATTTTGATGCGCTTGTAATTAAAACCACAAAGTATTGGAATTTTATTCCACAGGTAAATGCAACACTATGACACTGTCAATAAAATATATAAACATACTAGAAGGCTGGGTAGACGTTGTTCTGCTACATATTATCCACTCAGATAATACCGATCTTGATTTTTTTTTATCTTTAGTAAATGCTCATCATATCGGACAACTTTTGCTATGGCGGCGTTTCAATATGTGTAATACTTTCGCTGGTCCTTTGAAGTATCTCGACGACAGCACCACATACGGAGGCTAACTAAGGTCCCTAACCATACTCGGTGCTTCTAAAATACGTCTCAATAATTTTATTATAATCGGTCCAGTCGTTTAGGAGGACACCAGTGACAAACACACTTACGCTGTGTTTTTATTATATTACTATACGACGCGACGCCCACGAACGAGTAATTAAAAAATATATTGGATTTATCCCAAAGGAACCTATAATCGGGATAAAAACTATCCTGTGTCCTATTCCTGGATGAAAACTATCTGTGTGCCAAGTTTCAGCTTAATCCATTCAACGGTTAGCATCCAAATATCCGAACATCTTTACAAACTTTCACATTTGTAATATTAGTAGGATTAATATAAAGGCAGTTGGTAGATATAATACAAAATTAGACACGTGTCAAAACTAATTTACTGATGCAGCGGTCTGAAAACACAACCCAGTTTGGATCCAATGTACTCATGAATATAGGTACTGCATTTTCATAACTCCCTGTCTGAAACTGGGTCACAAGCGAAATCACTTGTTTATTAAAGAAAATCTTGAAGAAAGGCCAAAAACGTTACGGAGCTGTGTAACGATGTAACGTGTAATGTACAAAGAATTATTGGTGGATGTAATGTTAAAGCTTTATTATCATTCATCATATGAAGATGTTTGGAATTCATCAGGCGTTATTGGATAGTCTGGATAACCAAGTTTACCTGGGTATGTAAATTATCATTTGGGTTTAGATGCCATCTAGTGTTAAAGTAATGTTACTAAATCTTAAATTGTAACTAAATCACACATTTGATAGTGGTAGAACTATAAATATAGAGTATTTAATTTAATCTCCTAAAATTCCTCGAAAAGAGAGTTGACTGTGAAATATTCAAATAAGTCGTTCTTCCTGACCATTTTTTTTTTCAAATTTGCGACTGGTCTTTTGATATTAGCACCTACATGATAAAATACTTAAAAATTCAAATTCAAATTCAAAATCATTTATTCATATAGGTATCAATGATACACTTATGCACGTCATCTTTTAATCTACTCCCGTTTCGTAAAGGTGCTTTAATGTGGAGGAGAAGAAACGGGGAAAAGAAACTCCCCCGCACGTCTTTTTAAAAAAATAGTTATTATTATTATACAATACTATACCATTTTTTACAAAATTTATATTCTAACCTGAACGGAACTGGATGCAGAATTACTCATATCCAAGCATCTTTATCATTAATATATTCTTCTACATTATAATATCCCTTACTAGCAAGTTGTGCTTTAACACGCTTCTTAAATAGTTCAACAGGCAAGTCACGTATTAATTTTGGGACTTTGTTATAGAATTGTACACCAAGTCCCATAAAAGATTGCTGCACTTTATTAAGGCGATACGAAGGCTTAACTAATTGATACATCCTCCTAGTTTGGCGATCACAAACATCGCAATTTTGTTTATACGCACCTATATTATTTTTTATGAAAATTAAATTACTTAATATATATTGACAGGGTACCGTAAGTATACCTATTTCTTTGAATTTTTCACGTAATGATTCCCGAGACCTTAGTTTGTAAATGGCTCTAACAGCTCTTTTCTGCAACACAAAAATTTGCTGTATACCAGCAGCTTTACCCCATAACAAGATTCCATACGACATAACACTATGGAAATAAGCAAAATAAACAATCTTTGCAGTTTCGACATCAGTAATGTGTCTTATTTTTCTTATTGCGTAAGTGGCGGTACTAAGTTTACTCGCAAGAGATGTGATATGTCTACCCCATTGTAGTTTATTATCTAGGGTCACTCCGAGAAAGACAGTGGAGTCTTCCATTTTTAATATTTCATTGTTTAATTTAATATGTTTAGGTATATTTTTTACGTTCGGGAGCAAAAACTCTACGCATTTTGTTTTTGTTGCATTTAAAACTAAATTATTAACTGTGAACCACGGTAAAACGTGAGCCAGGGCACTGTTCACATCGTCAAAATTAGTTTTATTCCTTTGAGTCTTAAATATTAGGGAAGTGTCATCAGCAAACAGTACTATGTCCGCGTGGTTCCTCACATAATATGGTAAATCATTCACGTATACTAAGAAAAGAAAAGGACCCAAAATTGATCCTTGTGGTACACCCATCACAACCGGTGACCCTGATGATTTAGCATCATTTATACTAACCGTTTGTATAACTTAACGTAAGCTGATGACACAACGTCATAATATCGACGCAAAAAACCGAAAATGTGATGTATCAAGTAACCCACACAAATTTTAGCGTTTAATTGATTATTAAGAATTACATAAAAACTTCATAATACTTACTTTTTTAAATATAGGTACAACGTCCATGGACACCAGACGACAAAATTTTGTATCGTCGATAGTAATTATAATTAATTTTTCACTTACTGTTCTATATTTGTCCTTTGCCAGCAAATAAAAATACGTGCAGTAAGTACCTCTTTAGAATTATTACAAACAGTAAAGGAAGTTTCTTTAATTTCAAATCGAGAAAACAAATGTTGTCACGTCAGAAATGGGATAGTCACAAGAGTTGAGATAATGACACTAACGTAGCAACAAACATCAAGATTTTGTCCAAGTCATGAATTTGGTGTGAAATAATTCATGTAGGTTTTTTATAACAGAGTGCAAAATTAGTGTTCATTATTGTCACAAACGCTAATTAATGTTGCCTTCGATAACGATACTACAGTGTTATTACATTCGCTTAGATACTGCAATACGGACTATGTTTGTATATCGCGTATCCATAAGAGTAGGCGCACACTAGGCTGCCGCAGCCATTGAGGCCATTTGAGGAATTCGTGGCTGCCTATATGCGCGGGCTCCCTTACAACGTCATGTTCATTTGGATGTCGCAGCCTAGCTGCCTAGTGCGCAACTAGTATTAGTCTATACTTATAAAGTACCGGTGCTATGGGTACCTCTTCTGAATACTTTTCTTTGGTTCCTAAAGACGAGCTCAAAGCTTTCCCTGAATAAGAATTGCCGAATCTCATAAAGTGCCAAGTCAATGGGCTAACTCTACAAGCTTTAATTCTACAAAACCTGTTTTGGTCCAAAAACATCTGTGTAATCAACTCTTCGATGACAGTAGTACTTCACCAGCTAAATGGTAGTACAAGAGGATTTACTATACAAAAATTATAATAAATACGACAGTACCAGCAAAGTTTTGTAGCGTTGACGTGATTGTGCCTTTTCCCAAACTTGGCTTTTTTTACTGAGTGACTTGCAAATGATAACAGTAGCAACGGAACTTGGTGTGGAACTGACCTACAATATAGGGTTTGTCAAGGCTAGAGGTCAAGTTAAACAGCAGAATTTGGTGATGCTGCAGAAATATTGGTAAATTTCTTTTAAATTGGTATACGGTATGTATATTACATCACAATGACCGTAGGCGTTTCACTAGCACTAGTAATCATTAATAGAAAAACCAAAAAATCGAGTACGAAATATTGAGAGGGCTTTTTAATTAACGAATTGTCTATGTCGCTCTCACATTGGAAACGAATCCAATGACACTCCATACGTTTAAATACGTCCATCTGTGTAAGCTGTGGAGTAGGCCAAAGAATTAGACAAACATAATATACCTACATATCTCCCAAAAACTTTGCTCTCCGTACGCAGTCAAGTAACAATCAAAACAAAAAGCCCTAACTGTAGTTACGTAACACTTCAATAGCCCCATAATTTAAAGCATAAAGGGGTTCATACCAATCCAACATCTCACATGTAACTAATGGATATAATACGAAAGGATGTCGCCCAATACCCTTTTCACATCCAATTCGCTTTCGTGTCGACCTCTTTTATTTGCGACAAGCAATACTTGTTTGAATTACGAGTAAGCAATCAGACGTACTTGTTTATTCAACTGAAAAAGCCTTTGCTTAGCCTAACCTATCTTTGAGTTTGCTATTTTTGTCGCCAACGCCGCGACGATTCATTCGTAGGATACCTACAACGACGCCTATAAAACTATCGACTCGGTTCACAGAAGCAAAACGCTTCTTGTAATAGACTTACGAATTGAAAGGACTGAAATCAAAATGGTCAAGTACATTATGATTTGTTTATTTCAGTCGTACATTATAGCAGATAAATCAATAAATATCCCATAAAAATATTTTACAAATGTACAAAACATGAAAAAATTGAGTCCGAAACCTGCCATGGAAATTAAAAATAAACGCTATTTCTGAAATATAGACATAGAAATACCGATTTTATTTTTATGCTATTTTTATTAAATCACCTCATAAAAGTCGTTGAGAGTTAAGGCCTTTGAATAAATATGTGATTCGTTCGATATTTTCACCTTCAAGCGGTCGTGTTTTTTCAGCGGTTGCCGAATCTCATAAACACGTCGAATGTAGGATCGTAAATTGTAGTAAAGATGCAAAATTTTCACGAGTATAATTTAATGTGATCGCATGTATAATGGCTTTGATTGGAATTCTCATATTGTCGAAATCACAAATGTTGGACGTTTATTACGAAGCAGACGGAAATTTTGCAGATTTGTCACAAAATGGTATAGGATTAACATCATCGATGTTGTTGAACAAGAAGGAAGAGAAAAGGAGAAAGAAAGAAAGTAAGGAATGGTTCTTCCGACGAATCGTTTGGCAGGTAGCTGACTTAATTAACCAAGTAAAAGTTGAATAAACATCCACAGGCCAATCCTCTTAGCCTCTTAC
Source organism: Lerema accius (assembly GCA_001278395.1). NCBI lineage: Eukaryota > Metazoa > Arthropoda > Insecta > Lepidoptera > Hesperiidae > Lerema > Lerema accius. Next base: position 1,255,155 of record LGAG01000122.1, read on the forward strand.
ACAGTTTACCTACATCGAAAATATTTCAATAAATAATTATAGAACAAGCCAATCGATCTTGAAATGGATAGTAAACACCTTAAAATTTCAGACTGCACGTTCCTCCATAAAGTTGAAGTTCATTCTCTATGCGACCTTAAATTCAAGACACAAGGTCGAGATTGTACACGATTGACAAGGTTGTTGACACATAATAGCAGCATTTGCAGGTCGATGCAGGTAGATGTTTCACGAACGTAACTTACTTGTAGATATATTGTACTATAATTTTTCATGGTCTGTCAAAACTATTTCATGTCGAATGATGCAAGTTAAGCTATAAAAATATGAGCGTCCAAAATAAAATTTTATATTGAAGTGGAGATAGTTGAGAAGTGCTGAAAACTTGGATTGCGGTTTATATCAGACATTAATGATACACTAGATATTACAGGTCATGGACCTTCGTTGGATAGAACATGAATGTCGCTCTTGGAACATTTCTAGCAGCAACCAAGCCGTCAATATTCTCTCAATCTTTTATCACATCATTGTATTGACAGCCACGCCCCACTATTTCGCAGTCTGTTTGGCTTTACAATATACGTGAGGTACGTCCCATTTTCTGCTTCGGCCTGATGTAGAAAAAGTTAATTACTGTATTTGCAAAGCTATTTTCTGTATCCATCTGTCATCGCAGCGTCAATGCTTCTAATTATAGCTATGCACGAGATCTGACATGTGTCGTGAAAAGTATCATCCTGTGTTTTTGTAGTTGAGTAAACATTTCACTATAGTATTGAGAACGCAATATGAACACGTACATTATGTGCGGTATTGGGCCTCTTTGTTGAAAGCTTTGTCATATTTTTAAACAACAATGGGACATACGTTCATTTTTCATAAGGAGACTTGAATAATACATGACACATTCGCCTCATAGTTTGACTTAAAGTGGCTAGCTACCACTTTCTAGCTATTTTGGACATGAAATTGTTAAATGATTAGAAAACCAGTTAAGAAGCTTGTTTATTATTTACCACTACCCCTTATTCTAATGAACAATACAATTGTGACATAGGGAACATCCAATATTAACTAAAAGACTGCCAAAGAAAATATGCATGGATAAGTCAGAAAGAAGATATGAAAAGATAGGAGTTAGTGTAGAGGTGAGGTGACAGCTGATAAAAAAGAATGGAAAGGAAGAAAATGTTGCGTCTCAAATAAATGATGGACGATAGAACGAGAGAAAAAGGATCATGCTCTTCGTCCATTTGTTTTTCACCTGTTTGTACACAAGTCTTTTAGCTTAGCTTTGTATTCTATTCCTTTGCCAAAAGGTCATTACACAACTGATATCGCGAATAGAGCTAGTAAGTGTTTAAACAAACAATATTTTTTATCTTCGCTTTTAAAAGATGTTTTTGGTTGCGTCGTTATTGCGATATTAAGTTAATAGTTTTTATAGATGCAAATACTTGTATCGTTTTAAATAGCAAGGCGAATCGTAATCTAAAAAAATAGTGACACAGAATTATTTTCCGATGATACTATAGAACTGCTGCTGTGGAAACCATTTTTGTCTAAAAGCAAAGGCCAGGATAATAATTAATTCATTTAAAGGTATTGTACATTTCCGATTTGATTAGTTCCTTAGTGTACATTTAAAATTTTGAATCCTTTGCTATAAAATTCAAATTACCTTATAGTCCTAACTACAACGTGGAAATCATTTTTAAATTTTGGTCCGTAAAACGTAAGAAGAGAGTAACTTACGTCTTGAAGTCGATTAATAAAACTTCCAAAATAAACCTCAACAATTTTCTGTCCCAGCTTTTGATGTCAACAGAATCCTAAACAACGTTACGCTCAGAAAATTTACGTACCGTGAAATAACACAGCTTAAAAGGGAACAAAATTCTACTTTCAAAGAAGATTATGACTACATTACGCTGACCCGACTGACCCCTTGATCTTAAGCATGTTAAACGACTTTGAAAGCACGTACCTACTTATGTTGTATACCAGTTTTGTAATTGATAGAATTATAAGTGTAAGTGTATGCTTAAAATAACAAACTATTAATAGAATTTAAAATGAATGTTGATTTGATACCAGAACTAGTTTTTCCTTTTACCTTATCAGTGGCGAAGAGGAAACCAGTTGGTAATCGGGAGCAGCAAACCGTCAATATGATAGTGTGCGCATATTTTTGTGCTTGTCATGTTTAAATGACTGGCTCGGGGATTTTGTCCAATCCCTTCTGCAGTCCCGTCTACCATAAGGATACATAAGACCTTAACCTCGGCTTCACGATGGGAGCCGAATGGCTGACAACATTATTACTTTTAAATTTAAAAAGTGGGCGAAAAAAATTTATTTTGAGTTAAAATGTATGAAGTATCTTTTTGACTACCACCCTATCAGTTATTGATCCCATTCATCCTTTGGCTTTTGGCCTTTTCTGCTTGTTATTTCTAATTATTACTTTTCAATAATGATAATCAATTTCTATCTGTGTCTTTAATATTAGATTTCAGTAAAGATGTTAAAATTTTCATCTGACTACTAATTATAATTTACCTGGTGTCCTAATAGTTTGCTGTTCGTGACATGATTAACGTGAAGTAACTACAAGGAAAGTTACTAACAACTTATGGAGGAAAAAATATTTTATGGGGGACATTCCCAAATGATGAAGGTGTGCCAATGCCCGATCGCCAATCAGGGGCGAAAACCTTGGTGGTAGTGACGTCACCCGCGTAGCGTACATCAGATCTATAACTTGTACTAAACATATTTTATGAAGGCCTATACATTGCTGTATCCTCTCCCCAACCCATGAAATTATTATTGCTCCAATTAATGGACATCAAAAGCGGAGTTACGGAGTGGAGTATAACAATGACATAATACAAATATGTAATTTTATTATTGCATACCTACATTGAGGTTATCGGTCACATACGGACATACTTTTTGTTGCACATTTACAATAACAAATAGCGATAATATAAAGTTTATCAATAAAAAAATAAAAAATAATAGTTATCTTGTTTTTATTTACTTAAATCAGATAAGTCCTCGTGGCTTGCATGGTTAACTGGGTCAATCCTAACTCTTCAATTCCTTCGTAATATTTACCCAAAGAGAAGAAGTACATCTTTTCTAAATTTGTTTCTTATCACTTCTGGAACAGAGTTCAAAATTCTTTTAAAGAAATTCACTTCCCCGAAAATGCTGCCTACGGCATACAGCGTAACAAAATTCACAGTAGTCGGGTCTACTTCATATGCGCAGTTGCATTCAAAGCCATTGTAGTAAGTTACATGGGAACGTTCTAATGACCGTGCACATCGGATGCACTGGCATTTATCAATTTACTCTTTAACTACGCCCGCTGCATTGAGCAGTCGACGAATCGATATTCGTCTATTAGTTATGTATGTTTTAGCAATTTCTCTGACACTTTCAAAGACAAATCATTATTCAACTTTGTATGCTTAGAATTTATAATTTTAAGGTAAAAATCCGAGTTTGACCCCGAAAACCTTGGCCTAAAGTCGATGTGTGCCGAGGTTGCCCCAATGAGCATTACAAGTCTGACTTTCTGATGCACAGATTCATGATTTTACTTATTTTATTTTAGTTCTGTAAATATCTCTACGGCCTGTACGATACTGTTAAATTCCGTGGTACATACCCTTCTTCCAGAATCAAACAGAATGTGCTTTACCGTGTTTGGGATGCATTATTGGAGAGTCGGTTGAAAAGCCTGATTTCTTCTTGGACTATTGTAGTTATGTAACATCAAAAGCTGATATCAAGAAATTGTTCTTTTGATTACGGTTGCAACTCCGGCTTTTGCTCTTCAGGCACGGGCCACTCATTCTAGGTAAAAGATTTTTCTTGATAATCCTGAGGCATATGCGGCTTAACAAAGATATTACAGATGCCAAAAGCCTGATGAACCTTACCAACCTTTATGACTACCGCTCGTAAATGCTGTGGATGCACTTCAGGTCAACGTTTTCTGGATAGATGCCATGACGGTTGTTAACGGCGTCAAGACAATTACCTTGAACTCGCACTTTTCCGAGGTTAAAAGCAGACGAGCGTGCCATCCGCCAATGACATTGCGAAAGATGTAATGTCAATGACAGACCTAATTATAGCAGTGATGTATTAGTAAGCCGATCGTTTGGGTGAAACTGAGAAATTACGCGGATAACTCAATTGGATGGATAACATGGAAGACGAATTATTAGCTTCAATCAGGATATTTATTGCGACTTTGCTACAGATAGAGATTACATTGGAATTCAGAGGAGCTTGGCGAAAACCATTAAATCAACAATTGAATGAGTCAAGCAATAAAACTTATTTATGAAAAGCTACAAACAAACACGTTTAACACTACTTTGCAAGCTCCTTGAATCCATTAATCATTCATTTCATTACTACGCGAATGGGAATGAATCTAATTTAGCATATTTAGTTTATTTGACGTGCTTCTTAGAAGGTATTCAGTGATTGTAATTGCGAAGAAGTGAACTTCGCAAAAATTTTGATCATCATGATCAGCTTTTTCCTCTTGTCAACAACTGAAACAAGTTCTTTACATAGGACTGTAACGACAAGCGAACGTATATGATCCACCTTTGTAGTCTTGTTGTAGATTCTCAACGTTTATTTCGATACTAGGTCAGTCCGGTACATTGTTATCTTTTACGAGCTCATTGTACCTAAAACAAATTAGTTTGCAATTTGTTTACTTGTTAATTTAACTTGCAAGGGAACTTTTTTATTCGAGTTACTAATTAGTTACCTACATACTGGTCATCGTAAAATGAACGTTAACCTTAATAAAGATCATTACAGAAATAATTAACAAAAATTGACAATACTTAATGTGATTAAAAAAAAAATCTTAGGCGGTAAACCAAACATTACGTACTTATAGCTATCATATCAAAAGCTAAGCACCTGAAAACCTCCATATTTCAGCAGGTAAACTTAAAAGCCAGTTCCAGTATTGATGTCCACCATTGTTTCCCATCGACCTTGGCCTACAGCCGAAGTGGGCCGAGGCTGTCCGGGCATCGGCCGGTGAAAGTGAAAACTCGCGCGCAGCGGGATCCACTGACAGTTGTCCCCTCCCCCCAACCCTCCAACAGAAGCAGGTTGAGC
>LGAG01000122.1:1260368-1278851 GCA_001278395.1 Lerema accius
TTAACAGGCAATAACCGTTTTATAGGTGTAATGGTTGGAGAAGACAAACGTTTTGCGTGTCAGATACACAAAGTTACCCACATACAGATAGGAAGTCGATATGATATTTCTTTTTTTTAAATCCTAATTTCAGTTTGCATCTAGTTTGACATAAGAAGAAGGTACTCGTATAAGCTTAAAAATTAAAACATGACAACTAAAAAGTCAAGTTCTGAAAAGTATAATTAAATTAAATTAAGAATAAAAAAAAACCCTCAACACATTTTATCATCAAATTAAGCTAAGAACACCTTCGATTATGTCATAATTGATGACTCTGACTCATCAATATTCTCTTTCAGTGCGCTTTTTGACTTTGAGACCCAATTAGAGTATATTTGCAGATATTCAATTATTCTTTTAAACCGCTCAACCGAATTTCATCAAAAATGTCTAAAACGCTCGCAGATATGAAATCGCTTCATTCGTTCGAGGGCTACGGTGCCACAGACAGACACACCCACACACACGTCAAACTTATAGCACCCCTCTTTTTGCGTAGGGGGTTAAAAAGCAAGCAATCACGAGTAACAGCTAGAGATATATACCTATATTTTTTTTAATGTGCTTTTTTATTTGATGATAAAGTAAATTAAACTTATCCATCCATTTAAAATCTCAAAATAACAATCTTTCGTAGGAACCTTCATACACAATCATTCACCTAAAACTAGTGATTTATAAGTATAAATATTAAATACACCTCTTTCTACTTATATGCTAGTATTTGATACGTTATCATAGTTATCTATGGAATATGATATGACATTTCTTTGCCAAGAGCAACTTTTCGTCACGTGATAACCGGTGATAAGAGAGGTCGATGACACGTATTTTTTGTTAGCATCGAGTTCTCTGATTGATGTGGCAAATGTTTTGTTGATTAAATATTACAAAACATAAAATACGACGCACACATATACATGCTTTAATTATACCTCTATATAGCTACATGCTACATAGTTATACGCATACAGTTTCAGTTTAAATATTGAATGACTGAAGTTGACCATAAATGTTGCTATTTATGTAGATAATCAACTAAACTGGTCTGAAGTCTAGACTGTAATAATATTAGAATAAAATAAACATAGACATAGTAAAGATAACGCTATACAGTCATAGCCCCCACAGTAGGATTTTCCGTGTCTTAGGTACCATAGACAAACAAAGAAACACTAGATCACATATCGACTGAGAATAAAAATTTAAACTCCTCATTTAATTTTCTGTCTCGTTCGGAATCGAACCCTGAACCCTTTAAACGGTAATACGCCTTGGTAATCATAACCAATGTGCCACATAGGTCATCAAAGATAGACAAAGGTTTTCAATATGAAGGATACATTCGGAGATAGAAGATATCTATATGATTACGTCACTTCAACCTTCTACGTCATTAGAACGTTGTTTGACTTTAATGGATGTGTTTTGGAGTTATCTCACGAAGATAAATCTTGTGATGAGAAATAGGAAACAAACTTAAAATGAACTAAATTTGTATGCACTGACGCCATTATGATGCATAGAGGAATTTTGCAACTATTACTTATAAAATAAATAACTTGGTTTTGTACCTGAAAATACTATGATATGTAGTCATTATAAATATGCAAGTGTAGGTCTCTACGAAATCTTCTGATGAGTAGTTTCTCGTAGACAAGATAATCATTCTTTTGACGTGCTTTTCACGTACATTCACTACAATGTCGAATGGGGAGTTTAGATTCCGTTTAATTCAAACATTTCTTGTGGCTAAGGATTCTTCTGTATCCATATCCTATTTTATCTTTAGATACAAAATACCTGTATTTTGCGGTTAGTAATTAATAGGAACTTCACTTGCCTGTTTCGTTTGTTTTTATCTCGATTTGGCAACAATGATTGCAAATAAAAACATTATCAATCTAAGCTATTGACTTTGTTTCAGTATGATCAAAAGAACAGGCCTCTTGCATGCGGATTGCGCAATATTTATCTGACTCTTATTTTGTAAATCTATATGACTCATTTGATTAATAATAATTGCAATAAGTACATTTAGATAAAAGTAGAAAAGATAGTAGCCAGGGATCGAGTGGGTTAAAGATTACTGTGCTTATTTCTTATTAAATAGAGCTCAAATAGGTGCTAAGAAGATTTTAAGTAATCATTTCTTATCAGCGGAAAAGGGAACACAGATGACGGATATAGACTGATGAAGGAATTGGCAACACAAAAATTTATAACTGCGTAATACAAAAATAACATTGTGTAAATATGAAACAATGATCTATACAGGGTTAATTTTAATTAGCGCATCACCTTTTGCAGGCAGCTTCTCCACATCAGTCCCAACAACATTTGTTCTACCACTTTTTGAAATTAATAAATTTTAAAATTTAAATTTTCTCATACAAAATTAATATGTTACTTCTGAACTAGGATTGCTCTGCGCATACGTTGAATGAGTGTGGGCGGCGAGGTAGGGGCGCCTGGGAGTTGTCATCTTAGCTACTTCTTGCAAAATACAGAGTAATAAATAACAGAGGGAGCAAAAATTTTTTTTGTTTTTTGTTTTTTTGGTTATTTATCGAGCTATGTAAAAAGTGGTAGAACAAATGTTGTTGGAATTGATGTGGAGAAGCTGCCTGCAAACGGTGATGCGCTAATTAAAATTTACCCTGTATATCCGTCTCGCTTTAACCTACAGGTAGAGAAGCATGTACGAGCAGGACGGCGACGCCGAGCCGGCGCACCACGCGCGTCGGCCCATGAATGCCTTCCTGATATTCTGCAAGCGACACCGCAGCGTCGTCCGTGACAAATACCCGAATCTGGAGAACAGGTGACAGAACATAATATTACAAGATATCACTGTCTCCCTCTCCGCCCTCTGTCTTTGTTCTTCTAGAATCATCTGTAATTGAAACGTACATAGCCCAGTGGCATGCGTTGATCCAGTTCATCTAATAAAGCAATAGCAGATACAGTCCGCAAGTGGAAGGGCCCCGCTAGTGGCAAAGATGTCTTGAGCGCTTCTTTGGTTTCGAGGTGTCATAGGTTTCGGAGATGGCACCATAGGTATCAGTTATTATCATTCATTAAATAGATGTTGTTAAACCATGTCAGGAGATCAGACCTAAGAACTTTATTATGAAATTTAGGAGATCTTGTTTTTTGTTAAAAATGTAAGTGTACCTACTTTTAACTTAAACGCAAATTTCTAGACACATTGTCTTACAAATTTGTTAAAATTAAATAACAATCGAACTCTTGAAAAATAAAACGACTTGAGCGACTAGAGTTTGCTCCATTGTTAGCCGGAACAGTGGGTGACATGAAAACTTACGACAATGGATTGCTTGGAAGTTAGAACCCCTTCACCAATTCGTTAATTAAATTTCTTTATACCTTATTACGTCACAAATAATAGTACTTAAACGTGATGCCACACCTTTCGAAATTTACGATACAGCCGCATAGGCATATTGATGTATCTCTATTTACTTACTACTAATGAACGTTTGTTCAACTCGGAGACAAAGTTTTGGAGGCCAAAATACGAGATAGTATCGGCCTAATGACAAATGGTAACTTAAAAAACATTGCTTGTAAATCCTATTGCTAACAAGGCTTACTAATTGACTTACAATCTGTCCTAAATTCCTTTCACAGTTCCTCACTTAAAATGTTATGTTCTAGATATTTTTTCTAGAATTTAAATTCTACAAGTATGTTATACTATAAGTATTCTTGAGTATTAGCAGAAGGCTGATTGTTTTTTCCTTTAAAACTCAATTTTTAAACAACATTTTCTAGGTGATCTTATAACATGATTGAACCCTTGTAAGCGATTCTCAAGTACGGGTATCGTTACGATTTACGATAATATAGGACACTTGTCTGATAGTGATTGAATTAGTTATGATAGGTCTTTACAGCCTTTGAAGAAAAGGTTCATAAAACACTTGCATGAGCAGAAAGTTTCCATTATTGCATAATGTTAGGGGCATCCCCGAACTATATTGTTTGTCTGAATCATGTATTTTGAAAATTTAAATATTTTGTAATATTGCGAAATCGTTACACACTCTTTTGGTTAAAGCTTATTAATAAACATTGATTAACTGTAATCTATGTTTTATTTCAAGATTTAATTAGGAACACTATTATTAAACAGATTAAAAGGGGGTATAGTCAGATTTACTTTCAGAATTAAAAAGAACTTTAGGATAAGCTATTTTGAGCGTAATTCCAGTCCACCCGTGTTGTCTGGGGTGTCCATGTAGTCAGGCTTTTATTAGCAGATTGTGTTATAGTCCAGCTTACATAAATATAGTACAATGTTTTCTAGAATATTGTTTTCTTCTGTTTAATTAATGTCTGAAACTTCCAGGAAGTAATGCAGCTTGCTTCCAGGAGTAAATGCATATTAAATGTCAATTCGACTTTCTGAAAATATTGTGTATTTTTCCAAAACCATATTAATTTACCTCTTTTGCAGGTCCATAACTAAAATTCTCGGCGAGTGGTGGGCAAACTTGGATAAAGAGGAGAAAGCTTGCTACACTGGTCTTGCTAAACAGGTAACTTAATTAGCATACTTCATATTGTATCGACAAAAAAGTCCTTAAATAACCGTCCATTTTTATATTTTAGTACAAAGACGCGTTCTTCAGCGCTAATCCTGACTTCAAATGGTACAAGTTACCCGCCCCGCCTCTCCGCACTCTCTCCTCTAGGCCTCGGGAACCAACTGACAAGCAAAGCGAGTCCCCTACCTGCGAATATCATGAGTCCGAATTAGAGAAAACTAATAACAACTCTACGAAAGTAGACTTCAATAAGAAACCAAGTGACCATGTTTTCGAGAGCGAATCTAAGTCTTTGTCGATGTTCACTCCAGGAAAGTTGGCAGACGAAGCTCAAATGGGAGGTCTCAGCAGCCTCCTAGCTACCAAGACTGAAATACAAACTCCAAATCCGTATTACTCACCCCCTTCTTATAAGTTTAACGCGATCTCAACCCCAATTGAACACAGATCTCATGCCATAGAACGGAAGGGCTCCCGGGAGGAAAGCATACGTGAACTTCAAAACGCCCTCACAGAAACCACCAGAATATTCGAAGAGGACTTCGATGAAAAGGGACAAGTGTACCGCTACAGTGTGCCAAACGATCAGTTCACCAACCAAGATGTGATAGACCAAATAGTCGATAAGAGATACTCTAAAGATGACGATTTATACCAGAGGAATTGGTCGGACGATGAGAAAAATTCGAGATCTGGAAGGTCGTGCAAAGGGAAGCGGTACCAGGAGTTCATGGCCGTTGGGGGACTGATAGTAAATAAGAGGCAGAGGAGAGATTATCCCGACAGAATGCCAGATGAGGGCTACAGCGCTTCCTGTAGCTGGGATCTTGGTAGTTCACACGAAGAATCAATGATCACCGACGAGTCTAAACCGAGCTCCTTCAACGATACATCGGCCGAAATCGAGATGAAACCCGAAGCAATCGACTCGTCCGAACCAGACAATAATGGAAACAAAACATTCAAAGCTGCCGACTTCGATTTAGATGCTAAAATAAAAGCTTTACCCTCACTCAGTTTAGAAAAGTTCCAGCAAAAGAAACGCGAGAACAAGCGGAAAAAGAAGACGATCAACCTGAAGCCAAAGGCGTTGGAGAATCCACAGATTGTGAATTCCGTTCCGCGGCCTATTTTGGACGACAGGCATGAAATGGTCGAAAGCTGGCGTGAAACAGTTATAGGGAGTCAGAAACGGAAACCAAGGAAGATTAGTATAACGAGACTGGAGATAAATAGCCTCGTTTCTAGCTTAGATGTTAACGGAGGCCATAAGACGAGTCCTGAGATCAAACTGGCTACTGAAGCTCCATGCACTGTCGTCCATAATATGGAGAACTGCAATCCGTCACCTCACAGTAACGTAGACCTCCTGGCCCTCGCCACGCTAGCTGAGGTGGCATCGAACACGTCCAAGATAGAAGACACGACGGAGGACTTCATCGCCAAAGCGAACGAGGACAACGCTTCCAAGGTATAAGATACCACACAACTAGCCTTAAACAAATATTCCAAAAATATTATTTACTTTATAATCAGATAATATTTATATAGATCTACTTTTACATTATACGCATAAAGATTAATATTATTGTATACTTTTAATTGTAGTTTTTATAAAGTAGCGATAGATTTTATTTATATTGGAATAGAAAACTATATGTATACTTAGGTTGGTTTCGACGTGTAGTTTGCAAATCGTGAACCCGCTTTATAGAAATACAACTAAGGGTCTTAGTTAGGTAGAGTAATAAATATCACAGAATAAAATCAAGGCATAATGTTTACATGTATGTTAAAATTACAATAAAAACTTTCGATAAACTAATAATAAAATGCAAGATGATTTTGTAAATAATGGATTCAAAGAGAATTTTTATTTACGAAATCATATTACATTTGAGTCATACATCACATTTTAACTTAAAAAATGCCAAAAATAAGTCATACATAATTGTAAAATCTAAAACCTCATTATTGTGTAAAGTTAGGATACTGGGAATCGCCTTAATATTAGACTTTAATACAAACGTAAGGACACCACATGCATAGACTGCATCGCATTTTTAAGGTGATTATTTTTGTTTTTAGCATTGCATACCTGCAATATATTATATTTATACGTATTTTGTATATTTGCGATATATGACACGTGTGGTTTTCTAGGTCAAAAGAATTGTCTATAAAGGAATTAAAATTTCGAGGAAATCGAACTCAGTGTGTATATAAATATAATGTACCTTCATTATATTACTATATAATACGGTGTATAATGTACCTAAATTAAGAATAATTTTGATTTCCCAATTAAATTGAGGTACTATATTATAGTACTTCCTTCAAATTCTCAGTAACATAATAGATATGTATAAGTAACATAGTAAACTCATGGGAACAATGTGTTTAATTCAAACATAATAAAGAAATGTAATTAATACTTATTTTTGCATAAATCAATTTAAATAATCTAAAGGTTTGAAAATACTTAACAATTATCTGCGATAGGTAATCAAAATTAATTTTAAACATTACATCTTCTACCGTATTATATAAACCATGACCAACCCCGGGGAGACATTTTATTAGGAATTAAAATTTCGTCCTATCTGTAAAAAGTGTATAAAAAATGTGTGCCCTAAATTAGATCGATAGCGTCATGATATTAAACTGGATCAATAATTATTTAAAAAAAAAACAACAATTGTCTGTGGTGGATAAACCAATCATAATTTTTTTGATCGCGAGTATAACTCGTAAAGATTAAGAAGTACCTTGTGATAAATGTTATATATTATTATAGAGTAACAGAGTTGTAGTTAGAGAACCCTTGTTTTTCATTTAACTAATCTTTTTATGAAATCTATCACTCGTTAATTATATTGTGTCAAAGTAACTTAAAAATATATTTAAAATCACAATTACTTGTCATTGAAATGCGAGTAAACATGTCCCAATTAGGTACCTGAAGATTATCGAAAAAATTTCATGAACTTCACTATAAGATTCGTTTCATCTTTTTATTTAAGCTAAAAAATTAAGATTTACTTTTACGCACTATTCGTCATTTAGTTCTTAATTTTGCAGAACAGTGTTTCTCAAATTTTGTTCGTATTTTATTTTAATAATGTTTTATAGGCTTCTGTGATTTTATTCTATCTCTTATATTATTTATATTTTTGAACCATGAATCCAAGGTGCAAGATTTATGATATAAAATTTAGAAGGTCTAGTCTAGAATAGTATTTTTAATGAAATAATCAATTACTAAATTTGAAAAGTGCACTTATATTATTTAACGTTACACACAATGACACAAGCCATAATGTGACATGCTCATCCAAAGACCAAATGTATTTAGTATATAGAAGCTAGGTTGTAGATGTATTGTGTATTGCTATGTAACATTATATGTGATACAAATTATATATAAAGTTACATAATTATAGATATAATATTTAGTAACTGGTTTAATAAATATTATAGCATTCCTGAATGTCGGAATTATGGAATTTGTTATTGTACTAAATAGATTTTTGCATTTTTGTTTTATTAAATTTCGTGTTCTCTTACGAAAAGGTTTTTAAATTTTGTTGTTGTTTTTTATGTAAAATTTTATCAATTGTTACGTTATCGATTTGTAAGCAGTGAGCTATATAAATTGTTTCCTAAAACATTTTGGTACGGTAAGAAGATTTTGCGAAGGATTTAATCAATTAATTACCAATCATTATGATATTATGCATATAAATGTTTTGCCTTGTGTATAGCAGCCTTATTGTTTTGAACATTAGTGTTAAGGTAATTTAAACAAGGGGCCAGTATGCGCAGAAGGATTACAGGACTTCAGGATTAATAAATAAATTATATCAAGCGTATACTATCATTTTACACGTACATTATATGAAACTTAAAAGGAACAAAATTTGTGGTGAGCTTATATTTATAACAAATTAAATAATATCTCAGTAAACCTGAAGAGTGCGGTTTTATATAAATTATGGTGCTGGCAGATCTGCATAAGTTAATCTAAGTGACGTCGGCCATTGCATCCACTCCTACCATGCAATGACGGATAGTCGAAAATGATAGTCAAGTATAGTAATGATTTATCAATAGTTTAGGCGGTCGTATGTAACTTTGTGCTGTAAATAGCTATTCCGTACTTATATACTTACCTAAATCATGTAATATTTCCCTACAAAATCACAAAACTCCTTTTACAGCACGAATTCACAGCGATTTTAGTTTCGTTCTGCAAACAATTTTTTTATTCCGTCAAGTAGCCCAAATAATGTTATTATCATGTGTTATTATAACAACGAATTGTTTTGTATTTTTTAATATATTTATTCATAAAGTTAAATCGTACATTTGTTATGTTGTTTGCAGAACTGTTTTTATATACGGGATATGGTAAATTTAAATTGGTTTGAGAAACACTGGTCTTATCGTTAATTAGGGCATAATAAGTTGGCACCCAAAGCGTTTAGTTGGCTCCAAAGTATTTGTTGAATGTTTTGTTGTATCAGCGCGGTTGATCTATTATCCTTTTATTGTAGTAATAAAGTTTATTCATATTAACGATTTAGTTGTTTTATTGTATCAGTATAATATTATATTCCCACAACTGTATAAAATGCTCTGCAGGGGTCTTTGTATGCTCCAAGCCTCCCTAGTGATGAACCCGTATCCTGTAGTGGGTTTATAATGGGTAAAAATAATTTAAAGTGGTCACACTGCCCAAACACATACATTTTGAATGGGATTAAACGAACTTACTTGTTTGCAAGTGAAGTTCTATCATACCTAATTATTATTGTACGAAGGCTTTATCCTTAATAATACTACTTTGATCTAAGGCTTTATCCGAAGATATCAGTGTAGACTACTTGTAATTTCGGTTAATTACACCCGCGTTTCGTAATTTTTATTTTCCTAATGTGGGTAGTATACTAGATACTAGTGTATTATCTATGGTGGGTAGGTTCCTCCACTTCCTAGCAATCACTCCGCTTTGCCTTTTTTAGTTTAGGGTAAAAAAGAAAAACATATATCCAGAAACATAGAAAACTTTAGGCGCTTCGTCGAAATAACGCTTCATGCTGTGCACAAAATGTTACGTGGTCAATTTTTGAAATTACAAATAATGTCCCCCGCCGTTTAGAAGACTATACAAAAAATCCAAAGAATTTCTTGCTTATCTTCAATTTCATCAAGAACACAGTTGAAAAGAGTTGAAGATTCCACAGGAAGATTCAAGTTTCTATAAATATCAAGCCTTGGCTTAAAGTACTCGCATCTAAGCCATAAAGCTTAAGCTTTTTTAATAAGAAAAAGTGGTCAGTCTCTATGGCAATGACAGCTGACAGCTAATAAAATGACCTGACACTGACATAACAATTTGACAGTTGTAAATCGAATGGAACGAATCGGTTATACCTATAAAGTGGGAATTTATTTGTTTGTAATATAAAGTTACATTATTATTTGTATTTTTACTGCTAGAATCGTTAGCTCATCTAATAAATTATTATTTATAAGTAAAAGACTGACGCTTGCTATTGTAAGTTGAAAATATAGCTTCAAATCTGGATGAAGAAACAATGATTGCCGCCTCTGAACCTTTGGTAAGAATAGTATAAACTTTTATTTAAATCTTAATTTATTATTTATCAAATGAGCAAATCTATTAATTGCTTGTTTAATTTAAAATTCAGCACCAAAATCACATTCAGAATTTTAAGAGGAATAGCAAAGACATAAAAAATCCGAACAACAAATGGAAATGATAAAATTTTGAATTCTGTAAGCCTATCTGCAAATCTAGTAACAATATGAAAAGCTCTCAAAAGAAACTTAACTGGTTTTGAAGGATTTTGTTCTGTATATAACTAATAATATCAAAGATTTTTACAGATTCATTTTTATCATGCATCATAATCCGTAACATGCTTGTGTTTACAGGAGTTTGTGCCACACGGTAGGACTGTGCTGGCCCAGCACCCAGGTCAGATCTACGGCAAGGGTCTCAATACCTCCGCCTCAGAGAACTTACTGTATAAACTTACCAACTTTGGCATCAAAGATGAGAGTCTTTTAGAAGCTAGGGAGAATGATGAGACTGAATGGTGGTGTATTCGAGAGGTGTATTATAGAAGTGATGGTTAGATTTTCTTTTATATTTAACTTCAGTGCTTAACAAAATAAAGTTAAAAATTTAATTGTAAGTGTTAGTGAAGTTAAATTGGCTTACTATAGACTATGCTCTCTAAAATTTTTGTGAAGATGGATCTGATATCTGACTACCTCACACAGTGATATTTATAACAACAAATCAACTAACATTTCTTAATGTGTTTGTTATTCCAGAAATTATTAACAATCAGCAAGAATCTCCAAAAGAGTCCAAATATGAGTATAGTGATTCGTTTCGACCTCCCAGCCGATTAAAGACAGATTTTAATATATCAATTAAATCTGAACTTTTGGGTAAGAAAGATGACGTAGCTTCGGCTGGGACCTCAAGAGTAGGTAGTGCTAATAGTTCTAGCAATATGTCAAAGAAGTTTAACTTAAATTCTGGAGACAGTATAGGACCAAAGACAAAGGCATTGAATCCAAAAACTGACTGTTCTTACGAAGAAGAGTTATATGTAAAAGGATGTACTGCAGTCTGGTCTAAAGGTATGTTAATATATTCAGTGCTATTACATAGAAAAATGGTGTTTTTTATTTGCTAGGTTTTGCATAGATTAACTTGCAATATATGAATACTGTTTAAAACTAAATATTTCTTGTATTGAGAAAGATGTGACTTGAAGTTTCTTATGAAATTTTTGTTCGTACATATTAGTGCTTGGAATCAATCGATTTTAATTTCAACTTATAATTATAATTATATTTCTAGGCTTAATTTCAACACCAGCTACAAAACTATCAGGTGCAGAGCATAGAGAAACCATAGCTTGTTACACTATAGATAATCCCATCAAACATGCGGCCTTCGCAAACTTTCATATTTCAATCAACAACACCATGTTAATTGACGCCTTGAACTCACAAATAGGAGATGTCAAGAAAAACATTAAAATAGAGGATACAACTGAACATATAGAGAAACAAGTAATGCCATCTATTTTACTCATAGACAATAAATGTATGAGGGTATTTGCTACAGATGGGAGGGAATTTATGACGAACATACCATTCCAAGTCAAAAAGGTTTGGCCCATGAAATATGGTGTACTGTTAGAAAAAGAGGCAACACCTGCCTTACACAATTCAATGTTCCCAGCGTCCTTTCATAAGCTTAATGAGTCCCATAATAGCACATTCGCGAGAACTATTCCAGCTAATATGAGTGCCAAATTACGAGCTGAGTCTATATATGGCTGCGACCAAGAATGCCCGTTACCAACTTGCTTTTCACTATCGCATCCTTTAGACGAAGTTACGCCTATTTTAATGAAGTCTCCAGCTCAAGGCTTGCAGTATTACAATGATGGCGATCTTCAAATAGTTTATGTCAGCACCAATCCTAGTATTATACTCATCTACGATTGGAAACTCGGCACGCATTCCCTGTGGAAGATTCGTAAAGCAATTCGCGACGAATGCTTATCGATGTGTCCAAACGTCAACAACACTTCGACGGTTTTCAACCAATCTTGTGACTTCGTTGGTAGTCCAATGCATAGTATTGGAAGAAATGCTACTAGTTGGATAGGAAGTCCCTTACATTCGAAGAAGGGTCCTTCGACGCCGACTCGATCGAGGCAGAACAGTCCGATGGCCAATATGTTTCATCAGCAAGGGTTGTCGCCTCATGCGTCTATAGGCCAGGCATCATGGACTACGATGATCGGCAATACGACGCTAGCAGCGCCCCCTTCACTCCCTCTCTATCCAGAGATATGTTTGGACCACATCTGGACGGACAGTCAAGTGATACGAAGGGACCTGGAAAGTTCGAACGATATGAAAACGTTTCTTCACACGGATTTAGTGGGTCATGACTTTTTGTGCTTCATGGTTAAAGTCGCTGGCGTGAGTAAGCTTCAGATAATGAGGCTGCAGAAGTCCCACGCTCATGGACAGTCTACAAAGACGAATTTGATCGTCGGGTCTGTCTCGACGGTGCTAGCAAAAGACGCAATGGTGTTGGAACATTTAAAGATGATTGCGTTGATTGATGAGTCAGGGAATATTATTTTGCAGTCAGGCAATTGTGTTGTTGGTAAGGTGAGTTTATTGAGTCTATAAAACATTGTTTTTTTACTGTAAAGGGTACCTACACCTCATTTTTTTCGTCGTGATTAAAAAGGTAAACAATCTTGGCACTACTTTTATTTATTTAATGAAGTAAAAAAATATTTAAAAGTAGACAGAAATGTATTTTAACATTAAATTACTGTTTATTCTCTAGTTTTTTTTAAATTCGTGTCTGTGTTATTTTTAAATCGATAATTACAATAAAAAGACACTGTAAGATTGTTTACCTTTTAAATCACGACGAAAAAAACGAGGTATACATGAATTCATATAGACTTTTGATCCCCCGTTTTATGGTTCAAAGTCGACTGTTACTAATTTTTTTATGACTACTTTTAATGATCTAATACATAATTATGTACCTATATCATTTATACGCCATTGCATAGCAAAATTATGAAATGCGAAAAAACATCTGTTTATTTACCAAATGTTCTGCAAATAAATCTCATTTAATTTAATTTCAGGTGCATGTAGGAGGAGTACTAGCTCGTCTAATAGACTCACCGTATACCAAACGGTCGTCGTTTCAGTCACCGTTCCCTCGTCGAAGCAGCTTGCTTCCCAGCCGCTGCGATAGTACAGCCTTAGACGACTCCGCGCTTCATTTACTATCGCCTGTACCACACTCTACTACTTCAAGAGTGGAACGAGAAAGCTTGGGTGAGAAATGAGAATACAATTGTAAACAATAAAGACATTTTTTTTGAAATTATATTATATTAAACTGCTGGTCAAAAAATAAGACTTACTTACTATTATGATTTATTAATTAATCAAACTTATTATTTTTCATTTGTATGTTAATAAATGTAATTTAAAAATGCCTTATTTCGCTTACAAAATTACACAGAACTAATATTAAAAATGTTTTTTATCTTTAAATATACTTACGACAATAACTTCGCATTGACAAGTTTGTTTGATCATCAAGTATTTTTGAATACAAAACTTAGTTACAATCTCCTAGTTTCATGTATTACTCATATTATTGAATTCCAGGTCTTCGCGGTCTATGCGACGCGGCCGGCAGTCGAATGACGCTGTCGTTTGAAGCAGGTCAGCTGTACCGCATAGAGCTGCCAACTGTAACGTGCTCCTCACTAGTGAATCGTTGCTGTACTGCCTTAAGAGCGACCTTACCTAAAGATGTTACTATGCAGGTATAGTATAGTAAATGATATAATAATTATGTTTGCACAGATAACCAAAGAAAAAAATTGCTAAAGGTACTTGTTCAGTTTTAATTAATTTTATTGGTATAGTAAAATTGTTTGTACTTAAAAATATACCTACCTACATGTGGTGCCATCAATTTGTTTTTACAAGCCTCATAGTTTAAATTATAATTTTACTATAACAAAAATGGTCTAATATTTTTTTGTCGTTACATTTGACTATCGCCTTCTTCTATTACATAATATAAAGTGTAGATTTAGGAACATCCTGATAATTGTAATTTATATTTGAATACTTTTAGGTTATAATAAAATGGTATGGTGTACGCAATGCCCCAGGCACGCAAGATTTGACACCGGAACAAGAATGGGTGATGTTCTCTAACCTTCTCCACTCCCTCCTGGGCTATGACATGGAGAAACTGAACCAAGTCACCGAAGAAGAACATGGAGAAGTCGTGCCGAAGAAACAGAGAACTTCTAGCGATGGATCTCAAGACGATTGGCAATATTTATTGAACTCAAAACTACACAAAACTATTGGGAACTCCCTCGCAAATGTACTGAATTTGAACCCAATTCAAGCCGATTCGAAATCTTCTAAGACTAGTAAGAATACTGATAATGTGGATATGGAGAAACCAATTCAATTTAACACAAACGCATTACTATTTCCTTACACCCTGCAAGTGTTTTACTCATTCCATTTAGTGTACGAAGAAATTAAATTGAACACGCTTTTGTGTACAGATTCAAAGCCCCTGTCATCGTTTTTGTACCAAATAGCAAAAGATTTGCGTTTGGAGAAGTATGTGAACCATTATTGGTTAGATTTCCCCACGGAGTATACTCTGGAGTTTGAGGAGGAAGAATCTCAGATGTCAGAAGATGTTTTGAAGAAGTTGGTGCAACCGAATTATTTCTGTGCGGAACCGCCGAATGTATTTAGTTACTTGAACTCTGTGTTAATGGATTTGGATGTTGGGTACTATCCGTATTTACCGGAGGTGAATATTCGGTCGCGAGATATTATTGAGGTTAGTGTTCGCTACATTATATATTTTTAAAGTAACTTAGTAAGCTTTGTGTTAGTTTTTACCCAAACTATTAAAATGTGGCCATAGCAAAAGTGGTCCCCTATGGTGAGCACTTATTAAAGGTACACCAAACGTCAAGAAACAAAATTTGTTGCATAACAAAGTCTGTCTGGTCTTTTAGTCCTTACATAACAATGTCTAACTTTTAGTTCGTATCAAATCAAAATTCATTTATTCATGTAGGTATCAATGATACTCTTATGCACGTCATTTTTTTTAATCTACCCCCGTTTCGTAAAGGTGCTTTAATATGAAGGAGAAGAAAGGGGAAAGAAACTCCCCTGTATGTATGTTATTAACTATAATAATATGTATATCTAAATGTATTATTCCAGATATTAACGACAGCTGGTTTCGGCGTGTGCGCAGGCGTGCACACGATCAGCGGGCGTGACGTTCTCGCGTCTAGTACGCCGCGCGCACGCGCAGACTGCGGCCCGCTGCAGGCGCCCGCGCGCGCCGCCCGCGCAGTACTCACTGCCTGCGAGAGAGGTAGTATATTAGGGGCCGTTTTAAATATCTGCAATGATTAGTTTGACAACTCACCGGATCCAATTGAAATCAGAGATTGTATGAATTGAATTCACATAAGTTTTTAATTAAAATGATTTCAACTGTTTAAGAAGAGTTATATATAAAGGTTATACATAAAAAATATTTAACTATTTATATTTAATACTAGTGGACCCGCCCTCGCCTCGCTTCGGTGTATCTTTATGGTTAAAATAAATAACTAAACGTCTATCAGTCACATCAGTTAGAATAGTCCCATACAAGCTTTAAATTTTAATAACTTTTGAAAGAGTGGACTTATTTAAATAAAGTAAATCCTAAATAACGCCCCGAGTAAAGGATTATTAATGTATTTCATCCTTTGTTCTGTCAAATCAGCCGTTTTGGTGTGATGCTCTGCCAAACACACAGATAAACAGAGCCCCCATAACTTTCAATTTTATTATATGTATAGATTACCGGTTACAACATTTCAGGTATAACTCCTCGCGACTTAACCCAGCTGCCGCCGGCGCTAGGCCTGGCCTTATTGACCATATTCTCTCGCTGCAAGAGCGAACCCCCCCTGCACTGGCCCCGGGAGGCCTACAACCTCGTCATGAGGGAGGACTTGGCCTTACAAAGTGAGGTCGCTGATAAAATAAAAACCACTTCGGAATATATGGAGAGTAAGTTATATTGGAACTTGAAGGGTTAATTTTGGTTCTTAAAAAAATAATACTGCCTTTATGAGTTGTACGAGTTTGAGATTTAGTTCAGATAAACTTTGTATAGGGAAGAAAAAAAAGCTAAGACAAGTTACTAATTTTTGAAATAAAAAACGCACTATAAATCTGACAGAAGGCTGCCTTGACAGACAGTTAACATTGACATCTGTCAGATAGGAATATCGAACGTGTACAATAGTTTGATATAACTTGTTATAGTCGAATTTCGTATTATCTGTGATGTATTATCTCAAACGTACAGTCTACAAAATATTTTTTTATTAACTTGGTAAATGGTTGAATTCAACCATTTCTTGTGTACCTAGTATACATATTTAAGTTGTCTTTGTTTTTACAATCATGTATTTCTTCACCAGCATTGGCTTTAGAAGTATTGGAGAAGGAGACGGTGTATTCGTTAGTGAGCACACCAGTGATTGGAGAAGCGTTGCCGAAGATAGATGATGGAGAAAGCAATACAGGCATGGAGCATCTGAAGACCAAGCTACTTAAGTTACTGTATCCCAGGGACCATAGGTAAGATTAACACACACATATATACCTGTTTTTTCGTCGTTACATAAAAGGTAAACAATCTTACACTGTCTTTTTATTGTAATTATCGATTTAAAAATAACACAGACACAAATTTAAAAACACTAAAGAATAAACAGTAATTTAATGTAAAAATACATTTCTGTATACTTCTAAATATTTTTTTTTATTCGTGAAATAAAGAAAAGTAGTGCTAAGATTGTTTACCTTTTTAATCACGACGAAAAAAATGAGGTATACACACACATACACAATGGGTCACAATTAATCTAAGAAAATGTTCATAAAGTTATGCAGACAAGTTTTTACTCGACTTTGTAAGGGGATAATGTTTTTACTAAATACTCCTAAACAAATTTTCAAGCTTTTAGGCCCATTAGTTAAAGCTGTGCTTTTGTCATAAGGGGTTGTCTATTAATCGCGTAAGGCTCGAAAGGGGGGAGGGAGTGATCCATAAAAAATCACGAAATATCACGTGTATAACAATTTCGGTAAAGGCATTATTTATTACCTCTATTTTATGAATATTAAAAAAAAACTTCAGAAATTTTTTAGGTACTAAAAATACTCGTGATTTAGGAAAGGGGGGCGGAGTAGTTTTAAACTTCACCATGTATCACCAAGGGGTAGAAGGGGTATAAAAATGCCAAAAAAACTTGACATGATTAATGGACAGTCCCTAATATCCATAATGCTCAACTTAATTGCCGAGATTACAATCAAAATGTTGCAACACTAGAGGCAGATGTTATTACTTTATCTATTATTTTACAATAAGAAATTGATTTACAATTATTTTTTAAATTCAGAATGGCGGAAGTGTTCACGTTACTCCAATCATCGAATCCGGTGACGATCAACTTAACGCAGCGGCCGGAAGTATCGGATCACGACTTTATAGAGGAACAAGAGAAACATCTGTACGCTATCAGTACGAGAACTATGGCTTTGCCTGTAGCCAGGTCAGTATAGTCTTAACTTGTACATACAAATCTCAACTTTAAGTGTATGATTTTAAGATCACTTTTCAAATGTACGCTAAAGAGCAAATTTTTAATGATCCATTTTGCATAGTAAATTGAATAGCGTGTAGTGTCAAAATAATGTAGCTAAATGTAGGGGCACGCCGTCGATAGAAATATGAGCGCGCTCCCTACATAGACACACTGAACACGCCACACGCACACTGAGAAAGCGACCAACGACAATACGTTACGTCACACACATCGTCACGAAGTATGGCCAATCAGATGAGCTATCCTAGATCGCGCTATCGAAACATTCTACGATCCCTGCATATATACAATGGCCCGAAGTTAGCGTTCGGGCCGCGGTCCCCAGGCAAGCGATATCGCCTGGCGGAGATCTCCACTTTTCCTCCACACTAAATGTACTCGTATTTGTAAAGCTTAACTATTTTTACCTGACTACGTAAAGAGGGAAGTATACCTCGTTTTTTTCGTCGTGATATAAAAGGTAAACAATCTTACACTGTCTTTTTGTTGTAATTATCGATTTAAAAATAAGACAGACACAAATTAACAAAAAC
>LGAG01000122.1:1283901-1363543 GCA_001278395.1 Lerema accius
ATTACCTAATAATATTAAAATATTCATTGATTTAAATTAAATAATTAGACATGAAAGGTTCGCCGCCCATACGGCCATACTGCTATAGCGCGCTCCCTGCGCTAATCTTACATAATTAAATATCAACATAACAATGAAGCGTTTACACCGTTTAACAAATAGTAAGCTATCAAAAATCACTTGTCCTGTGATTAAACCGTACAACACAACAGGCATCACCCATCCTGGGATCTAGCCAAAACAACAGGCATCACCCATCCTGGGGTCTAGCCTCCAAGACCGGGAAAAGGAAACGCATGGTGGCCAGCCATCGTTAAGGAAGGAAATGCGGAGAGAGGAAAAATAAAACAAAACTAATACTTTATTAACACACTATTGAACAATATTTATAATAATTTTAAATATTTTTTTCCAAACCATCTGTCACATTATCCGCCCATACGGGGGAATCATTACTTTCCTCAAATGGATCTGCCTGACCCGAAGGGGCAAGTCTCAAACAGTCATGACTAGCGATCTTTTCAGAACATCCGCGTAAATTTATATGCTTTAATTTGTAACGGTCGTTAGGTAAAATTTCTAAAATTTCCATGGGACCCTCAAATTTAGGTCCTAATTTTGTAGTGTGACGCTCATGAATACGCATTAAAACAAAATCCCCGACATTAAAGTGTTTAATTTGAGCTTTACCTTTATCAAATCTGATTTTGTCCTGGATAGATCGCTCGTCCATCCTATCTTTACTAGCGTTCCTAATAGCAGTAAGATCATCAACAGGTTCATCATCATCTACTTGGAGGAGCTTGATAGCTGGCGGAGAGCACTTTTTCCCAAATAATAACTCCATCGGACTTTTGCCAGTACTTTTGGATATCGTGCAATTTATAGCCAATTGTAAATCTTGAATTGCATTGTGCCACGGTTTATCAAGCTCCACCACTGACATGTTATCTTTGATGATCTTCATAATCCGTTCAACCTGACCATTAGCCCTGCTAGCACCTTTTGCTACAACATGATGTTCTATACCAAAATTTTGACAAAATTTCTTAAAGTCTAAAGAGGTCAGGCTCTTATCTTGGTCAGTTATTAATCTTGTTGGGGTACCAAAAATAGTAATAACCTCGCGAAAACACTTAATGGCAGATTCAGATGTTCGATCTGTTGAATAAACTAAATGAACATATTTAGTAAATGCGTCTATATAAACGAAGGCGTATTCAGGGTGATTACGTTTCCCATTCATTTGACCAGTAATATCTGCATGCACAGTATGGAACGGAATTGAAATTTTGTCAATTGGATGCAAAGATATTTGTTTGGCACCTGAAAACCCTTTTCTGACTCTACAACTAACACAATTTTCAATGAATTTTCGGACCAACTTTGACATATTAGGAAACCAATATTGTTCTCTTATTTTTGCCAATACCTTTTCCCAACTGAAATGCTGAAGCGAATTATGATAATGAGAAATAAGGTTCCACCGGTAACTGCGAGGAACAATTATCAATTTTCTTGTTTTATTTTCTATTTGAACTTTTCGTCGTAGCAATTTATCTTTTGAAATAACATATGTGTCTGCAAGGTTTTTAGGAATGGAATCAGACTGTAATTGTTCAACAATGTCCTTGAGTACTGGGTCACGCTTTTGTTCGATTAGTAACCAATTGTGATCAAGTGTTGAAGCGTTGACAGAAAACCGTAACATTTGAGCTGAACAAGATGCATCAATATTACTCAGTGTAGGGACTTCTTTTAATGGGTTAGATGTATCAACTGGATTCCTACTAAAATAATCCGCGTGAGCTAACCTATTTCCTTTGCGGTACTCAATTTCAAACTGAAATGACTGCAAGAAGGACCACCAACGATGCACACGGGGAGATAGTTCTTTCTTATGCCTTGAGGCCTTAAGCGAGTTACAGTCAGTCACAACCTTAAATGAACGTCCATATAGGAAATGTCGAAAATGCTTGATTGCTTTGACAACGGCCAGGGTTTCGAGTTCATATGAGTGATATTTGCTTTCCGCACTATTCGTTCTCATACTGAAATAGCCAATGACATGAGGGGTCTGATCTTGTCTCTGTATCAATACCGCACCGTAACCTAGAGCGCTAGCATCGGTATGCAGTTCGGTTGGTAAATCAGGGTCAAATATTGTTAACAAAGGGGATGATGTTAAACGACTAATTATCTCTTGTCTGGCTTTTTCTTGAGCATCAGTCCACTTCCATGGCGTGTTGAATTTCGTAAGGTTATACAATGGTATCATTATTTTGGAAAAATGTGGTACAAATTTTCTAAAATAGCTTGCTAATCCATTGAACTGACGAAGCTCTTTTATATTTTTAGGAATTGGTGAGTTAGAAAGTGCTTGAATTTTTAGAGGACTAGGCTTGACCGTGCCATTTTCGACCACATAGCCTAAGAATTGGACAGAGGTTTTCAAAAATGAACATTTTGCAATATTTAATGAAAATCCCGCGTCTGTTAAACGTTGGAGGACAAGATTTAAGTTTTGCAAACCTTCCTCTGCGGACTTGGATATAATTAAAATATCGTCTATATAGACAAGAGCGATTTTGTCTTTATAATCACCTAAAGCCTTATTAATCGCTCGCTGATACACTGAAGGCGCGTTACAAAGTCCGAAAGGCATTCGCAAGAACTCATACTGGCCATCTGGGGTCACAAAGGCGGTCTTTTCTATTGAATTTTTGGCAATAGGTATTTGGTGAAACCCAGCGGCCATATCGAGACATGTAAAATAACACGCCTTCCCCAGTTTATCTATTTGATCCGCGATTAACGGTAATGGGTAATGGTCTCTGAGTGTATTAGCATTAAGTTCTCTAAAATCGATACAGAGTCGATCCGAACCATCTTTTTTCTTCACTAACAAAATTGGGCTGCTAAAAGGAGAAGAACTGTCGCGGATTATATCATGGCTTTTGAGTTCACTAATAATGTTTTTAACCTTCTCACGTTCTACAGGGGATAATCTGTATGGTCTGCGCTGAACAATTTTATCGGGATTTTTTAATTTGATCTCTAACTCACCCGTTTTAACTTTCGAAACATTATATCCTGTAGTAAAACTTTGTCGGAAACTATTAATAATATTTTTTAATTTGGCAAGTAAATTTTGGTCTTTAATGTCGGTATCAAGTTCTGGAGAGGAGCCTAATTTGTTACATTCATTTACAAGCTTTACATGGAAATGGGCATCTTGTTTTACTGAAATTCCTGCGTTAGTCAAGGTAACACTGAGGCCAGGGATTTGCAAAAGGTCATAACCGATCAAAATATCAAACTGAGTCTGCGTATCGCCGACTACATAAAATTCTAACTCTACACTCACTTCATCGATGTCGACAATGGTTGTGATGGTTTGTGTTGAACGAACTGGACAACCGCCAATACCCGAAAATACAACATTTACAGTTTTTCTTTTCCCCGGTATTGAGCCAGAAAAACGTTGACGTATTAACGAACAATCGGCGCCAGTATCAAACAAGCAGTCGTAAAATTTTGTGCCGATCTTTACTTTCGTAGTACTGCGATTTATAGAACCACAAAAATTTACTGATTTATTTTTTATAGTTAAATTACGTTCGTCATTTTGTCTTCTAAAGCAATTCTTCTCTATGTGGCCGATTTTATGACAATACTTGCACTCTGTAAACTTTAAAGAAGTACTTGGAACTACCCCGTCTTTAGGGTAATTGGGCTTGGGTGTCAACACAGGTGAAGTGACAGAAGCCAGCTTACAATCTCGGAAACGATGACCTTGTTTGTTACACTTAAAACACGTAATAGTTTGATCATTCCTCGCAGGGGATCGTGATTCCGATAATCGTGGTTTTTTAATATTGCTATTAGGTTTTTCTAAAATATCAAATTTTCGTTTACGGTAAGTTTTTAAAACTGAGACTAGCTTGGGCAAAGAGTCAGGTGTGTTTCTTAATAATTCTGACCTGATATGTTCAGGATAAATACCTGTTAGCAAAGCGTCAATAACCTCTGCGTCTGAAGCTTCCGGCCGAACCCGTTTGAAGAGTGTCCATCCGGTTGTAGCGTACTCGGCGTAGCTGGTGGCTTGATCCGATGTGTAACTACGCCATTTGTGAACATCGTCAGCATACCGAAACTCCTTCCCAAATGTTCGAATCAAATCTTCCTTCACTTGTTCCCATGAGGTAGATTGGAGGGACCAGGTGTCAGCCCATATCTTCGCTCGTCCTTTAAGCTGCATGATGGCTTTCATGCGTGCTTCTTGAGGCGAAATATTGAAGGCAATAATAGTCTCGTCAATATTTGCACACCAATCCCTGATGTCATGCGAACGGACGTCCGGGTCGAAGGGTGGCAAGTAGAAATTACAGCGATCACGGGACGCGATAGTGGCAGACATCGCCGCAGTAACCGCACTCGTGGCTGTCTGTTTCGTCACTGTAGTCAATAGGTTCATCACTTGTTCCATCGTAAATGTTGGATTGGATCGACTATCCGTGCCTCTGGAGGTTCCAAGTATAGGGGATTGGGATCCCACCGCTGCTGTCGGCGTAAACTCCTCGTCATCGTTAATATTTTCCATGGGTAAATGATAAATCCACTTTTATTTATTCACTTATACTTTATTCACTTATATTTACTTATACACAAAATAAATTGATGGTAAATCCGGCAGAGTAACGCCTTATACAAGATTTCAGATGAGAATGAATCAAATCTAACCGCGCTCTTTCTTATATACAGTTTAGAAAACAACTCTACCACGCCCCCACAAGATGGCGTGATTTACAGAACAGTAACGGAAATCGAAATACAAATTAAATATATTTTTATAAAAATACTTAATATTAAAATATTCATAAATTTTTAATTAATTAATTTTTAATAATTCATTAATTAAAATAATTTGACACTAAAGGTTCACCATCCATAAAGTAACGGAAATCGAATTACACGGAAATCGAAATACAAATGAAACATATTTTTCTAATAGAATTACCTAATAATATTAAAATATTCATTGATTTAAATTAAATAATTAGACATGAAAGGTTCGCCGCCCATATGCACCACAAATTGTAGTAACAGAGAAGACTGACGTAGGTCTTACAATCAGAAAGAGGTGGTACACACAATCGTTCTGTACTGCTCTTACAAACTGCGAGCTTGTCCGCGACAAATGTCGCACTTCATGTGTGTCCTACTCAACACTATATGAACGTGAATCCTGTATGATGCGTTATGCAACCGTCATGTAAAATGAAAAATTTGTATGTATTGCTATCATTTTATTTCTAGTAAATCTGCATATCGTAGTCACATTACACCCAATGCAACTGATAAAAAAGTATTCACCAGTTTAATTATTATTTTCCTTTACGAAAAAGTTCTGACTATATTTGTGAAGTCTATCGACCAATAAACCCTCAACATAAGCATACATATCATCGCAAGGAGTTGATTGCACTCGTATACCTCGTTTTTTTCGTCGTGATTAAAAAGGTAAACAATCTTACAGTGTCTTTTTTTTTGTAATTATTGATTGATTGAAAAATAAGACGGACACAAATAAAAAAGAAACGGAAGAATAAACAATAATTTAAGGTTAAAATAAATTTCTGTATACTTCGAAATATTTTTTTACATTAATGAAATAAATAAAAGTTGTGCCAAGATTGTTTACCTTTTATATCACGACGAAAAAAACGAGGTATAGATGTTTACTGTAATATTTGTTATAGATAATGGCCGGTAGAGGGGATGTGTCAGTGATGCGCATTTGTCGGCGGCTGCGCGCGCGCATCCCCACGCCGCCCAGGTCGTCCCCGCCCGCCCTCACTCATGGAGGACAGGTTTGTTGAAGTACAAATTATTAGTGGTTCAGAAATGTTTAAAAACATCAGATATGCTCTGCGAACAGAAAATGTGGAGAAAAGTTTTAATTTTGTAATGTATACGTTGTATGTATACAGTGCTTGAATTTAATCATAATGAAATCTAAAAAAAAAATCTAAATTACAAACTTTGTAGTATGTATATTGAAATGGTCATGCAACAAAAAAAAATCTTTCTTTACATATAAATATTTTTTGCTTATATTGTCGCCTATTAATCGGCCCATAGTAAAAAGGTTATTTACATTTAATTCTGAATTGATCCATCACTGGCTTCCCTTTCCTTGCACACTTAAAAGTTTTGAGTGAAATGTTCCTTAGGGGCCGTCCATTAATCACGTGAGGCTCGAAGTCTCCCAAAAATCACGAAATATCACTAGGATGGAGGGAGGGGGGCTAGTAATCACGTGTATTTTTATTTTTTTCATTAATTTTATGTCACTCAAAAAAAAACCAGCAACCTATCTGTCTACTGCGAGACGTTATTATGGTATGATGAATTATATAATTTAAATTATACCCATAATGTTATATTTATGTTAAAAAAAATCTTTACGAGGGGATACTCTGAAATCTCACGATGTACCACCAAGAGGGAGAGAGGAGGGGTGGGCAAAAAATGCCAAAAAAAAACATCACGTGATTAATGGATGGCCCCTTAGGTAACATGACGTTAGTCATACAGTGATATTAAGATTAAGATGTCGTTGTTATAGATGGCGGTTCACTGCACGATGGGTCTATTGTTCCTGGGCGGCGGTCGCTCCACGTTGTCGTCGACGCCGGCGGCCGTCGCGGCGCTGCTAGCGGCATTCTTCCCCAAGTTCCCCACACACAGCGAGGACAATAGGTAATATAGATTAACTAAAACACCTGACTACTAAACATGGGGAGGGGAGGTTAAATTCTAATTTCCAATTCAAAATCATTTATTTATAAAGGTAACAATGACACATTTATGGTAATCCTACTCATATTATGAATGTGAAAGTTTGTAAAGATATTTGGATGTTTGTCCCTGCTTCACGCTCTAACCGTTGATCGGATTAATCTGAAACTTGGCACACAGATAGTTTGCATCCGGAAATAGGGCATAGGGTAGATTCTATCCCGATTATAGGTTTCCTTGGGATGAATCCAATATATTTTTTAACTAATCTTCTGCGTTCGAAGCCGCGGGCGTCGCCTAGATAATTATAATTCAACATCCGTTTAGGTATCACTCATTATTCTATAGTTATTTTACTATAGTAGTTTAAGCATATTATGTTAGTGGGTACATATGATATACGCACAGATGAAAGAATGTATAGACTGAGAACGGAAACAAATGAGCATAGTAAGAAATAAAACTTACTTATCAAATGATAACATTTCCCGGTACATTGCTCGACAGACCGTGACATGCGTCAAATCGTAAAAAAATGAAAAAAATGAGTTAATTTTTTAGTGTTGAAGATTCAGTCTATACATTTTTTGGTCTAAGGAAATACGTCTGTTTTCTTTGATCAGGTATCACCTGCAAGCATTCCGTCACTTATACGTGCTGGCCGTGGAGTCCAGGTTGATATTGCCGCGTGATCTGGACACGGGGAAGTTGTGCTACGCTCATATACAGGTACACATTTATGAATTTTTAATAACATATAACTCCATTAAAGAGTTGAGTTACAAGACGTAGCTCATAAAGTAAGTAGTTTATTATAACTCTTTATGTCGGTGTTTGTCAATGTTGGTGCCACGCTCCACAGGGGGACAGCTTGATAGAGTTGAGGAGGGACAATAAAAAAATATTTTTGACTCTACAATAACCCTTTCGCTTCGAGTTATATAAATTATTTCATCCTAGAACCTATCATTCGTTTATTAAGAGGACAAATATTTACATGTTACAAGTTATGTATGTTACATAGGGGAGAATAGAAATTGTAGAAAGGTTAAGGTAAGAACACAATAAAGGTTAGGAAACATTGCTCTATGTGGGCTAAAGGACAATGGCAAAATTTTAGGTGGGGTCAATGGAAGCGTCTAGAAATGTCACTAAAAAGAAAGTTATTTATTATTTTTAATACGTTTTATCAACATATTAATATAAAAATGTGTAGTGGGGGACAAAAGCTTAAATAAAAAAGAACTCCATTTGACTAGGTAGGTATTGGTAGATAACTACGACGTGATACATACATTGCCATAATAAATGCGTTTATTTTTATAATATATTATTTAATTATTCCCCTATTTCCTGATGTAAGCAAAGTTTTTGTAATGTAATTAAGCACCAATAAAAATATAAAGAAGGCTTAAAGAATTCTTGTTCAGTTACAATTTTATTTGTCTATTTAATTTTTATTCCTATACTTAAATATTTTATTACACTGTAGTAGCAAATTAATGTTATGGCAACATTATAAAAATGCTGTCACGTAAATAATCGTCACTTGAGTTTCTCCAACTATTACTCGTGTGTGTTGTGCTTATAAATTATCTCTTCAATTATCCTTTTATTTACCGACCGGAACGTTTATGGACATTATATTTGCTAGCTGATACATTACTAACTGCTATTGCCTCCTGGACGCCGAACTTACTTTTTGATTTGGATTTTGTCGACTGTGCAAACAACTATGTTATCCCGTGGAAGCTCGGCTCGGATTTTGTGTGTTAAATCTAATAAATACATAATATTTGCAAGATGATTGTCCTTTTTTTTCGACAGGTCTCTTGTTCTAATACAAGTAGCTTAGAATAATCAAGTAGGCAAGTCCTAGTGGTCAAGTAGTTTCTGATCCTGATTGATACATGCACTATACACTTAAGGTCTAAGACTTAAGGTGTATTAATATATTAAAAAAAAATTGGTGTATTTTATAAATAAAAAGAGAAGTACTTAATACAAGTAAACGAATAGTCTACATTGCAGGTCAATCACAAATATTATAATATTTAATCAATTAATTTTACGCAAAATGTCAGTAACATTATAAGTGACAGAATCTGATGACAAATATTATTATTATTTATAATCTGTAAATATTTGTTAAAATAATAATATCCAAAGAACTCCATTGTAAAAAACAATAAATCTTAATTATTTTGACTCAGAATTTAATACAGAATTTTTGGAAATATTTTCGCTCATAGACGTCGAAATTATATTTGACCTAAAATCATGTATGGCGAACTGCCATTGTCCTTTGAACTACTATATATATATAATATACTATCTCTCCGGTCGGCCCTTCATTGCTGAAGATCGCGGTTATGGAGGGTTGTGATTTTGCAGCGGACGAATTGTTTCCATCGGCTTCTGTCTGCCGCAATATTTGCGACTGTATAAAACTTTGGTGTTTCCGCATCTGTGATCTGGTCAGACCATCTAGTTGGTGAGCGCCCTCTGGGTCTTTTTCCTTCAGTGTTCCCAACAATGATCAGCTTTTCAAGACTGTTATCCCCCCGTCTCATAATGTGACCAAAGTATTTCAGTACCACTATATAATATACTATATTACAATATTTTATTAATCAGGTGATCGACCTAGAAGGCTTAGTGAAAGAGTTAAAAGCGCCGTGCATCATCCCGGAACTGAACAGTCTGAGGGAAGTGAAGATCAACGACCCGCGCTACTGGCCCATGACCTTCCATCGGGACCACAACTGGGACCAACTTAAGTCAGTTTCAAATTTACATTAAAAATCTTATCATGTTTTTTTTGCTGACTGTACCAATACTACCCGTATTTTTACTCGAGTTAAAAATCCTATTACCTGGCGCAATTTTTGTATGTATGTTCATTTCTTTGGCACAGTTTAGAGCCTAAACAGCTTGATTGATTATAACATATGGAGTGTCGTAAGTTATTAATTTTATTGTTGTTCTATTATGACATACCATTTTATATTATATCACACGCATTAATCTATACAACTAAATAAAATTGAAGTGTCTGCTTGTAAAATTAAAATAACCACTTTTTACTTAATTTCATTCGTATGTATACACGGTAAAGGTACTAAATAGCTTAAAAATGTTGTCTGTCCGTCCGTCTGTCTGTATGATCCCGCAAAATTTTGAAACGGCTGAATCGATTTTAACTGAACTTTCACTGGCGAGTAGCTGATCTAAAAGGAGTAATTTGGGCTACTTTTTTTACTTTTGTTTCGACATAGATTTCCCGAAGCAAAGTGAGGGCGGGGGTCCACCAGTTTAATATATAAACGATGAATTAATTAATAAATTTTTTATTTTTTTGTTCCAGATTGTTCTTAGACTACACTTGGTGTATTGACATAAAGCAACGCGCGGGCTGCCTGTCATACCTCGACGATCCATTAGGCTTCCTCACGATAATGGCGCAATCCCTCACACTAGACAAAGCTAACATCTGGTCGGTCACACCAGACAATATCCAGCTATTTAGTAACGACGAAAAAATAAAGAATTTCGTCAAACATTACCTAACGGATGATAGAAAGGAACAAACGATTTGTGCGTACTGTTTACTCATATCGATTAAAAAGAAAGGGGTGAAAAATGAAATTTTGGTTCCCAAGTCCTGTGTTTGTAGGCAATATAGTAAGGAGGAACAGGAGTATATACAAAGTTTGAGTATGGTCACATATGAATGTGTGGTCAAAGATATATTATGCGCTTTGCCCATTTGGACCACGTTTTTAAAAGTAAGTTGAACATTTGAACTATAGATTTTTTTGTATTTTCCTAGTCTAGTGAAGTTATATTGTCGGCCAAAAAAAACTTTATTTATTACACGACAGCATCAGAAGGAGCGTAATGTTTTTCTATCTTACGTATGTATGTAAGTCCATTTCTTTGGCGCGCTCTGCAGTCGAAATGGTTTGACCGATTGCATCGTGTGACATGTCATTAGATTCGTTTTCATTGTGAGAGTGGCATGGGCTATATAATTTGAGTACACGATTAATGTAATACGGATTATTACTTATTATTCTTCCCCCATGTCTATTCAGTCAGTACTTACATTATTTGTTTAAATTCGTTTCAGATACTAAAATCAATGAAAACTGAACCAACTTCATACCAAGTTTGGCAAGTTAGGTTATTGCTATCGCAGATAGAGAGTCACAATAGGCGAGTTTCGACAGAAATGCCGGTAGATGGCGTTGATCAGAACAACGAGCCGCTCATATCGACAGAGTTCACTCTCGCGATCAAACAGAAGGCGAACGCTATCTTCGATAGATGGGAGATGAAGATAGCTCCCTATCTGCGCAAGTACTTAGGAATGCCAAGTAGCAGGTATTTTTTGGTCCTTCGAGACTAACTT
This sequence comes from Lerema accius, assembly GCA_001278395.1. Classification (NCBI taxonomy): domain Eukaryota; kingdom Metazoa; phylum Arthropoda; class Insecta; order Lepidoptera; family Hesperiidae; genus Lerema; species Lerema accius. The sequence continues at coordinate 1,295,120 of LGAG01000122.1, forward strand.
TTTTTTCCTGGTTGCGTCATAAAATCAAAATCAAAAATCATTTATTCATATCATATCAATCATATCAATGATACTCTTATGCACGTCAATATTTTTTGAATCTACCACCGTTTCGTAAAGGTGCTTTAATAAGGAGGAGAAGAAAGGGGAAATAAAGAGAGGGGCATAGGGAGAGTAATACATGTAGGTCAATGTCTTTGGCATGCTCTACAGCTCAAGTACCTTAAGTTTAATGTAAAAAATCGACCAAGATTCATTAAGAGGTGAAAGGGTCTTTTATACCTCTGAAATTTTACGCCGAAAGAAACTTTTTTTGTATTAGTAGTAAGTTTTATTTTAACTGTACTTCGGTTTATTGTTATTTTTGCAATTGTAGTAATGCACAATGTTAAAAAAAATCTATATACTGTTTGAAAGATAATCTGGCAAATACCGAAAAGAACCGGTTTATTGTAATGTAACCGTTAAAACTCCCACTAACTAAAATACCAATACGTTTTTTTGTGTTAACCAAAAAATATTTGTTACAGAAAAATAGATTCGGCGGAAGACGACGTGAAGCAAACTTTGGCATCGTTTTTAGTGTATCATGATTTGAAGAGTGGTATTTTGAAGAGTCTTTCTGGAGAGGACTCGTCCGCCATTTTGTTTGCGAGCGCCCTCTCGCGGGAACTTGGGGCGAGCGCCGCGGCTGTTGCCACTGCGTTACGTAGATGATATATTTAATAAAAATAAAAAAATCTACTATTAACGCTGTTTTTTTACTAGAAGACCCGTTTTTGGTCGAAATGCGACCATAAAATTAACTAAAATATTAATAATAATTATGCGACCATAAACTAATTTTGCGTAGATGACATATTTGATAGACAAAACTTAACTATTAACGTTGTTTTTTTATTAGAAGACCCGTTTGTAGTTGACCATAACTCATTAATAATAATAATAACGCTATACACTAATAGCCTCACACTAAGATTCCCTGTGTTGTGGGTGCTATGGACGATACAGAAACACACAAACATACACCCAGACCGAGAACCGAAATTTAAATTCATCATTTAAATTTCGGCCCCGCTGGGAATCGAACCCAGGACCCTTTGAACGGCGATTGCGCCATACGGGTCGTCATTATGTCTAGATTATGGTGACTATTGAGAAAGCTTTTTTAGCGCTATCCATCGAACATTTGACGAGTAAGTTTGACCGAGAAGGGATATTTGATAAACAGGTTTGTATGAAAATGTTGATCGTATAATAGGTTGATTTATGAGTGTGTTAGCGTTTATTTGCCTGAATTTTTAAAAGTTCATGAAACGAAAATAAAGTAAATAATTTAAATGTTCTGCCTGAAAAACAAAATAAGTAGGTTTAAAAACTACTCCCTAAATTATAATGCCTACTTTATTATACAGAGTACTTACCACGAGTGTTTGGGAACAACAAGTAATTTCTATCAATCAATTTCAAATAAGTATGTAGATATCAAATAGCTAGGTAATTAATCTGTCTTAAAACATACGTTAATATTAAAATTATCTAAATTTTTTATCTTTATCCGTCCTGACTCGCAAAAGATAATTGGGTTACAAGTTGACGCAATCTTATTAATTAGTGGTTATCTAATGCAAGATTGATTGAATGAAGTAAAGAAATCTTGTTCAATTTATGGCAGTATCTTTATAAAATTAAAACTATACATTAATATTGAACTGGATGGATTGGTTAAATTACAACTTTAGCAAAATTTTGAGGTTTTTTGCATCTATCTCTAATTAAGTATATATGACTATTCATTGATTTTAGACTGGAAATATGTTCAAGCTTAAAATCATGTAATTTTGAATGACAAACACACAAAGTTGTAGATGCAATTTTGCCCATAAAGATATTGAAGTAACGAACGCTGGAAAACATTTTAAAATAATAATAAACGCTAACACACTAATACCCCTGCAATAGGATTCCCTGTGTCGCGGGTGGCATGGAAAACACAAATAACACATCACTACACCCATGATTCGAGACCAAACATTTCTCTTTTACATAAATATCTGCCCCACCCGGGAATCGAACCCGTGACCCTTCGCTTCGCAGGCAAGGTCACTACCAACTAGGCTACGGGGTCATACAATAAAAAAACGTACGTAAAATTGTCTACCAAAAACTACATAAACGGCTTGTTTTTTCGCCATTTTTCTATTCCATTTTATTTCGTTTGTATATATTGGATACATCTGATTTTAAATCTTAGCAAGTTAATAGTACCACCTGTGATAGTTGACAGCCTAAGAGACAGGCAAACTCTGGCATTCAAGTATGCAAAACAACATACAAATCGCTGTATGCAATCAATCATTATGAAATTAATTTTCTTAAAATTATGTTCTTACAAAAATATGAAACAATATTGAATTCTAGACGTCGCCCGCGGCTTCGACCGCAGAAGAGTAGTTTAACAAAATATTCGAGTTTTCCCAAGGGAACCTACAATTGGGATAAAATCATCCTATGTCCTATTCCTGGATGCAAACTATCTGTGTACCAAGCTTCAGCCTAATCCGTTCAACGGTTAGAGCTTTACAAACTTTCACATTTATAATATTAGTAGGATAGTCAATATTTCCTTAAAAATGATAAAAAATAACTGCAGCCGCGAGCTAACTTATAACAAAAAGGCAAAAAAGTTTTTAAACTTTTACCGTACCTACCCGTAAGAACAAGTGGTCGGAAGTAGATTCTAAGATTCTTCGGAGATTCTAATTTACGACAGTACTATTTTCATGACGAAAAAATACAAACATTTTAGTTTTTACTTTCTTCTATAAAATTATATCCTCACTAATCAGTCTTAGGATTATATGTCTATATCCAATTGATTGATGAATTGTTATCATACTTGTGCTGTTGTTTTATTAATTCGGCATTAGGGCCGTGTCAATAGGTATATAATGAGAAACTTTAGTTGTTTTTCATCACTGACCGCTGTAACAGAAGATGGCTAGGGTTTGCATTTTGTTGGCGCTTCTCTTCGTCGGAGGACTGGGTGAGTCCATAAATACTTTTGGTTTGATTTATACGCCTACGTCATTATTTTTGGATCTTCGAAATACAAGGGTTACGCGAGAAATGCTGAAAAGTAACTAACCCGGCCAGGACGATTGGTTCTATGAGACTTTAATTTAATATCTTTAATATCTCTGAAGGCTATACCTACAAAAAACCCTATCATGACGTTGGTCATGTGGCTTCTACGTCTTTAGCGGTTGCGACGCCACTGGGGAGTCGTGCCCTAAGCGGATTTTCCTAGGGAACGTTTTCTAGGAAGAGAATCAAGGTGTTATAGGGTGGTGCAATTGTACAATTTTCATCCGCACAACACTATTCTACGAGTACTTTTGGGCCTGGCTATTCTAGTGTAATAATGAAATGATTTAAAGGTATCGTCAGCTGTTTGATCAAATGGGTTAGTGGTCTTCATTCATCTTTGACCTGACTCTGACCATATTGGGAGAATTATGGAGAATCTTAGTTAATTATAAGTTTGTAGGTAGGTAACGCAGGAAACATTGGAAAAGTCTAGATTTATACATAGATTCCTTATATTACGTTGCAGGCTTTATGTCAGAAAATGTTATTGCTTGGTAAACTAATCAAATTTGTATTTTTTAGCTATGCCAGCCATTGACGATGAAGGGGCAGGTTTTGACGAGGATATGTCCATCTTCTTCGATCACACCGAATCTGACGTCCAGGGCCGCATCGTGGGAGGTACCCAGGCTCCCAACGGCGCTTTCCCTTGGATGATAGCTATGACCAACGGCGCCAACCGCTCCTTCCTGTGTGGTGGATCTATCCTGACCAACAGACGTGTTCTCACTGCGGCTCACTGCATCGCCGCTGCAGTTTCAGTTGGACAGCTCAGCAGGTATTCCCTATTTTTGATGTATTTTGATTTTATATTTAATTACCTAACTGCTTACCACTCTTATAAGCCGGAAGGCAAGTGGAACCGAAATCTACGGTCACTGGAAATACGATTTTTTTGAACGCCGTAGAAGTACCCACATTTAAAGATACTCTCTTCGTAGCAGTTATAAATTAATAAGGTCTTTAATTATTTATTACTCTTAATAATCCGCCTTTGTATTTCAGGACACTTCGCGTAACAGCGGGCACCAACCGTTGGTCGAGTGGTGGTCAGACCCACAATACCAATGGTTTCAGAAACCACCCACAATACAATCCAAACACCATCAAAAATGACATTGGTATCCTCATGACTGCTACTGCCTTTACCTTTAACACCCTTGTGAGGCAAATCGCTCTGGATTGGTCCAATATTGGCGGTAACGTCGCCTGCCGAGTCAGTGGATGGGGCAGAACTTCGGTGAGACTAATAATATTATACACTGTCCATAAATATTCGTAAACGGATAGTACCTATACAAACGGAAAATTTTCTGCGCTAATAATGCGTTGTTATCGTCTTTTCGATACTTAGGTAATTGCTGTCTCGTTCGTCCCAATGTCACACTGTTTTTTTTATTACAAAAATAAACTAAGAAATTCTAACTCACTTGCCATGCCATTATGCGGCAACATTTATAGATAAAATTGTTCATTTGTGTATTACGTAAAGTTTAGGGAAGAAGGGGGGAAAAATCTTAAAAAAATGTGTTTAAATAATATTTGAACGCTCCTAAAGCAACTTACTTGATTTGCAGACTGGTGGACCTTTGGCACCTAACCTAATGCAGTTGAACACGAACACCATTGATGGTAACCGTTGCCGCACTGAAGTTCAGCGTGTCGGTGCTCAACTCAACATGCGCGTACCCGCAGTTGATCCCGTCGTTGAGCTCTGTACCTTCCTCGCAGCCAACCGTGGTACTTGCAATGTAAGTATTACTTTTTCTTGTAAGATACTGTATTATACAATTTCCCAAACACATATGGGTGGTCTTAAGGTCGTAGGATTTCAAAAAAAGGTATTTAAGCAGTGGTTCCTTAGGGTCAGCGCGTTTATTGGCCTAATGATAGGGTGGCAGGACTGGCAAAATGCCACGGGCCCCCACCACGGGCACCAAGGGACCCCCAGCCCAGAGGACCGAGAGCCTAAACAGGCTTTTTGAAAATGTTGTGTATTAGATGTTTAACTATTATGTAAATTTTCACTGGTGTTCCAACTAATGAATTTCCCACCGGCCTCAAGACTGTTGTAATAACGCTGATCGCGCCTATTTGAAAAATACAATTTGCTTAAGTTGTTGTGTCCTCAAAAATCGTCGGCATGACCTATCCATTACTATTTAACTTTACAACCATAAATACAAACAATATGGTTTCCCTCCAAACTGGTAATAAACGACTTGTAATTGGGTCCATTTTGATTGACAGGTAATGTTAGTCTTTTAGTGGGCATAGTGCTGATGTTGTATCTTATACATTTACAGGGAGACAGTGGCAGCGCTCTGGTTCGTAACGCTAACAACCAGCAGATCGGTATCGTGTCTTGGGGTCTACCTTGTGCTCGCGGCGCTCCTGACATGTTCGTACGTGTCAGCGCTTTCCGCAACTGGATACAGCAAAACTTGTAATACTGTTAATGTCATTGAATAACAATATTAAAACACGCCGACCTCTCTGTTTGAAATTATTGCCCTATGATTATCTTTTTTCTTCCTTTTACACTTGTATCTATCTATCTCCACCTACTATACCTATACTATACTATGTTTGTTTTCCTTTATTATAACTGATTCACATACTCGTATAAGTTTTGATTCATTTGCCGTATCACTACTAATGTGATTCCAAGGCATTTATACCTCTAAAACGATAAAACAAACTATGTCGCATACTATTAAGATAAACTTTAGTCCTAGACAATGCCTAAGACCTGTTTAGAAGGTATAAATAGATTGGAATCACATCAGTAGTGCTGCGGCTAGCAATTTAAATTTAATACAAAAATAAAATCGTAGTGCAGCGGGCAATTTTTTACCCGTAGCACTACCACCATCAACATTAGTGCTAGTAGTAGTTTATTTGGGTTTATAGTTAAAAACTATAATTTCCGCAAGCGAAGCTGCGGGCAATAGCTCTACTTAATAAAAATGTTGATTGACTGACAGACACGCTACAGCCAAAACGGGTAGAGCTGGAACCATGAAATTTGGCACAGAGGTTCTTTATAAAGCGTAGGGGAGCACTAAGAAGAGATTTTTGGAAATTCACATTTTAAGGGGGGGAAATAGGGGATGAAGCGTGGTATGCAACATCGCCAATTTTGAAGCTAGCAATGTGAAAATTAGCATTTAGGATTTCGGTAAAAAGTTAAAAAGTGCATTTATTTTAATATTGGAAAATTCAACCTCTAAGGGGGTGAAATAAGGGTTGAAAGTTTGTATGAAAATAAAAAAAAATTAAAGCAAGCCGTTTGCAAATATGATTTTTTTTAATCAACCCTTAAGAGGGTAAAAATCACCCCTAACAAAATGACGATCTTTGCTTTACTCTGAAGTTTAATACCAAAGAAGTTACCTATCTATTTTGTAATTAATGTTATAATGCCCGCAAGCAAAGCTGCAGGAAACAGCTCGTAATCTAATAAGTTATATTTTAAATAAGCTGGAATTGTGATACAGCTAGACGTCACAAAAGTACTTACTCGAAATACAAGTAAAAATAATTCTGATAATCTCAATAAGCTGCCTGGACCCAATCGACACTGATAATTCGTGATATTGATCCAGCTGATTGTAACCATCAAAATTAGATGATAATGATAAAATAGATACAATAGATACAGGCCTATCAATAATGAATCAATAAATATTAATTAATGAATATTTATCAGTTAATTTATTAACACGCAAATTGCTCTAATGAATAGGCACTTTGTATGTGTCAAGCATACATACACACAAACACTTGAACTTTTCAAGATTCCCGTAGTCACATATGAGACTAATGAATAGTAAATTAGATCCATATATCAATACATTCTGCTATGTTTCGTTTGTGTCCGCCGTGGGTATGATTTCCATACTAAGGTGCCCAAAGACCTTTTACATTATTTTGTGTGGCTCACATAGCATTTGAAGATTAAGTAGGGTAGGTACATACTATAATTTAGGGTTGATGACCAAAAGATGTTGGCAGAAAACAGTTGAATTCAGGAGGCCTTAGATTGAGTAGCACTGGGGAAACCCATCATTCATAAGACTATTTTTTTAAGGATTATTAACAATTTGCATTATATTTTGATTAAACGTGTTCTATGACTATTTAATGAGCAATTTTTTATTATTGCTGACATAATCAGGTCCATAAACTTATGATTTAACAAAACTATGTTTAGCATCTAATTAAAAAAGTCTAGAAACTTATATTAGATACTAATTTCGATAAGTTTTAAATATAGGTATAATTTTCGGCATCTAGTAGATTAAGTATCTGCCACATAGAATATTGTAAAACATAACGAAAATACAGCAATCCCCACTAATATTATAAATGCGAAAGTAACTCTGTCTGTCTGATACGTTTTAACGCCTACGTCACTGAACGAACCTGACCTGAACAGAAAATAAAAATACAATGAAACCAACATGGAAAATAAAATTATTGAAGACTGTTGATATCGAAGAGATTAATAGTAAAAGATGAGTGTAGAGATCAAGAAAAGCTAATGCTATTCAGGAAAATTTGCGCCTCATCTTGAGGTTCGATTACCTAACTTTGAGCATCCCTCACAATACTGACATTTTAAGGAAGGTAAGAAAGGAAGCTTTAAAAAACTCTTTTAAACCTACCTATAATGCTTAAGTGCATAAGTTAAGGCATGTTGTACATAATAAAGGAACATTTTACAATACCTGACAAAAGTTTTGGTGAATTTAGAACAAGTAAACCTTTTCACTTGTTCTTAACCTTAGATAAAAAAAAGTACCAAAGTTAATAGCAGACGAATAGAGAGGTTCTTTTGGCACGGTCTATAGTCAAAATTGCTTGACGGCTTTCAGCATTATAATGAGATGTTATTGGGTTGATTTCCATTGCCGGAGTTACATAGACTTGTTTGTTGTCTCCAAAATTTTTGTGTAGGTAATCTTTTTTTTGTTTTTCTATCAAAGACCATTATTTCTTCTCAGAACATAATAGTATCTAAGTAGGTACTGCAGGAGATATGAGTAACAACACAGGCCAAAGTTTTTTTTTAAATAATAAGCACGAGTGCAAGGTATAAAATGTACTGTTCACACTGAAGTTACTGATGATAAAAATGATGTGAATCAATCAATGATGTAGGGGAGATAGGAATTTACATTACCTGATTGATGTCTTAATAATTGATTAAGACTGGCACGCGTTAATTAGTCGATTTTTAAACATTAACGAATTACGTATACCTCAGACCAAAAATGTATAGACTCAGTCTTCAGAACAAAAAAGTGTAGTAATTTTTTTTCTTTCTTTTTACGATTCGACGTAGGTACCTATGTCAAACAGCGCGGCCAGTCGAGCAATTTACAGGAAAACGTTATCATTTCATAAGTACGTTATATATTTTTATACTGCGTTCATTGGTTCCAAAGTCTCAGACTATATATTTTTTCGTCTGTGACATATACTGTTATTATTAGGTACCTACTAACTACATACATGGTATGTAGGTACTTTACGTGCAATATTAAATGTGAAAAAAGTTATTAGCGCAATTAGATTATGGATAATATTAGAGCATGGAATATTTATCCGTCTTATATGTAAAATATTTATCTTAATTACATTTTTGTTTTTGATCCGTTATCAATCAACACTTGGGGATAATTAAAAATTGATCGCTTGATCGTAATTATGACAATTAGTTTTCAATGCACTAAGATCTATAAATATGGGATCATCACTTCTTTATACACACATCTATAGAGACTGAAGATGGCTAAACACTTCATTTTCTTGGCGCTACTTGTGGTTGGAAGCTTCGGTGAGTCCTTGCTTTTGTTTTAAAACAGAACCGTAAGTTATTCTTATTTGATTTACCTTTTTAAGGAAGGTCTCGTATATTTGTGCTTAATTACCTGCTAGATAAGTTCACTCCCTTGGTCTGCAAACTGAAATGCGAGCACCGAATTCTTCTGAATGAGGACAATAAAACAATATAATTGTTACAGCCTTCCCTGCCTCAAAAGATGAGGGGCTTGACATAGAGGACGTATCCATCTTCTTTGATAACGCGGAATTAGATGTCGAAGGCCGAATCATCGGAGGAAATAATGCCCCACAAGGCGCTTTCCCCTGGATGGCAGCTATGGTCAGTCGAGGATCCCTCTTCTGTGGCGCTTCCTTGGTCAACTCCAGACGTGTTCTCACCGCGGCTCATTGCATTGTTCCTGCTGCGCCTGGAGGCACCCTTCTCTCGTAAATATTATAAATTTTGTCAATAACCTTTTGCCACTCTGCTTCATGGTTATAAGTTCATGCTTCCCACCTTGTAGTCAGAAGAAGATTTAAGGAAATGCTTCATAATCGGACGGGAACACCGAATCTGGCAAATATTCTATTTCTTCGTATATAATTCAGAACCAAGTGACATGCCCAAAAATTTGCATGAATTATGTTATAAATTCAGTCACTAATATTGACATTGGTAATACTCTGTATGCATCCCTCCTGGTTAGCAACTAGCCTCATGTTTGAGTCAGCTGCCAAACGATTCTTTCTTTATACTTTTCGGACAATGCATTAGTGATACTTTTGGTGTTACTGTTGTTGATGACCACCTACAATTTCGTAGCTCAAATGCTCTTTGTTGCCTATTTTCATAAAAACACAACTTTACCTTTGGATTTCAGGACCCTTCAAGTCAGATTAGGCAGCAATCGCTGGAACAGTGGCGGAAGGTTATTCAACCTTCAAGGATTTAGAAACCACCCACATTACAACCCAAGAACCCTTAAGAATGACGTTGGTATCCTGATGATTAATGGTAACGTTGCTACAACTGCCCAAATCAGGCCAATTCCTATTAGTTGGGACTTCATTGGTGGCAACGTCCCTTGCAGAGTCAGCGGCTGGGGAAGAACCTCGGTGAGGAATAGTTATTTTTATTGATCTATATTTTCAAAGCTCCAAATGAGAATTAGGTTTTTGATTTGTGTATCCCTAAATAGTTATTTCAATACTTAAATTCTCTTCACATCCGGAAAAGGACTAAAGTAAACTACGGTTTAACTTACTTACTTTCAAATAACTTACTTAGTAATTATTGTCATCATATTTTTTAAGCTCTTTCGTGTGTCACCTTCTGTGATAAACGTAACTCCGAAATAAGTGTATTAGAAAATCTGTTTAATATTTCAATGAGTAAAGAAAGAAAAACAATTTCAAAAGAATCGAGCCTTCAATTAAAAGTTACGAATTAAAAAAAAAACTAACTTTAAAACAAAGCTGAAGTAATGTTTAAATTTACAGACTGGTGGCGCCCTCGCAGCCAATCTTCAAGAGCTCAGGAAGAGTACTGTAACAGGCCAGCACTGTGTCTCAGAAGTAGCGCGCGTTGCACGTCAACTCAACATGGCCACGATACCCGTTGATCCCAACGTTGAGCTCTGTACTTTCCTTGCTACCAACCGCGGCACTTGCCATGTAAGTACCCGTTTATTGTTCTACCCTCGCAGTAAAATTTATTAAGCGTTTGTAGCATAATAAAGACATAATTTTTACTTCAAAATTTTATTATGACTATTGGCAAGTTGATGATGCCTTAGCGTTACTCATGTCTATGGACAATGTCCATCCAATTTACATGGACATAAATAGATTCGATAGTTTCTATCGAGTCGATTATCGATTCTATCGAGATTCTGTGCCAGTGTGTGTGTGTGTGTGTGTGAAAACACAGTTGAATTTAAACAACCATGGTCTCTAATATTCTTTGTCGTACAGGGTGACAGTGGCAGCGCTTTGGTCCGTAACTCCAACAACCAACAGATTGGTATCGTCTCTTGGGGTCTACCTTGTGCTCGCGGCGCTCCTGATGTATACGCCCGTGTCAGCGCATTCCGCAACTGGCTTCTAACCGTCCTGTAAAAACCAAGTCAATGAAGATTAGCATAAAACATTCTCCATGTTTCTGGCTTTATAACATGAATTAAATATTAAATGTTTACCTGCTTACTAGTTTGTTTATCTCATTTCAATTCCTATGGAATCCCTTTATTATTGTGCTAAAGGTCATGAGGAATAACCGAAGGTGGTAAGGCTTGCTTAAGGATTTACTTTTAATTGCTGTTAATAACTCAAAAAGCAATATTACTTTTTATAACTTTAACATACGATGAATATGGAACAATTAAGAGAAGACCGTACAAATCGAAAAAATGACAGTATATTAGCTAATAGGTACGTGTAAAAACTAACTACTTACCACTCCTAACTAAAGCCTATACAAGTCTAATAGCAATAACATAGATTCTATAATTAGTAATTGCTTGATTAAGTTGATAAGCAGTAACATACATCGTACTCAGATTAAAGCATATACAATTTACAACATTACACTTTTGCAAGTGTAATGGCAAAAACGTCTTCAATGTTAAGCATAAACTTTTACCATAAGGTATTAAGTAGTATAGCCGCAACATACTTTAACTAAAGCCTGTAGGCATGTACACACATTTTGTAACTTACAATCCTTTTTTGATGTCCCTTTTGGCGCAAATGGGAAGATTTCCATAATCGTGTGACGCTGAATAATACATAACAGCAATCTCTGAAATATTTTCGTCCAGCATAGCAGCTTTGGGTTAAGAACTGTACACGAAGCCCCATAAAAAGTCGTTGCACTTTATTATAGTCAAAAAAAGCTTAACAAGTAATAAATTATTCTAGCAAACATCGCAATGGTTTAAGACTTTTTTGGTTAGGTACTGCCAGTTAATATAATTATTTGGTCTAAAATAAATCCGATTGTATTCGTATCGGGATTTTTTTTGCCTCTGACAAAACAGACATGGTATTTAGAGTGGGAGGACCTATTTTAATTTGTTTTTAAATAATGTTGCCATTTATTTACAAAACTACTAGACTTAGATACGGTTATCAGTAAGTGCCATTGATGATATTACCTAGATACTCGTAAGTGTCATGATCCTAACTCGTTAGGGGGTACAACTGTACCGTTTTGAATTCAGCTTTTCTATTTATTTATTTTTCGACCGGTTTACCAGATTTTTGCGTACAGATTTTATGACAGATCAACAAATGATTCTAGATTTTTAAAAATCATCCGTCTTGGGATTTTCCAAATTTAAAATTTTGTTTTTATATTCGGTATTATTCGGTTTTTTATCTTGCTTACCTAAGTACACAATGATTAGGTTTATCTTTTAATCTATAGGGCAAATGATGTGTTTACAGGGCAAATCTTATCTTAGTCCAAGTTTCATGATTTCGTGTTTACTACTATCACGAGAATTAATACGTTGTGGTGATTTGTATCTAATGAATATACGAGTAGGTCCCTAATTATAGTCACCTGCAATCTATATTTTGTGTTTTTGTCAACACTTGAGTTAAATCCGATTTTAACTGTGATTTACCATAATAATAATAATAATCTTTGCCCGCAATTTATAAATTATCGCCACCTTTTGCAAATTTTCCCCGCCCGCCTTTTGTATATACTTAATTTTTAAGGATTATACAATAAAGTTTTTAAATAAATAAATAATATTAAGACTTCGTGGCTTTGCCCGTGTTGAAGTAGGCATTTCAATTTTAGTCTTATATTGCCCCAAAAATTAGCCTATAAATTAAAATTAATAATATACAAAACTAAAAAGCAGTTTTCGTATACTGATTAATACTTCGATTCTCAATGGTGGATTATCAATAAATTTTTCATTCTATATCTACACTATCTACGCTAATATTATAAACAGGAAACATTTGTATTTTTGTTTGTTTGTAATGGATTTTAAACATTCTTTCACTATTAGAAAGCTACATTATCTATGAGTAAAATAGGCTATATTTTATTTTTGAAAAAATAAGGGTTCGTTTGATATTTGGGTTTTTTGAACCCAAGGTGTAAAAAGTCATCCAAACAAGTTCCTTATTTGGCGTACGCCGCCTAAATTATAAAAGATAGAACTATACAATGTTCTAATTAGTTAAAGACCTTAAAATCAGAATAACACATAGGCTACTTTTTGGCGTGTAAACCCGATTATGTACTGTAAAAAAAATCTAACTACAATAATTTACAAATTATTTTTTCGGAAAAACCCATTCAAAAAAACCCAAACTCACGTGACAATGTGTATGATAAATTATTAAAAGAAATCTATTTAGGTACGTTTTTGGGTTCAGTGGTTCATTGTTCAGACCACATTTTTTTATTATTGTTCGTGCCTTTTTTATGGTTGTATGATGGCCATCGAGCTGACAGTGCCACCAACCCCTACCGCCCATGGACATGGTAACAAACTTCGTGTAGGTCTTATTCTTAATTGGTTAGTAGGTCCTGTTAGTAATAGATGTGAGTAAGAATGTTCTTGTTAATTCATTAGTGTGGGGACCACGGAAGTTAGTTCTATTAGTACAAGTTAGTTTTGTTAGTAAATGCTAGTTGTCCGGTTAGTAATCGTTAGTGTATGTCCCTCTCGAAGTTCGTCATAATATGCGTTGCTACTCCTGAGGACTAAGATGAGGCATGGCGCTCAAGCCCCCGGCCGGAACACGACGAATCGTTTGGCCAATATTCTGACGATTATAATTTTCTAAAATCCTGACATTTTTGTCAATAACATAATTATTCATTATTTTGCAAATACACAAAATGCTGGCGTGGATAGCATTATCACGATGACTTTTTTATTTTTAGTTAAAATTGTGCTAAAATGCTCTTCTTCGTTAAAATACCTATTCAAAATTCAGACTATCACAAAGTCCACTGAACCCAATTATCTGCCCAATTAATAGAAAACCTAATTTATCTTACAGATTATAATACAAAATTAATAGATAAAGGTAATCCTAACAATTGGATGCGTACATGAGTTTTTGTATAAATGGCACTGATTAGTTCTCACAGTTCATACCGTGTGTTTGATAGAAGATGGCTAAATACTGCATTTTGTTTTCACTTCTTTTCGTCGGAGGGCTTGGTAATTATTTATTCTTATTTTATTTTTCTTCTATTATACCGTCTTTAGTTAAATTTAAACATAGTTCTTTGTTGCTCAAAACTACTGTACCTACATTGTTCTCCATTGTAAACCTTGTTTACTTCATTCACAAGTATGTACCCCTTTAGGGAATTTTAACATTCAAAACGACCGCTTAGTAAATCCTCAGGAACTCATAATTTTACTGTGCAATCACATTTTCATAAAATAAGTTATTTCTTGGTAAAAATCTAACGAACAGTAACTGGCAAGTTTGTCAAATGGTGAACTTTCCTCAAAAATAAAAACAAAACTGAATACTTATCACAATATTTTATGTTCCAGCGATCCCCGCCCCTCTAGACGATGGCCCTGGCTTTGATGAGGATATGTCCATCTTCTTTGATCACACGGTAAAGAATGACGGTGGTCGCATCGTCGGTGGCACCGTGGCAGCCCAGGGTGCCTTCCCCTGGATGGTAGCCATGACCAACGGTATCTTTCGCTCCTTCGTGTGTGGAGGGTCTGTGATCACAGCAACCCATGTGCTCACCGCAGCTCACTGCATTGCTGCCGTTCGATCTGGGAGTACAGGTCTTAGCTCGTAAGTAGTTTGTTTAAGTGATAGTCAAAAGCATAACCAATAACATTGGTGCATTAATATAATTTACTAAATATTAAAGCTCTTCGAAAATCGCCTGTCAATAATGTCCAATAAAGATCAGCCTATAATTTTTGATTTTAATTCCAGCACCCTCCGTGTCACAGTAGGTACCAACCAATGGAATTCCGGTGGACAGACCTACACTCTACGAGGTTTCAATAACCACGAACTATACAATCCCAATACCATCAAGAATGATATTGGTATCCTGATCACCGCCAGCAATATCGTTTGGAACAACCGTGTCTCTGCAGTTCCCCTTAGCGCAAGTTTTATTCCTGGAAATATCCCCGTTACTGTCAGTGGTTGGGGCAGAATTAGGGTGAGTTCAAAATACGCTTCCATCGCCCTGTCTTAGTAAAACAATAACAGTAAAGGTATAGAATGAATTCACAAAAATAATACCGTACTAGTTAACCTTCTTATCAACGCGAGAGCAAAAGAAGTTTTTGTGGTAGCTTACTTCAAATGTAATATTTCTCTATGTTGGAATAGTAATTGAGTTACTTGCATCATCACATCAAGTATGTACTAAGTACTTTACGTGGTATAAGTAATCATCGTAAAAAGGATTAAGTTTTATAATAAAATTATGAATGTTTTAATTAACTTGAGAAAATTTTGATTTTGCAGGCTGGAGGTCCCATCTCAAATCAACTCTTGCAGCTCAGAACCAACACTGTGGACGGACCAGTTTGTGTATCAGAAGTAGCCACCAGAAGTCAACAATTGAATATACGCGCTCCACCAGTTGACCCCGCTGTCGAGCTCTGTACTTTCATCGCCGTCGACCACGGAGCGTGCAATGTTAGTTCTACATTTATCATCATCATCATCATCATCATCATCATCATCATTACAAGACATAACTATCCCTTTATTGGGCTTGGGTCTCCTCTCAAAATGTGAGGGGTGCGTAGTGCGAATTGGGGAAACTTTATATACAGCTTACAGGTGTGCAGGTTTCCTCACGATGTTTTTCTGCACTGAAGCAAAGCACTTGTAATGTTTTTTACTGGTGTTAGGTAAACTCAGGGACTAGCGTACAAACCAACATTCAAATCTCTAAGCTATCACTGCTTTACTTTCGACGATAACAAATCTAAAAGGAATAAAACTCCTTCATCATTAATCTTCATGATTTTTGTTGTCTTCCAGGGCGACAGTGGCAGTGCCTTGGTTCTTGCCTCCAATCAACAAGTCGGTATCGTCTCCTGGGGTCTACCTTGCGCTCGCGGTGCTCCTGACATGTTCGTGCGTGTCAGTGCCTTCATTGGCTGGATCAGAAACATTACTGGATAAATCATTTTGTTTAACAATTACAAATGATACGGGAATGTTGAAGCTATACTCATTTATTTTCGTTTTTGGTTTAATATACTTTTAGTACAATTTTGTGCTTTCTTTATTTCGTTTAGTGTACCTTTCTTAAATTAATTTATTAAGGGAAAGTTGTTTTAAAAATACTTATACGTATTGCTACAATTTCTCATTTTTTATTATTATCGAATGGTATAGTACTAATAAATAAAAAACATTAGACAAATTTTATAAGCACGAACGTATACTTAGCTTATCTTAACCAGTCTCTGATTTGAAGTGCGTACTCGTAATTATCGGTTAGTTAAGTAGATACATATCTATATAAATCTAATAACTTCAGTGAAATTATCACAGTTCCCTTTAATCAAGACAAAATGGTGTCTATAATCGTATATGTTTTTGTCGTGTTTTTCACTACAACTTTTGGTAAGTTTATTTTCAAACTTCCTAAAGAAGCCATTCCGTATTTCTTCTTTCCTTAATTTTATGAGTATTGATAGAATTAGTGCTTCCTTAATGAAAATTATTATCGGATAGTGTCCTTAGATTAGACTATGAATTTATGATAATTAGGAAGGTTAATTACAGTAGGTAGTCTAATTTGTATAACATAGACGTTGATAAGAAGCCTGACAACATTAATCATCAGTGTTTTTAAACAATTGATTAATTTAATTAAGCTTAAACTGTGATGATACCTATAGGATCTTGATTAATATTAGGAAATATGATGATTTCATATATTTACTTTGAAAACGATGAGAGGTAAATATACTTAATCTGCTTATCACTATTACATTTTTTCTTTTTAGGTTTTATTTGTTTATTTTCTATTAATTATAACTGCATTATTTACCGTAAGTCTAGTAATTATTTAGAATTATGTGGCTACCGCTATACGCAATAAAATAATTAAACAGAATCTTTATACATAAATCCAATGACAGAGTTAATGAATCAAGTTATCATTGAAAAGTTTTAAACGATTGAGTGTTTCGTAAAACTTGATAAAGAAAATCTTAAGCTTCTGATAAACACATTCAAATATTGTGTTTGTTACTGTGAGTTATACTTAATACGTTATTTTAATTATTTATGCCTTCATGACGCGTCATGTCGGGAGATAGTGTATCACACAGTAGTGTATCAGCATTAATCAGCAAAATTATAAAGTATACATCTTTGGAACAATGACATTATGTTAAATTACATTCGCCACTATAGCACGACAGTTTTGTATTAACAACATTAAGTACCTAACACTTCAAGTTCATCTTTTATTCGTTTTAAAATGCATTCTACGTAGATTATAAAGTTCCTACATTAGGTATAGGCACATAATATTTTTAACCGACAATCTTTAGCTATCCTTTGGGTATAATTAACCGATTTAAGGCAACGTCCTTGTGCTGAGTCTTTTACCAACCAATAATAGTTAGGTATAAAATATAAGTAATTGTTGGATTCCTTCGTTATTTTCAACAGCTATAACCATGATACCATTGTAAGGACACACGTGCATCTATACTTACCTATGTATATCTATATTGTCGCGTACATGTAATTCCATACATTGCAATAATGCACCGCATCCCCCAGACGCGGGATTGTCAGACTGCGGGCGGACGCATTTACCTATTTTATACCTCATTTTTTTCGTCGTGATTTAAAAAGTAAACAATCTTACAGTGTCTTTTTATGTAATTATCGATTTAAAAATACGACAGACACAAATAAAAAAAAATAAAGAATAAACAATAATTTAATGTTAAAATAAATTTCTGAATACTTCAAAATTTTTTTTTTAATAAATGAAATAAATAAAAGTTGTGCCAAGATTGTTTACCTTTTAAATCACGACGAAAAAAACGAGGTATACGTACCTCACTGCCACGGGCAAACAATTTTTACCCCGTGACACTACTGGTCGTTTCACCGATAGTGCTACGGGAAATGAACTCTAATTAATCCGAAATAAAGATTGGAACTTATACATCATTTTACGGGTTATTCCCGTTGGCTCCCATTCCCATTCTCACCCGTCCCACTAGACCCCGAATTCCTATTTGACAGATTAAGTGCAATAAAAGTAAACTTTGCTTAAAAGTACAGTTATGAGAAAAAGTATTACAGTAAACATTGAACCATGCCGGACGAATAAGAACCATGCCAAATTTTCGTTCTTATCCTCGATACTTATCCTGGGTTTGTCCTGGACCTTGGTCTAGGTAGGTTTATGTTTCGTTATTTACTAAAAGGATCGGGAGTAAAATAAAAGTAGTTAATAACAATAATGGTAATAACTTAATAAAAAAACATGAACTAATAATCTTTTAACCTACTTTATACTGTCTACATAATAATTTTCTAAATTAACGCGAATAAACGTTGTTAACGTTAATCAAAAAAGATATAAAATCATAATAAAAAAATATTTCAAATGCAAAATCAGTCTTATTTTCTTAATATCTACTTTGCTAAACTAACATCAATTAAAATAATTAACGTTAATAAAAAACTAGAATAAAAACACGATAAAATAATGATTCTCAGGTAAAATCAGTATTATTTTCATAAGATCCTCTTACTAATTTGCTGAATCAATAAGAATAAATATAATCAAGTATTAAAAAAAGTATAAAAGGATCTTATAAGCTTAAATATAAGAGTGAGAATAATTTTCCTAAAATAACAAAAACAAAAGTGATCGAGTGTAATTTAAAACAGATCAATAAAACCAGGTCATTGAATTGATCTTTAGAATATAGTATTTATTTAAAATATAGTATGTTAATTGTTTTTTCATATTATTGGTACGTAAAGAAATAAGTCATACTATAAGCACTTTTTCTGTCGAGTGTACACGTTGTAAAAATAAGGTTAAATTAATAATAAACTATAAATCAAATTAATCGTTTTTGGGGTCTAGAGGGACGGGTGAAAATGGGAATGGGAGCCAACGGGAATAACCCCATTTTACTGATCCGACACCCGTAGGTACCTCAACACCATAAATCGTCAGATGGCTTGTATATATATCATTGCAGGAGTGAGGAGACAATTTCAGGCAGGTATTATCAGATGCTATTAATCAGTACTGTTATTTTTAGGGATTCCATTGGTACCATCAGACCAGACTGAGCAAAACACGCGGATCGTCGGAGGCATCATAGCAGCTGATGGTAGCACTCCTTTCGTGGCAGCCCTCTCTACTGGCTGGATATTCCGCAGCTTTGTGTGTGGAGGATCTCTCGTCACTGAACGACATGTCCTTACTGCAGCGCATTGTAATGATGCTGTGTATAGTTTTGGATCCCTCAGCTGGTTAGTATTGGCCCTTTAAGGCTACACATATAATAAATACATACATACATATAATAAAATTAAAGTTGGGGGGGGGGGCTCTGTTTGTCTGTGTGTTTGAAAGAGTTAAAGTTTGTATGGGACTACTGTAATATTATCATGTGTCAAACACAATAGTATCACCATGGATACCGAGTAAGGATTCCTG
This sequence comes from Lerema accius, assembly GCA_001278395.1. NCBI lineage: Eukaryota > Metazoa > Arthropoda > Insecta > Lepidoptera > Hesperiidae > Lerema > Lerema accius. Next base: position 1,314,798 of record LGAG01000122.1, read on the forward strand.
ACATTTTAAATTAAATCGTAGTTTTTAGTCGTAATCGTAATCTAATGAATCGATCCGGAATTGTTATCATGATTGATTTTTTATTGATTTTTGAGGCTATACGAAGTTCGCCGGGTCAGATAGTACGTAATAATGTTGTTGTGATCTGATTGAACACTGCCTGTAATCCGGCTACTTGCTATCAATGAAAATATAAAAAGCGTACTTAAATTTCGGATATAAATATTTTTTTTTACCAAACAATCCACTCTGTTACTCCTAGAACAACAACGGCCTGTATGATTTCATGCCGAGATAAAATACCTACGTGTCTTTTCGACTCTTAAGTTAGCAATTTGCGTAATAGAATAATGTATATTTTTAATTCATTATTACCATACATATCTCACATTCCAGGTCCCTCCGAGTCACAGTTGGCACAAACCGCTGGAAGCTTGGCGGTCAAATGTACTCCGTATCACACAACATCACTCACCAGGGTTACCAACCTTCCAAGGTCAAGAACGACATCGGGCTCTTGGTGACCAGGTCCAAAGTCCAGCTGACACGAGTGGTTGCACCGGTGTCGTTGAGCTTCGAGTTCGTGGGGGCCAATGTTACGACCAGGGCTTATGGATGGGGAAGGACTAAGGTAACATAATACAAAAGAGCAACGAGGGAAATTGCGAGAGTGTTGTCTTAATAACGTTCGTGTATTTATGTGACAGCCTATGGACGTGCGTGTCTGTGTGATACACTTAATACGCTATTGCATGATCGGAGCTAACGAGATCAAGCCATAAATATTTTTATGTATTACAGTACATGGGCCCGATATCCGATAATCTCCAGCAGCTGACAGTAAACACGATAGATGGCCAGCAATGCGTGGATGAAGTAGCAAGTGTTGCCGCAAAGCTTGGTGTGAGTGCGCCTCCTGTGTATCCAGAGATAGAGCTATGCACGCTTCACTCGCCAGCCCATGGCATGTGCAATGTAAGTGTAATTGATGTAGAAGAATTCGTAAGAAACCTTAAATGCACGTGTTTTTGTACTTACTGGCTAAGAAGGAACTGGCGAAATTGAGGTAAATGTAAGGTTCTCAGAAGTTAAGTAACCTTACCTTCCTGGTGGCGACCATGAAACCATGCATGCTAGTATATTTTTACGCATGGCGACATTACGTCACTTTAAAACTTTGTGTGGTTGGTACTTGGTAGAAGATTTCGGCTGCATAAAACTTGAATTCATGGATTGGCTACTTATCTATAAACCTACAACGGAATAGCATGATGAGTCAAGCTCTATGCCTTCTAAGTAATTCTCGAAAGAGTGTCCAGTTTTAGTCGAAGCTGGCAGAGATATGTGCACGTTTTTATTAATAATACTTGTAGTGTTTGTATTAAGCTATACTATAGTAACAGCTATACTAAACATATACTCTGTCTCGTGCTCATGGTGTCGGGGGTGCGCGTGACGTCATTAGTGTCATTACCGCGAGAGCCACAGGCGAGAGCGGATGCGTTACCTGCCCACATCGTAAGTTGTCGAGCCAGTGCATCGTGTGTGGAGAAATACTACAATACTTATCTGCAATCCTTTGGCTTTGGTTCCAGGGTGACTCCGGCAGCGCGCTGGTGCGGCTGGACAGCAAACAGCAGATAGGTGTGGTGTCCTGGGGTCTCCCGTGTGCCCTCGGAGCACCCGACGTTTTCCTGCGAATCAGCGCCTACCAAGACTGGCTTCTACGGAACGTTGATGAATAAATTACTTATAGTTTTGGCAACTTTGTAACTGATAATATTATTAAGAATAATATTTAAATCGCACGTACTGAAATAGAAACGGATATGAATTTGTCAGCTGTTTCCATAGAAAAGGAAACTAAAATCTAAAACACTTTCAGCATTATTTATCCCGTAAAAATGAAATCTGGTTATTATAGTCTTCATAAATAAAATACACCGTATTTGGTTAGGTAAAGTATGCCCTATAATAAAAGAACTTTTAATGACAATTTTTTACTTTATAGCAAAATTTTTTTTGGGCTAGACGTTGATTTGGTAGTGGGTGTAAGTTAGATATGAACTTTTCTTTCTATGTTATGGAAGTAATAATCTCTAATCTGCAATATAGATCTTGAGGGGCAAATCATGTGTTTTCGAGAAAAATCTTATCGCTATCGAAGTTTAATGATTTCCAACTTATTCCACCATATCAATTAATAAGATCAAATAATTAATCAATACAGGATCCGTCGTACCTAATTAATCCAATTAGTGTTGAAACCCAAATTTTCCTTACTAATAAGTAACCTAATCAAATTTATAGATTTGAATACACGGAATTACTTAATCGATAAAAGTAATCTTCATTATTAAAGGCACATGGTATAAATATGGCTGTGATTGTTTTTACTACTTATTCTTAAACTCCTACCGTGTGTTTGATAGAAGATGGCTAAACACTGCATTCTGCTGGTACTTCTCTTCGTCGGGGCACTTGGTAAGTTGTTATTTTCACTCATACTAATCCATGAGCACTGGTAACTGCTATCAAACTGTCCTCACGTTTATGGTTGTAGATTATACTCTTAAGATTTAAAACGAGGTTCCTATATGCATAATCAACTAGGTATATATTTGCTATCGTAGGGTTACCCGTTTCTCATGATGACGGCGAAGGCTTCGACAGAGATATGTCCATCTTCTTCGATCACACGATAAAGGATGCTAACGGTCGTATCGTCGGTGGGACCGTGGCAGCTGAGGGTGCGTACCCCTGGATGGCGGCCATCTCTGTCGGTATCTTCCAGGGCTTCATTTGTGGAGGGTCTATCATCACTGCAAGACATGTGCTCACCGCAGCCCACTGCGTAGAAAATTTTGGACCACCACCAGGTATTTTGAATCCGTAAGTATCTATTTCAAATACTTTATTTAAGAATACCTACACCAAAAAAATATTGTTAGTATTTATTTTAAACTAACAAACGAATAAATAGGAGGGTGGGCCGCTTACCATAGCCCACAAATATCAACAACCCAGCACTGGCTCTCAATCAAGTTCTTTTGATGGAACACTACGTGTTTAAAGACTAAATTTATCAGCCTTAGTCCAGAGAAAGGTAATAATGTCTACCAATAATAATGATTTAATTCACTTGGTAAAAAACCATGGTAAAATCCCTAACTGTTTAATTTAAATTCCAGTACCGTTCGCGTCCGCGTAGGCACCAACGTCTGGAACACTGGCGGGCAGAGCCTCAGCATTGGGGACTTTAGAGTACACCCAAATTACGATTGGTTCATGGTCAGCGATGACATCGGTATTCTCATCACCAGAACTGTTATTGAAATGAACAGCCGTGTGGCTCCCGTTGCCCTCAGCACCAGGTTCATCCCTGCTGACGTTCCCGCTAGAGTCAGCGGTTTTGGCCGAGTTGTGGTATGTTCAGAGATGTAACACACATCAATCCTCATATCAATAATAAAATTCATATTATGGTCCTTCACAAAGTAATATTGTGTATATAACAATATATATTATGTAAAATTTTAAGACCCGTTGCAGTTGTAATGAGTACCTACTTTAAAAGTCTAAAAGAACCTTTAAAATGATAAAGAAAAACCACCCAATCGGGTCAATAAGCCGAGTGCGTTTATAACTTATCAGCTTCTTTTTATATATTTCAACTGTTTATAAATACAAACGGAATCTCATTAAACCGTCTAATCTTTTTTCTTGCTATTTCTGGGATTTTTTCAGGCAGGAGGTCCACTTTCAAATAGCCTTATGGAACTTAGGACGACCACCGTGGACGGACAACGCTGTATTAGGGAATTAACGGAAAAAAGTGAGGCAATCGGGCAACCTATACCGGTCCTTGTTCCCAACGCCCACATTTGTACCTTCACCGCAGTCAGCCAAGGCACTTGCAACGTTAGTTTCTACATTTAACTTTTCATTTCTTTAATCATCGCCATACTATAAATTACTGCTAGACTACGATCGCACCTGATAGTAAGTGGTGTTAAAGTCTGAAGTGGAAGCTATGAATAGCCTACTCCTTCTTTCCGTAAATACACCAACATTGTATTCCAATTAAAGCACCGAAGGAAGGTCATTTAAAACACAGGCCCTCCCTTATTTGAGACCAACGTCCAAACCTTCCGAGTATCGCTGTTTACCGAATATCTTCTTCATAAAACCATTTTGAGTATAAACATTAAATAAGGCTTACACATACGTACGTAGATTTTGTAAAATTTGACCTGACTGGTTTCGGAGTATTCCGAGTTACAGAAATGTCTCATAATTCTCTTGGTAATTAATACTCGTAACCGTAAGATCAACAAGGCCTTAACATGTTTATGCTTACATTTACAGGGTGACAGCGGCAGCGCGTTAGTCCTTGACAATAACCAACAAATCGGCATCGTGTCTTGGGGTCTACCTTGTGCTCTCGGCGCACCAGATGTGTTCGTTCGAGTCAGCGCCTACATCAGTTGGATCAATAGCGCCATTCAATCGTCTTAATTACAAATGTTATTGCGACATGTTAAAGTTATTCGACATTTTGTGTCTGTTGATGATAAATATATTGTAAACTTAATGCAAACGACATTGTTTTCTTAGTCCAAGAATTCGAGGTAGTAATAGGTACCTAACCTACTACATAAATTAATATAAAGTTAAACAGGAAAAAGTAACTAATAAATTACAGCGAGTTAAAGTAAGTTCAAAGGAATTGGTGTAATAGGTAAATATTTTTTTTATAATACGTATAATAAAAATAAAATATTATAATATAATAAATAAAAAATAAATTTTTAAAAATAAAAAATAGAATTAAATTTTTTATTTACATTAATTTATTTTCAAGAAATAAATAATATACACGAAAAAGCACCAAACAATAAATAAGTATGAATAAATTATAAATGAAACAGTAATATGAGAATTTTAATCAACTGTAAGTAGGTACAACCAGTTGTCGGTAATTTATCTTAATTAAAGTGTGACATCTGTCAAACTTAAGTTTAACGTATTAAACCCTGAGTATGTTGTTGAATCCAAGATCTGAAGCCGCTAATCCTAGCATAAATGTCCGGGAAGCCCTTTGCACATGCAATACCCCAGGAGACAATTCCGATTTGCACCTTAGAGTCCCTCCGAATTAGGGCGCTTCCAGAATCACCCTAAAAGAAAGTATACATTTTTTAATAAAGCTGTAGGTACACTCATAATCCTTGACTTATATTACAAACACAGGGAAAAAATGTAAAATCATTTAAATTCCAGCCTCGCTGTTAGTCGAACCCAGGACGCATTTAACATTGAACATGAAGAAAAGTAGGTACCTTTTATAATACCACATTATAATGATATAACTTCTACTACAGTACTGTACCCTATACACTGTATGCCTGTAAAAATAATACATAATAAGTATCCTTACGTTGCACATTCCATGTCCTTTAGAATGTAAGGCGCAAATTTCGACGGTTTCGCTAATAGGGGGCAGGGGACCCTCGGCCTGAGCTGCCTGACGCATTCGTTCCTTGCAGTCTTGATAAGTTAGCGTGTACACATCAAGTATTTGCAATGTCTCCGGTAGTTCCATCATATCCTGAAATTAAAATAATATTTCAGTTCAGGGACAAATACTATCGATTACTAACTGGCGTACTAATATATATTATCGCAACAAACCTACGGTAAACGGTAAATGCGTTTCTTATTCTAAATTAATATTAAAGCATCATTGTAGTAAATTAAAAAGTGACGTTCTAAGAAAATACCTACGTAATATACATAATTCAAAATCATTTATTAGGTATCAATGTTTCACATAAGCACGTCACTTTTTTTAATCTAACCCCGTTTTAGAAAGGTGCCATGGTTTTTAACAGAGAAAAAGGACTACTATACCAAATAGACAGTTCATGGTTATTTAAAGACCCATGACCTATTTTAACTTCAGCTTTGCTTGATTATGAATAATTGTAAGGGATATAACGAGGATTAAAAAAATAATATCTTGCTCTTAGTTACCACATTAATCCAAGTTTAAAATAAGTATGTACCCTACTGGTAAGTTATATTCCGTGTATGAACCGTTAATTTCGTAAAAGAGCCACAACGGGAGATTCAAAGAGCCACATAGTGCTCTAGAGCCACGGGTTGCCGCCTGCTAGCCTATACCAATAAATATATACTTTCTTACCGCCTGCAACCCCCATCCAGTGACGTAGGAACGAACCCCACCTTCCACTCTGTTGAAACTCAAGGGCATCATGTCTACGGTAGCACTGGGCTGTATATCTTTTGTAACTGTCAAAATACCGATGTCGTTCTTAATATTATCCCAATTCCAACCGGAATGCATCACGTAGCTCCCGAACTCGCGTTCGTTCGTGCCACTCTCCCATTGATCGGTTCCTATTCTCGCTCGGAAAGATCTGTAGATGAATAACTAATAGTAAGTACCTATTTAGTACCTAGTTACTTATCACTTTGACACATAAAGTAAGTATGTAAGTGTACCTAATTCTAAGTAAGGTATAAAAATAATCCTTTAAAAAAAAAACTAAAAATATGTTTTTGTGATACGAACTAAAAATTAGAAAAAAAATATTGCATTGTCATCGGTCTTCACTAAATACAAAGTTTCAAATTGATCCGACATTTCGAAGTCGGTTAAAATCGCGATCAAAGTTTATGTTACAAACAGAGATAGGTAATAGGTATCTGCGTTTTTTTATGTTATCTTATTTCTAAAATAAACACTTTTTTCGTAACTAGTTTTTGTGAATATTTAAGCAAAGATATTAAAGTGATGAGAAAATCACTTAAACATTACTGAAAAAGTGTGAAAAAGATGAAAAAATGTGATTTCCGGCACAAGGTTTTAATAAAACTGGTTGCTAAATAGGACATGATAAAAAAAATTTACGTGTTAAATTAAAAATAAACATTACATACTCAACTAGTTGTTGGTTCCACGTTAACATAACATCAATGCAGTGGGCTGCTGTCAGGACGTGTCTTTGGGTAATAATACTACCTCCACAAATGAAACTGACCCATCGATACCCATATAGTAACGCCACCATATGCTTGCCATATCCCGCCGGGGCTACAATTCCCCCAACTATACGGGAGTTTTGGAAAAATTTCGCATTAGGATGCGCCTGAGATGCCTCTAAATAGGAGCCTGTAATAAGAATTTGGTTGTTACATTTCGTTATCTCCACAAAATGTTCTTAAAATGTGATATGGTACGTTATTTTATTAATATCTTTTTGTAAAACTTTTTTGGCCTTTTATGTGTCAGCTACGTATATAGGAGTTAATAATTTGTAGTAAAAAAGTATTAATAGTCTATCCCTTATCTGTAATTATACACTTTTTTCACATTTTTATTTTATTTTATGGGACAGAATACTAAATGTACAATTTTTAAAATATTTTTTTTTAATAAGCATGTTACACGTAGCTTCTTTGTAAATATATAATATTGAATTTTAAATCATATTTTTTTATTTTAACAAATGTAAATTAAATAAAATTACTTACCATTTGCCAAAGATGACACAGCAACAACAAATAACAACGTAACGATCATATTATTGTTTGAAGAATCGCTTATGCTACATTAAAAGGGCAATATATATAGATATTTAAAGAAGATTTATCAGTCAGATTTACCTAACCATAAATCTTAATTATATTAATGACACTATCATACATAATAATCATAATTTATAATTATCTAAATTTAAGTTTAAGCCCGTGACTTTCACTGATATAGTGCTTTTTAATCATGTAACTATTATCCTTCCTCGTTGTCTGATAACTCAGCTTACCTAATACCGTAGGTACCATTAAGGTAAAATCACCTCTATCATCGCGGTATGCAAAATCTGCTCCTATTACCGACGTAACAGACATTTTTGTGTTGTACGAGAACAACTATAAGTTTAGTATAACAATATTTTTACAAGTATTTTTTCTTTCTACAGGACATAATCGTTCTTAATCATCGTTTACTAGTTAAGTCTTGTTTATGATGTGTTAAATTATCTAGCGATTTAATTATGTGACTATACCCTTGTAGTCGGTCGTTTCCACACAAACCCCTGTGAACTGAAATACGGTTCGTTTTTTAAATTAGTCTTATTTCTGAAACAAAAATATCAAAGTAGGTGGGGTAAGACTAACACTATCTATTATCTCGATATGCACTTGAAGAAACGACATGTGTGTGTTTTAGCCGAGAACATTTACGTTTGTTCTATCTTACAGACTGGAAGAATTTCGTATTTAAGCTATACGTATCGAGATAATAGACAGTGTTAGTCTTGCCCCGTGTGATAGTCTTACCCCACCTTACCTTATAGTAAACATTATATATGTATATGTAAATATGTACATACGAAATGATACGTAATAATATTATCAATTAAAACAATAGGTAAACACAAAGCAATTAGGTAAAAATATCCAAAAATAACTGGTTAATCGGCGACTTTTGTTATTATTAAAACGATTTATTTACTTAGTTGTAATAAATGCATAAGTCTAAGTAAGATAACGTCGAATTTCGTATGGATTATGAGACATCAGGGTTAGATTTGTTTCGATAGTGCAAGATACACTGGCTGGGGACATTTATATACAAAATAAATGGCAGCAATCAACTACCATATTTATTATAAAAAAAAAGAAGATACTAAAGCTGGCAGCACACGTCCGGGATCGTAATTCTGAATTCTAAGCCTAGCGCAGACATCCGGTTTTTCCCATCTGGAATATACATCGATAGTAGGGAATCGATAGAAGGGAAATGCGGGGCTAAAAGTGTTCGAGTGTTTGAGTGTCATTAAAAAAACCGTAAATTAAGAATACTCTTTATATTATGTATAATAAATAAAACTAGGCACTTAAATCGACTAGGCATAGGTAGAAACTTAACTACTATTTAATAAAAAAGTAACAAAACAAGAGTATAACATCATCATGTTTAGGAGATCTTAAGAGGTCCAACGTTTTCTAAGATCCAGTCCTTGAAGCCGCTAATCCTAACATATACATCAGGAGCGCCGCGGGCACACGGGAAACCCCATGAAACTATGCCAATTTGTTGCTGTCTTTCCACCTGTACTAAGGCACTGCCGGAATCTCCCTGAAATTAGATCGTGAATTAAGAACAATGGCACTAGTAATCATTAGTAGAAAAACAAAAAACTGTATATGTAGCTTATATTACATCCACAATGTAGACGAATTCATTGACACCTTATATTGTTAAAACTTAAAATTCGTCAAGTCCGTCAAGGCTGTAGTGTGCCACAGAGATAAGACATACATACAAACTGGAATCTGGAATACACTAGGTTAAACCACGCTGTTCCAAGTTCCAAAGAAAACCGAATTAATAGGCGTCAAATTTTTTATTTTCTAGATCACTTAATTCCGTTGCATGTCTTTGCAGGTATTTGTCTACCTATATCTACGGTATCGGATAATAAAACGTAATTAGATTAGTGACATTATTGGCAAAATACTTGGACTTTTTTATCGAATTATCATTGCTCCAAATTCAGTGCTATTTATTGCACTGAATAAACTAAATTGAATTCGCTTCATCCGTTCGGGAGCTACGATGCCACAGACGGACACATCTAACTTAAACACCCCTCTTTTTGCTACAATGCCACAGATTGACAGACACATTCACTTAATAATACCCCTCTGTTATTCTAATGTGTTGTTAAAATTTAAAAATAAGTACTTACGTTACACATCCCATGGCCAATAGAGTGTAATGTGCAGATTTCAAGTTTAGGATCATGGGGGGGCACATTTCCCCACCATCCCGATGCCTCCTCTTCTATCCCATCAAAACATTGTTGTGGCGTTATAGTGTACAAGTACAATAACTGTAGTTTATCAGGCAAAGGTGCAATCGTCTGAAACAAAAAGAAATAAAAAAAATGTGATGGAATTGAAATTCTAAAATCAAAAAGTAGCGCAAAGCATTTATTTATGTACAAGAGTAAATAAAAACTTAAATGTGTCTGTCAGACGTGAATATGATAACAAAGGAATGATCGATGCACTTCCAAACTGGAACTGACACTGTGACTTAAATAAGTAAAAGAGTATTTCAAGATCGGTTTAAGAAAGAGGATAGTAACTAGCTCGGCATGTAGATAAAACTTCCTTTTGCAGGTGAACCATTAATTAATACTGTCGGAAATTTAAGTACTTATAATGCTATTTTTAACTCACTACAACACCATCTTTCCTTTGTAATCCAAACCATGCTAGATCCCTTTCTGTCAAAGTTAAAATATTTAAAAATTGATTTAGCCGTTTAGGAGGAATTGCAAACTTACCTACGGGAGATTTTAATATAAAAAATTTCTTACCCCAAGACGTCCCCATCCAGTAACAAAAGATTTCGCGCCGCCATCCACCCACTCAAAATTCAACGGAATAACGGCTACATTGTCACCTAACTCAATGTCTTCAACAAGATATAACACTCCAATGTCATTCTTTAACGTTTGCCAACTAAACCCTGGATGGTTGACGTAGCCCTTGAACCCAATATTCTCCTTAGTTGACGCCCATCTATTAGAACCAATTACGGCTCTAAAAGATCTGGAAATAAGGGTTAAATTTCAGTTGCTGTTTCGTCCGCCATCTAAGTATGCTGTAACATTTTTTCAGTACCAGAACTTCTAAGAAATAAAGCATCAGGATGTTTTAAAGCCTTGATGTTCGCTGGCCAAAGATAAACGAACTATTTGAGGCAGTTGAGTGCAGAACGTAGCAGTCGCATACGAGCAGCTTGAACCAGTTGGTTTATTCAATCGAAGGTAGGTGCGTGCCGGGATTGAACGCAAGAAGTCCCGTTCGAGAGACCAACGTTACAACCGCTAAGCTAGACACTGCTAGAAGATAGGTAAATATGTAGTCAGAAGAGAAGACAAGAACATTGAGAAAAATATGGATATAGCTGTGTCATGGAAACGACTGTCTGTACCTGAATACGTGTATGTTACACGTATTTTTTTTTAAGTAAAATATTAATCTACTTTCTTGCTTCTTGTAATTAATTCTTAGATCCTTTAGCTATTCAGTGGTGTCGTTTAATTTTGGATGGAGACGATATATTCGAAACCACAACACCAAACTCTATCCCCGATTTTGTAGTTAGATTTTTAATTAAGATTGCCCTCGTATGACAACAAAACAGACGTTATTTACGCCAAAACTTACTCGACTAGCTGACCCCAAACAATCATGGGTTCGATACAATGAGCAGCTGTGAGGACACAATGTACCGAGATGATGGAGCCGCCGCACATGAGGTGCGTTTGACCCCAAACCAGGGCAGCCATGTGCCTCCCGTAACCAGGAGGAGCCTCTAAACCACCCACTATGCGTGGCGATAGAAATTGTTTCAAGTCATGTTGCGGTTCAGTTTCAAGAGGAATGGCTGGAAAGTACAATTGAATTATAACGCTATACACTGATAGCCTCACACTAAGATTCCCTATGTTGTGGGTGCCATGGACAACACAGAAAGACAAACATACACCCAAACCGAGAACATCCATCATTCATCATTTAAATTTCGGCCCTGCTGGGAATCGAACCCAGGTCCCTTTGAACAGCGATCCGGGCGTGGTAAACATTGCGCCATACGGGTCGTCAAGTCAAATGATTGGTGATAATGATTTGAGTTTTAGCACAATTTAAGTTTACATGGACTAGTGATGACAACTAAAATACAGTAAATACACAATGTAACAAATACTCGTATACATATTAATGAAGGTAATAAAACAAAAAGCACACAACCACACTACACAATATTAACTATATACGACGACTAGTCGTATTCTATTTGTGGACTTGAACAATTCTATTTTTAACTTTTTTTACATTCCTTACCGGCAAACTGTGACTTACCATTGTACCTACCTCATCTCCTATTTAGCCAGATATTTATAAAAAATAAATCACTCACCAAACCCTGAAGATATAAGGCTTGCTAACAGAACTACTTCAGCCAACATTTTCAATTAATAAATCAAGTACGAATAGTAACTTTCAAAATGATTTTGTCTATTTATACAAAAAGAAAATAAGATTATCGGTCACTGGGTAACTACTTAGTAGATAATAGTTCATTAATAAAAAGCTATTGTTGCTTAACCTTCAAATGTTGTCCTTGAGTCATCAATATTGTATTTAAATTTATAGTCGACTAGACGATGCCCGCGGCTCCGCCCGCGGAAAAGTCGATAAACAAAATATTGATTTTATCCCAAGGGAACCTATAATCGGGATAAAATGTATCCTATGTCCTATTCCTGGATGCAACCTATCTGTGTACCAAGTTTCAGCTTAATCCGTCCAGCGGTTAGACCGTGAAGGAGGGACAAACATCCAAACATCCAAATATCCAAACATCCAAACATCCAAACATCCAAACATCATTACAAACTTTCACATTTATAATATTAGTAGGATTAGTAGGATAGTAGGATAAGTAGCTAATTATTATAGGACTCACTCAGTGGTCAAAGTTTTGGGTCAATAGCATCAGTATTCTAAAATATATTAAAGCGCTATTAAGAACGGAAAAGGAACCTATTTTAGCGCCATCTGTTGAACATAATAGGAGAACATAGTTACAAGAAAAGGTGATTATAGTGAGAGTTTCGATTTATTTTCAAAATCAAATTTATATTCATGTCAATAACGCACCTGCATTTATCATTTAACACTAGGTACCTACTCCTTTAAGTACATCGAATCTTAGGTAACCTTGTATCTGCCTGCATTATCTAAATAAGTACTTATATAAAATGACAAAGTAGGTAGGTCCGTGTGTTTGTGACTGAACTCGTGTGTGTGTACTAAACGACTGAACCAATTTCAATTAAAAAAAATTGTGGTAAGTATATTAGAAGGACTGAGTATGATGCCAAGCTGCCAAGATACTTTAACGGACTACCCAAACTATTATCGTTATTGAGAGCCTTAGCCCAAGTTATCCGATAAGATGAGCATTTTCTAAAAAAAATAATATTAGGGTACCTGATGTACGATATGTAGAAAACTAAGGGATTAACCATAATAGAGAAAGAAAACATGTGGCAGAACAAAGTCTGCCCGGTCATCTAGTTCTTAATAAAGGTACTAGTCGATCATATATTTTCATAATTATAGCTGTCATAGGAATAGACAATTATCATTCAGAGATAGGATTTATCTTCAGAATAAATTGGCCGGGTTTAATAGTTTGATAAACCGATAGAATAGATAATAGGTACTGCTAACTGTTTTGCTTTTGATGGTTATTGCCAAAACTCCAAAGTTTAAATTTTATAAAATCATAAACATAATAATTAAGTATATACCTAGGTACACTACTAAAGTTAGGTACCAGTGCTTAGAAATTAATAAAAGTAAAAGTTAATTCTCTGAAAGAAAACTTTGCGAGAAAACCTACACACCTTAAGAATTTCCCATAAAGTTTTTCAAGATGTATGACGAGAAAGGGGCGAGAACCCCGAGTTAGGCGGCAATGGGGCATTGATGGGTAGCCATGATGATCTATCGTGTCCAAACATAATGTAAGGTTTTAAATATAAACCAGAGACATGGTATTGGGTACCATGTCTCTGATGTAAACCTACTCGTATCTATCTACCTTTTGTTGTATTAACATAAATAATTAGCCGATTCATAAGTCCTTAAAATATATAGACTTTCAAGTCAAGACCAAGAACAGATAGACTAATTATTGAACAAACGAACGAGAGAAATACTTTGTAATTGGCGCGAAAAAAATGCATTAATTTATTTCTTTGTTTACTTGTTCAATGAACTTGATAATTGATTCCGAGTAGTAATTTTTACAATGCCTATTGTTTTTGTTTATTATGCCAAGATATATATATTTAAACTGACTATTGGATAAAAAAAAATTAAAAAGAAATAATAATAAAAATGGCATTGAAAGAAAAATCGATTCTTTACAAAAAGTAAAAAAAAAAATATTAATCAGCTGATTTTGACAACTGACAACTTTTGTCAAAGAAGGCGCTAGTTTTTTAAATTTTAATATTTTTAATAAAATTTACTGTACTACTGCTAAAACTTTTGAACTAATTAAAACAAAAATTTAAAAAGAGAACATCATTCCTCAAAATAATTGTTAAACATTCGTTTAAAACATACTTTCATGTGATTTAAATTTTGAATTTAGAATACTTACCTAGGTACCTACAAAGGTGAACAGTGGACAATTTATTAAATACAGTGTCAGAAAATAAAACGATATCATGAGGGTAGCCATAATTGTTAGTGTGCAGTTCTTATCTTCTTACCTCCAGCTTCAATTACATCTGCTTTTGTCTCGAAACATCGTTGCTGCACGTGGTAAGTTGGAAAATAAAATTTCTTAAAATAATATTTGTAAATTTACCTACATTTTTCGTCATAATCTGATACTAGATACTAAGATGTGTGTGCCTTGTTTAGGTCGATTTCGTGGTAAAATATGGAGAACGATGCCCATACCTCGAGTGCTGAAGCCTTGTACCCTGTTCTCTTCATACCTAAAACGTGCACCTCCTTGGAAACGAACTGTGACGACACTGAAAACGTTTTCATCAATTTAACTATAACAACTCCAGACACAGATGGAAATGAAGTTAGTATATACACTGGATTTTGCAACGTCAGGTTGATAGACAACTCTAATACACCAGATCCAGGATTCAGTAGTTCCAGTGACACAAGCAACAATTCTGGGTTGGATACTGGGACTGCATATCCTCCATACAGCCAATCCCAAGTGTGGATAGATCCGGCAAGAAGTCCTTTTGTCTATAACAGCTACGGTGCAGAGTCCCAGGAACGATACTCAGTGTATCACCAAGCTCACTCCAGTCATATAACAGTGGAGCAACATAATACATTCATAACACAGAATGTGTACAATTGTAAGGACCCTATTCGTTATTCACCAGTCGATGGCTTTGAGCATAAAAAGTTTAGGAAAAATCAAAACGATTCAAGCAATCATAACGGTTTTGGAGATCAACTTTCATATGAAGATGATGAGTTTGAGTGCGGTGTTTTTCTTTCTAAACTGCCTGAGGAGATATGGAATGAGAATGAGTCTCGGGCAAGAGAAGAGATGAAGTATGTGGGAATGCAGAGTGAGAATGATGCATTGAAACAGCTCATGTCATCAGATATACAGTCACTGTCGAAGCAACAGAAAACAATTCTATTTTTAGGCCATGATTCACATTTTGGTCAAACAATTCAGAAAATTGCTATAAATGATCCTTATATGGAATGCGTTACTCCAGGTCAAAAGGATAATAATGACCAAGGAGATTTAGATGGTAAGTTTTTATTTATTTTTACAAACAATAACATGTATTTAACTTTTTTAAATTATACCTTGACAATATTTTTAAGCATGTTAGTTGGTTTGAGTGTGTGTTAGAATCCAAGGTCCAAAATCAATTCTTTAGTAGCACAGATATTTGTTTGGCAAATTTGCACTTACATTTGTAATTTTTTAAATAAATTCATGCTAAAATCTCATTACAATTACATTACATGGCATTTAATTATGTGATAAACTAAACTTTTTTTACTGTTACCATGATTAATAGAGATAAAAAGAAACATATTTTTTAATTAAAAAGACAAATAAGTTGAGTATAAAATAAATTTTAGAACAACATCTGCCAAATCAAATAAATATTTGCACTAATGAATCATAATTAATTGTTATTCAGATGATAACAAATCCAAAACAATTTCTAGAGGCAGATTATAATTTATAATTACATTCATTTATTTAGTTTATTGATATTTTGTATTGTTTGATACAAATTTATCTGATTTTTAATATGATACTGAATTATCAGATGATTTTGTAGTAACAATGTAGCCTGGTTCATATATCAATAATAATAATCTATGTATTAATATTTGTAGGGTTTGACTTTTGTTACTATTTTTAAAATAATGCAGGTGTACCAGTTTGAGATTTGGCATACTTAAAGTTTATATGAAGAACTGGATGAAGCAAAATTTTACGTAATTGTGTCATAAATACAATATTTAGGGCATACATAGACAATCAAATAGTCTTAGTTTTCTATAACTCCTGTAGCAACTCAAATTTGAAATTTTCAATATAAAACATTGGTTACGGTCACAGCGTGTAGAAAGCAGAATCGGTTTTCTTTCGCTAGACTCAAAATTTCCTTATAAATTTTATAATTTCAGTGTGTGTATTTTACTTCAAATGGGACAAATACTAACAATTACTAACTGGACTGGATTACTATTATTTACTAACAGAACTAATCTGCTCTAACAGTAGGTACTAACTCAACTTTATTCTCAATAATACCTATCATTAACAGGACCTAATAACTACATAACTACCTAATGTTTCTACGAGGTTTGTTACAATGTCCCATGGGCGACAGGGAATGGTGGCCTTTCAGCTTGTTTACTACACATAAGAAATACATTAATTTTACATTTACAAGAACTACAAATTAAAATCTCGTTAAAAGCGTAGTTTATATGCCCTAGATCAACACCTCTACGCAAAATTAACTTGTACTATCTTAAAAAATAAACTGAATTTTACAGATCAAACGCAAGTAACAAAGCCCAATCAAAAGAAGTACCAATGCGAAAAATGCAAGCAAATATTTGACCAAATAACAGAGTTTAAGCAACACATGGTCATCAACCACAAAAGCCCGAAAATCGCTTCAATGGGCGGCAACACTGAAGTGAAATTCATGTGTTTAGAATGCGGGAAGAACCTTAAAACGCAAGAGAAGTTTGAGCAGCACTGCCTAGGACACGGCGATCCAGAACTAGAATGCAATAAGTGCCATAAGGTCTTCGCGTCCAAATTCACCCTTCGCACCCATAGAAAGTTACATCAGCGACAACACCCCTGTCAATACTGTACAAAAACCTTTACCAACTTCGAAGATTTGAAGAGTCATGCTGCGAAAATTCATCTTCTGCTTATGTGTCGTTTGTGTCCTTTTACAGCTGAAAGCGTAAAAGTATTAAAGGAACACAGGAACACCCATTTGGTTATTCAAGATTCCGACGACGTGGATTTCGAGGTGTCCATAGAAGATGAATTGATCAGTGAAAATGGCACCGTATCACCTATCCCTGAAGACAAGGAACTTCAAAACGATGATGTAGGGATAGATAAACAGGATGAGATCGCACGAGCAGACTCCATAATAGCGAAAGTGGTATCTAACAAGATGTTTCTTCAGCATTCCAAGAAGTCACGTGGGAAGAGGTTTAAAAATGTAAGTCATTCATGATTTTATAGTCTTTAAATTGTAAGTTTTTCGGGCTAATTGTTCACTCTTTTAGTCAACAACAAATTTCATAGGCTTTGAACAATTTTTATAATTTCATTAGTTATTATTGACCAAAATCAAGGTGCGCAATATCCATAAAAAGGGATATTTTATGCAAATAGACTCCAATAGCCGACAAACGAATATAAACAAGTCAGCTGATGAGAAGTGATCACCGTCGCCCATGAACGTTATTTATTATTGATGATTAAAGTCCAAGAACATAATTGATGCGTAAAGGAAAAGAAAGAAAGAAATGTTATTTTTTTAAACCCTTTTTTTCAGTCTTGCAACGTTTGCTTGAAAAGTTTTGACCGAATCTCTGATCTCAAACGTCACCTCATCGAACACGTGATTCGAAGCACTCTCGCGAAGACCCCCGTCACCCAAGACGGGGCTCTGAACATCCTCTGCGAAGTATGCCAAACTGAAAACTTCACTAAGGTAGATAAATATAAGGCTCATTTACGCGAGCACGCCAAACTAACCCTCTACAAATGCACCTTCTGCGATAAATCCTTCAGCGATTCCAGCAATTTCTCGAAGCACAAAAAAATACATGGCGTAACGTTCTTCCAGTGCGACCTTTGCCAACGGAAATTCAACACTAAGAAGATGATAACACAGCACATGGAATACCACAATAATAATGCCCCCATACAATGCTACTATTGCGAAAAAGTGTTCCATTTCGAATCGATGCTTAACAAACATATTAAATGCGCTCATAATCGAGAGGCGTTCGCGAAATTTCGTTGCAGGTTTTGTCATAAATACGTAGATACTTTGAAGGAAAAATGGGATCATGAATGGGCTGTGCACAACGTTAGGAAGATGATTGTTGACTGTATGATTTGTGGCGCCAAATACAGAAAATATTCTGAACTGAAACGTCACTGCAGTAACATCCACGAAATGGAAATACCTCCAGCAAAGAAATTATTGAAGAAACGAAAGTATGTACGTAATTGTATGTAGTGGCCGGCTCACGCATTTTCACTTTAAAAAATACGAGTGTTATTATTCATATACAAAGTACGGTAATTTATGTTTATTTATCTTTGAAACACGTCAGTATTATAACAACGCCATCTAACAGCGGTTGTGCGAAACACGATCAAAACTTGGATCTATAAACGCTTTATCTAATGCGTGACGTTTACGGAAAATGTTTTAATCATGTCGTGTCGTAATCGTATGTCGTATGGCCGTACAATTTTGGTTATTATTTTTAAGTAGTTACTTTTTGGAAGTTTTTATCATATTTGTTGTTATTTTGAGTGGAATAAGGTTTTTTGTATGCTTTAAAACTATAATACCTCTTTAGGTATATTACTTATGTCATATTTGGATACCTGTATATGTATAAGTATTTATCTTACTTATAAGTCGCATATTATGCGTTACGTAACTCAAACGTGAGACTGATTAATTACATAAAGTATTAGTTATTTTTTTAAGAAATCTTTTTTGTTATAACTAATATTTTTTGTATAATGTACTTTGTTAAGTTTTTGTTTTTAACTTTTATATGCCTCTAGGCTTCATATGTTGATTTTGATCAATTAGGAAAATATAGGTATAAAAAAAATAAAGATTAGGTATGGACTGAAAATCGAAACGTTACACATTTTTTACAATTTTTATGGATAAAAAAATTTAATAATAAGTATTTAGGAAATTAAACTATTTTTCTAAAGTATTAATAATAACATGTCCTTTTTAGAATTTGAGCCTTGCCAGCTCAAAAAAAAATTTACATTATTTTTTGGTTTAATAGATTAACTGAATTATTGGTGTATTTGGTAGTTCATACTTTATACGCACTTACAACTTTGGTCCGTATAAATTGATTGTTAAAAAAACTGCAAAATTAAATAGTAACTAATATTTTCTTAAGAATAGTTAATAAATTAACTACAACACCATGTATGGTATAATCAGTATTATGGTAGGTACCTAATATAAGTTATTTATACAACATATTCTTATTTCCTTGTTACCTATTAGGTAATTTTTGGGTATTACCTATTAGATATTTTGTACACAGTGACTGACGCAGATCTCATTATGGTTAAAAAAAGTTACAAAGTTATTACCTACCTAGTTCTTGAATAAATTTTTATAAAAACATATTGTTTTATTTTTTCTCCTAGTTGATACATCTATTAGTTAGTTATTAGTATTGTCAGTGCAGAAATTGTGTTAAAATGGTATTATTATTTTACACTATTTAATTTCTAACATTTCTTTGATCTTTAATAAAAATTAAATAGTTTCCGCAAAGCAAATAAAAAGTAACTCGAAGATTTATCGTCTAAGACAATGACAGAAGGACTTGGTTTTTTACAATTTAGCTGTCTTACTATATTCACTGTACATTGAAAGCCGGAAAGCGACATGTGTTACCTATTAGTACGATCAGAGCATTGTATGTCAATTAATGTAGCGTGTTCAGGGCATGTCGTGAGGAAAACGCCATGTTCGAAGCGGTCTTTACCGACCTTGAGCGCGACGCATGCGCTCATCGCTTCTTCACAACTAACATCGGATTTCCACTTTTCACGGCACAGTCCGCGATTGAACGCGTTCGGAGTGCGTTGTGTCGTATCGTTCGCGTACAATATTCGCGTCCGCGGATTAATCACTAAAATCTCATTCACAAATTATTTGATATCATCTGTTATACTATCTTCTATCACGTTATCTGTGGTTAAAAAGGATTCGAGGTCTTTGGCTGGATAAAAGGTTAGTATTACGATTATCTCTTAGCCGTCACGTTTCGACAATTCAATGCGCTAATACGCTGATTCCATACAGGGATTGTTTGTCTGAATGTTTGTTTACATAGTGCCGGGCGTGGAGCGCAAATTTTATTGCTCTTTATAATGGTATCGATTTAAATTTAACCTATTTACACACTGATATACTTGACGATAGTGCATTTAATTGTTGATACGATCTTAGTAATTTCTCGATTAATTTTCTTTATGACACTGCATTACTTGCCAGAAATTTTGATTTTAATGGTTTTAATTCAATAAGTTCCTTTTACTAGTTTACCATTAGGAATGCAAGCTACTATTAATATAAATTTTGGCTAAATATAAAACCAGAAGTTAACAAATCGGAGAGAATCAGAGATTTCAAACATCAGTGGATATTGTAAACATTTTACTCATTGTAGACATGTTATGTATTACGGCATATTACTTATCGGTGCATGCGCTTATAAAACTGTTTCGTGAAGTTTTGTTTATTCATACTTTACTGAAGGGAACAGGGAATGTGGTTTTATACGACGGTACTTAGGTACTATGGGCGTAGCTACTTGTATCCATAAAACGATCACAGATGCGTTGCCGACTGCAAAAGAAAGTAGGAATAAGGCTTTAAAGTTGATACTTATCGCAATCCAACCGTGTACCAGTTCACAGCCGAATCTTAACTAGGTATATGGATGGATATCTAATACCATTATTAAGATATTGATATTCATAAAGTGTACGAATATTTTGTAGCTAATTAAGCCCATATTCTAATCATTAAACAAAATCTACCGTTTGTAGGTAGTTACCTATCGATGAGAGTAAAGTGCAGAGTCCACGATTACAGATTAAAGCTTAAAATCTTGAACAAAATGATCACATCCATAATTACGTATATAGGTAGGTGATATTGTTTTCTCCACTATCCATCTACCTACGATATAAATAGGTATCTATTTAGGTACCTATTTAGTCGTGTAATAAGATTAATGTAATAGGTAATGGCTGGTTAGTCTAACAGGCGAGGCCTGATGTAGATTTGTTTTCATCTGCTGCATTGCCCGGACATAGATAGTATTTTAGGTATCCCCGGACACTTGCCAAATCCCCATCCGGACACCCCGGACGTCCCTTAAATCTATGGAAACCCGGTCGAATAAGAATAGACCCGAATACAGTAATGGAATGGGGCTGACGATTGTATGGACCCGAATGGGACTGTTATGGGTTGCGATGAAAATACTTGAAGTGTCTAAAAGTCACTTGGTAACTGTACTAATAGTGGTACGATTTTTATCATTTTAAATCGATTAAAATATAATGAGCATAGATAAAAAATGTTAATTAAACGTCTTTAATGAGGTAGGTAGGTAACAATAATTCCGATTTAATTAAATAACTGTGGTGAGTAGATAATTATGCAAGAACTTAGTCTCTCACGAAATAATTGTTTTTTGAATTCGTAAGAATTTTCTTCAGTAATATAATATTCAGGAGAAATCATAAAACTATACTCTCAAAAATAATAATTTAAAAACTGACAGATTTTTTGAGTTTTGACTTTTAATGTACGCAGGTCACCAAACTAAAAAAAAACATGCTTGGAACAATAAAAATTTATGCTGAAACAGTGACAAAAAAGTGACATTGTTGAATGTCGTAACTTTTGTTCTGTGTTTAGTTTTTAACTAATATACTTACTAGTTATAATATCAACTAATAATAATAACAATGTCCAAATTTCCCAGCCAGTAAGTTTAGTTGAAACTTACTTTTACCTTTTGTGATAGACAAAGTTAAGAAATCCTATGCCCGATAGGAAAGCGTAAGGGTGACTAGTGGCAAAATAACTTCCGTTGAACAGTAACCCTTTCATCCATAACTCAACGTGGTGGAGTATGTTGTAGGGCTAGGCATCTTCAGTTAAAAGAAGAGATTCCTGCTTTACAGAGGGTAGGGTTGCCAGATGGCCGTAATTCGTCTCAATTTTGTCGACATTTCTTATAATGTTTAGAGGCCTGAAAAAAAAATAGGTACCTAAAAACAAAAAATTCAAAATCATCATCCTCCTGCCAATTTCCCAAATTAATAATAATTTATTAAAAACCGATTCAATCTATCGATTGCATGTTCAAAATAATAATACATGCTCAGGCTCAGTAATGGGGAATGGACTGAGGTTTAGTTACCTACTTTCATTAGACAAAGAGACCTTTATTTTTTCTTCATTTATCTTTTTTGATCGTCAATGTTTTGCTAATGCCTTCGATGGTGGTAACCGTTAGTAGTCGTCTGTTATATCCATACAAAACTGATATAATCTACAAATGGAAGTAAAAAGATATTTCAACCTTTTGCTATAAATAAAATATACGCCTCGTTAAGTACATTGACTGGGTCAGCGGTCAGCTCACGTTGATGACAATATACGCTCCATAAAATCGCTTAGACAGAGTAAGCGTGGATAACGTAATGACATTTCAGTTATTTATCTATAGAAAGCAAACTATTTGAGTATTTGCTAAGATCATTTTCTACTTGTTTCCTATCTTTTAAGCAAACTAGAGCCCTTACTTTTTTAAGAGATTTATCTGCTAGCGTTCACGCCAAACGCTAAAATGATGCCAACGTTTTCCACACCTAATGTCATTGTAATGCATTTTGAAGGCATCGTTTGGCGATGGAAAATGACAGCTAACAGGCTTTGGTCTAGAGGGATTCATACCGTAACGATATTGAGTCTTCTATTTTTATATTCTCTATGGAAGTATTATTGTGCGTAATATAATTTTTGAAACCAACAAACCTGTGCAACATACAAAACCTTTAAATGTATCGAATAACCAAATCAAATAATTTTAACAACTTACCTGATTATTTTCTCAATGAACAGGTTAACAAAGTTTTTCTTATTTCGTAGAATGACCGAATGTCAACCAGTTAGTTATATTATTTTTAATAAAATTTTATTCGTTTTAGGACATTGAACATAATTGTTCAAGTTGTTTATTACTTAAGTATTATTACTACACCCAGTTATTCTGAGAATTCGTACATAATATCCTGCGACATACAAATCAAGAAATGTATTGGACCTAGTCCAATTTAAAGTTACTTAATGAGTTCCATTCCATTCAAATTGCCGATTCTCGAATTGAGAACTCTCAATACACGCAACTTCTGAAATATCTGGCGCTTGTTTTAAACTTCGAAATTCAAATTATTTGAAATTTTAGCTACAGAATTTCCGTTTCAAAGTTCGTATTTATTCTTAAACCATTATATTCGTCATTATGAAAAAGTTATAAATGGGTACCTTTCTAAATTTTATTGTCATTGAATTTTGTTACATTCAAAAACTGGACAAAACTTTTCCAACTTTGTTCTACAAAAGACGAATGAATGAGGTCGTGTACGTCAGAATGTGTAGCGCAGAACTATGTTGTAACAACTTGTCATAATAAAAACAAAAATCTCGGCAGCTAAAATTATTTTTTGTGAGGTAAGTAATACAAAATACATGTAAGCATACCAAAGAAATGGACTTACAACGCAGTCGCGTAGGAAGGTAGAAAAGAACGTAATAACTAGTCGCTATCGAAAGTTCTTACCTATTCATGAAATATCCAGAACCTAATATAAAACATTCCGTACCGCCTACAAGGCAAAAGCAAATTTTTGTTTGTTTATAAATCCTTAACAATACCCAGGCTTCTACGTAGAACATATCTTTGTTTAAAGTATTCATAACAATACACCAAGGAATATTTACTTTTTGGATTCAAACTCGGCTATGCAACAAAAGCTAGCTTTGGTCTCTTGCTGAACAAATATTTAATATATCGTCCACACAGTATGTAGGAGTAGGACTGACATTAATTATTTGGGCATTGTCGCTCTCGCAGTCGGTGGCTATGTTGCCTAAATAATATACAAGCGAAGTGAACTTTATCGGGTTGCTAGCTGGATTTGAATAATTTGAACTATTTACAATCAAGTGTGGACCAAATTTCAATTGTGTTGGAATGTACCAGAATTTCCACTACATTTGTATTCAAAGCGGATGAGATTATTGTATATACAGAACCAAATACATACTTGATTTTTGTTATTTAAATAAAAATTAAACTTTTAAAAATCGAAAAGTGTGTAACGTAACTTATTAACACTCTTAAGTCGAATCGAAAGAATGAATTCAAATTCCCTACATGGTGGACTGATGCCTCAAAGAAAACAACGGACGTCTACTGAATTCAAAAGGCTCAGGAATGGAACTGCACATTATGGGAAATCATGTTTAGCAGTAGATGCCGAAAGGTTCATAATTATGTAGATTTAAAGACTCAGGTCAACGTCCTCATCGCAGACCAAATTCGTACTAACAAATAAAATATAAATGCACCCACATGAGTATACTTGTAAAGGTTATTTGCAATATAGTTACTTTGAGCGTCATTATTAAAACAGATACGAGTACTAAAAAGTTCGAGGATATAATTGTTAATTGCTGTAATACGAGTAGTTCCCCTGAGGCAAAACAATTCAAACTGAGGTATCTAGGTTTCTTTCAATCATTTAGACCGTGTACGTCATGTCTAGTCCGCAGTAATGAACAATGTTAAGTTGCTAAGGGAATAATGTGTTCAAGAATAATTAGGATTCGTTAAATTACTAAATTAGAAGTCACCTAAAAGGAGTGTGTTGAGTAAAACCTTAGCAGATACTTTAGAAGTAAAACTACCAAGCTATGTAACAATTTGTTAGTATATAGTGGGAGGGCGCTGGTCTCTTCTCATGTCTGAAGAGGCCTAGTGCATACTCCACTATACTGTTCCAGTGCGGATTGGTAGAAAGATGTGCTACAATAAAGACTTATCAAATCGTCCGAAAGCCTTATCGTGTATTAAAAGAATACCTGAAGTACCTTCTTATTCTTTTAATACTTTTAGCATTTTTTGTCTTGTAAACCGACACAACCTGTATAGCTATAATGTTCAAATCGCAGCCAGATCCGCTGGAGGGCGATTATTCCGGTCTTTAAGTCTGAACATACAACGGAAGCATTGTGCGGACTCAGCGGGATTCTGTAATAAACCTTTATACACAGAAACAGAAATTTAAAGTCGCAGATATTGTTATTTCGAAAGGTCGGGTAAAACTCCTAAAGGTATCATTCGTGGACTGTTACGATCTAGTCCATCGGTCGCAAAATTAACTACGTCGTCTTATCGTCCACTTGAGGACAATTCCAAAGGACGCTCATAAAACTATGGAACGAAATTGTACGAAAATACAATAACATTAGAACATCACCATTTTCGAATAGGAAGCGAAAATGGCAAATAAAGAAAACCAATCAAGTATACTCTTAGGAAACTTTTTATGTTTTAGACATCGCCATAAGAACTGGCAAATATTGAAAGACATTCAACTCAACATGGTTCATCTCATCGTGCAGAGTATGGTGTCGCTTGGTCTTGAAAAATAGATAGATAGTACCGACTCGTTATGTAACCAATGTAGATACGGTTTCCTCGCAAACACTTACCGAAAATACGGGTCGATCGAAAAGTTCTAGCAGGTAGGTACTCAAAGGTTTCCATAAAACTTTCGAGATTGGATTAAAGCAGTAATAGGTATTGCTTGGGCTTTCACATTTTCTAATCTAGAACCTATCATAGCTAATAGACTTTACCAATAATCTCATTTAGTATCTACACAAACTATAAGCCATTTTTATACAATCGCTTAATTAGATTGAAGTCACGCGCAGTACCTACAATAGTATTGTGACGTCTATGTCATACGAACATGAAGATAATGTGGGCGTAAGCTTACTAGTTAGGTATCCTATGGTTCATACCTTTACAATCAACACTTTTATTGCCAATAATAAATATTCAATTTTATGTTACATTGTGAAATGTACTTACACTATGTAAATGTTCTTTTTGTCACATTTAAGTAATTTATAAGTAGCAAGGTTTATTTATTATTTCGTTTCAAAATCTTAGCTTATTTTATTTCGCTACATTGGCAAGGCTTCCTAATGAACAGTTTGCTTAATTTTATGAGACTACCTTTTGATTGATTTAATTGTTAGTATTCAGTTACCTAATTAATTTCATCGTTATTCAATTTTAATTCACCTGGAAAACAAAGAACTTTTTGAAAAGAACATGGCTTCCAAAGCGTTTAGTTTCTATAACTGAATAGAAAAACAAAATACTTTCATCAAAAACAATGCTCAACAGTTTCACGTAACAATCACGAAGTTCTTTGTAACTTGTTTGTTTTCCATTAAAAGCCCGAAATATTGACTCCTTTGTTCGAAATTTACAGAGTAAGTAATATTGTAATTTGTGGACATGTACGCCTCAGGATATTCATTTATTTTCTCTGTAAATATCAAGAGATGTTTCGAGGTACTTGTAATTTTGAACTTTGCTATTTGGGTCATGATGTTAGATTATGTACCTACCTGTTATAGTTTACATTCCACCCACACTGGAGCTGAATAGCTTAGTAAGCCCTAGGCATTCTGAATTACGATCCCTCGTCTTTTATACCGAACGGTGTTTTTAGGAGAGGCTATGAATCTAGCCACAAATCATTATTTTGATTCTGTTCTTGTTTGGTGGTACGCTCAGCTTTACGTCAGGTATAAGTTATTATTTAATTAATTTGATTACTATATTATAATTATATCATTCAGAAAAAGGGCGTAATGGTTTGCTTTTGATGTCGGCTAGTTGAATGTAGGCATTTTGTAAAGCTCATTGGATAGATACACCACCCATTTAATCAAGTCAGACGCTGAAATGTGTCGCCGTTTTTTGTCCCTGTAGACTTGGGCCTTTTCTGTTAGCGGTCACATCAAACGATACCAAAATTACCGATATTATATTTTTTCCGCAACTAATGTCATTGCCATACATTTTAAGATTATCATTTGGCGTGAACGCTAACTGGAAAGGATTATCTGTTTATAGGGGCTGGTTGCTTAAAAGTCGGTAGTTTCATTTTAGCAATCGGTTTTTAAGCGAATTTTACAAGCGTTCATAAAAGTGAAAATAATTCTTTTTTCAGCTATTTTTTATAAACTCCGACAATTCTTTTTTCCTTTATTTTTACCTGCCCCCTACACCACCACGTAGATTTTGTTAACGCCTACGAATTTTTCATTCTACGACTCCCTGAGGGCATTCATTGACTGTTTTAAACGTATCCAGACCGCTGACTTTCCCAATAAACCGGCAATCGCGTGGTAATCTCCAGTTACCCATAAACCTCGAACTAAATGGCCCATTACAATAATGAATCCATTCCTCCGATTGACCGCCGTGGCTGAGCCACTGCGAGACTCGGCCATTATAGGTAGGTAACCTATAAGGAAAATTTAATCATTATTACCACCAATGTGTTATTATTAATATACATTCATTGATGTAAGGAATAATTTAACAAAATAATGTTGTGTAAAAATAAACGTGGTCTAAATAATGTAGATAATACTTATTTGTGTTTTCCTGGATGCCATGCAATACAATAGGAATTTGATTAGTAGAACTAATTGTTGTCGTAAACATTTGGATAATGTACGATAAAATAATAGTCGGTCTCTTTAGTAACTTTGTAAAAATGAATGTTAGGAATAAGTCCTAGTTTTCCTTATTTTTTTATAGCCAAATGTTACGTAACGCCTTTGAAGCAAATTGTAGCAAGTATTTTTTCGTTTACTGACTATTTTTATGAAAACTGGGACAATAACGTAGTAAGAAGACGGAAAATTGCACATTGAATAGGTAATTAACATCACGGCCGAAATTCGTTACTGTTGCCTTTGTACATTAAGTCATAAAAGAAGAAGAACAATGACTAAATAATATAGGTATCTCAATTCCCAGAATCCAGTCAATTTTACTGTGATCCAAATAGGTAGGTAGGTACCTTGAAAGTACGATCCGGATAATCGTGAATCCGTATGACCGAAATCCGGATAATCTCATATTCACTTACCTCAATCTCATAATCCAGTCGAATTCGAATCTCATTTATTTATCTAAACTAAATCGTGCTTAACCGCAGTACGCTTATCTAATGGCCAACAAAATTTTATTGTTGACTGTACAAAACAGACCACACCCGACTAGAATTGAATCATGAGAAAACGATTTAGTTAATTTGAGTGACCACTTGCCCTATATACCCTTCTGACAAATGGCTGCCATAAATCGTACTACGAAAAATGAGGAAATTCGACAAGCCCATTAAGTTAATGTCTTTCACAGTGTCTAAATGGCATAGGCGAGTGTGTGAAGTAGTCTTTATCTATTGTAGTGGTGACATAATACTCATCGTAGATTTTCTCACGATGTTTTCCTTCACCGAAGTATGTGATAATTAATTTTTTATGTGCATTTACAGGATCTTAGACTAGGTTCTATCATTGCTAATGTTAATTTATGATGATATACTTACTATCCTAAGCGATATTATTACGCATTAGAGTTATATTTACTTATTACCTACTATTATAGAAGATTCAAAAATGTATTTGGTTTTAATTAACGAAACCAACAACCTTGCGGCAAAACCCGGAACACGATTTTTGCAATTAAAACGCTGCTTATGTAAAATGTTATAAAACAAATGTTTTTTTTATTGATATCAGTATTTTTTTGATTGATAACATATTTAAAAAAGCGACTCTTACAGCTTATTTATAAAGTTTATACCAATGCCACAGATTAGAAAATATACCAATGCTTATACAATTTTTTTTTCTTGTACTAGGTAAGTGTTTTGTTAAATTTACGTCACAGCCCGATACGAATGAAATGCGCGTAGGAAGTCCCTGCGTAGGTATTGCAAATGACGCGTTTTTAACGTAGCAATGTACTCGTAGATACAATAAATAGAAGATTATTGATTTTATCGGTACGCAATATTTTTAAACAGAGTACCTACCTACTTTTGTACCAATGAATACTTTGAGAACGTTTTAAACAAGCGAGTGACTTCTTGGAAGACATGCAACCTCCGCTAGGATTTCAGGGAACAAAGTTCCTTTTTTAAACGTATTCTTACGCCTATGATATGAAATTTTAAAGTTAGATGTGCACCTATTCATCCATTAATCATTGTTGATTATTTCTCAAGATAGAAACGCAATTTATAAAATTAATACAAAAAAAAATCATTGCCTTTTGTTGTAATCGTTAGATAGGTAGGTACGTCGCAGACGTCGTAGGATTTCAGGTATATCGCGTAAAGTTTAGGGATATTGCAAAATAATTGGTATGGTACCTATTTTCGGTCCGGTTGTTTCGTGATTGAATAAAAGTTATTATTTTTCCCAAGAAACTGTAGTAACAGTTATATTATCTGTACATAATATCAACATTAGGGACATACATACTATCCTCTACACTTTGATCTATAGGTCTATACTCTATCTATCCTTTATTACTTGGTCTATTTATCTATAATATCATCTAGTATTTTGGTCGATTATATCATACCTTTTTGAAATATCCAAGTTCCTATTATTGGTCGTTCTTTCTATTCTCTAAATTGCATTCAACATCAATAACGCGAGATCTCCGAGGAGAACTCGGCCACTCGACCCATTTCTGTATCATTAGTGAATAAATCGTGCCACTGATTCACCAACTGATCTGAATAAGATATAATATTTCCTCATACTATCTTTCATAATTATTTCTCATACGATTAATTCAATGCTTTTTAGTTTTGCATCTGTAAGTACTGATGGCCTTAACCTATAAACGGCCTATTACTGAGCACGGATCTTTCCTCGTAACTGAGTAGGCCTAGAGCTCCAATGCGGATTGTCCGAGGGGTTAGTGGCCAACCCATTCGTTGGAAATTAATATGCCATGACAATTGAGCCTCTTGGACGCTCAATATTATTTGGCACTAACCGTCACTATAAGTACAGATTATTTTACTGTTTTATTATAGTATAGATAAAGTATATCTGATATACAATTCTATTTATTTACAATTCAACAACGCATGCTCAAATATTCATTAAAATCCCTCGCTTGCTTTAAAATTCAATTCTACTGTTAAAATCCAAATCGATTCCTTGACCGAAAACTTCAACAAAATTTAGAAGCTCACTGCTTACATTTTACCAACTCTGTGCTTACATTATTGTTGCCTAGGCCTTTTAGTTTAGTTTTACTGCTGACTGTAAGCGATAAGTGAAGATAATTACCAATTTGGAAATACACTTTTTATCTTTTGACGGTGATTAATATCAATTTCTAAAATTGTGGGAGATTTAAAACGGTTAACGTTTATAACTTTATTGAAATTACCTAGCTAGATTAAGGGGTTTGAAATGAATTAGCTGATGAAATAGATACAAAAAAAATTTGATGAGAGTAGCTTATCCGAATAAAACATAGTTGATAACCAATAGCAAGCATTTTACCAGTTTAACAAAACATGAAAGCTTGATTTTCTTTTCTCGTCAGATATAAAACAAGGGCGCATTCAAAGAACTTCTTATACACAAGATTGAAGGAACTGGTTTATTTATAAGATGATTTATATCCCATGAACACTAGACTTTGGTGCATGTTTTACAATCTCGGGAAATTCTCTTCAGCTGGGTGCACATAATGTGAATCAAATCTGCAGTTTACTACTCCTGTCGGTTGGGCGTTTTTAGATGGTAGTTGTTTCGATGGTGTTAGTTTTGTCT
Source organism: Lerema accius (assembly GCA_001278395.1). Taxonomy (NCBI): domain Eukaryota; kingdom Metazoa; phylum Arthropoda; class Insecta; order Lepidoptera; family Hesperiidae; genus Lerema; species Lerema accius. The sequence continues at coordinate 1,345,751 of LGAG01000122.1, forward strand.
ATAAGTCAAAATGTACCCTTAATACAATGTGAATGACAGTTTCGGAAAACCTATGTCATAATCACCAAATATTTTAAAGGTATCGTTTGGCGTGAACCCTAACAAAAATGGTTCTTACTAGAGAAGTTGCAATTAAATTGTCCCTGACCAAAATCTTAAGTAAATAAGTTTCCTAACAAATAAAGTCTAAATAATTATTAAATGTTCTAGCGGCTGAAAACTAAACTGTTAAATTAAACTCATAATATGGACAACATCTTAAGAAGACCCAAGTAATAATACGTTATAAGTTATTCAGCTAATATTGTTGTAAACAATCGACTTTATACTATAACATTATTCTCCTCTAAAGTAGTTCAAGATTCAGGTCACCTGAGGCTCTCAAACGTTATTACGTCGACCAAGAAGCCCCTTAAACTGAAACTAGCACACAGCAACTTTAGTAATGTTCTTTACTGGCTATAGTCTAGATTGTGTCTAGTCTAGTACATGGAGAACTTGGTCAATAAATTTATAATGCATATTAAGAAATGAGATTTTTTGAGGTCAATTGAGGTCTTGATTAGCATTAGAAATGCAGCACTACCTATACTAATATTTCTCATTTCCAATTGGTTTCATAATAGTAGTAATTGTGGTTACTTTAATTGCTATTCCTAGTAAAATCCGCAATCACTTAGTTACCATTGCCAACCGCAAACAATTAAGTGGCTATTTACAAAGAAAACGACAACTGTTCCATAGTAAATTCTAGAAGTATCTAGTTAGTTTGTTAGGAAGACTACATGATTGCTTAATGAACTGTAAAAGACATTATTCCACATGAATCCGAAAAATTCCAGTGCCAATTTAGGCGCACGCGACAGTCGTTACAAAAATACGTAAATAAACATATTTTTACATACGAATAGATTTACGGAGGAAATTTTGACGCGTAAATATTTGCCTTGCAAATTTTCCTTGATGAAGACGTTCAAGTAAATCGCTGTCTGGTAAACTGCCTAAAGACATACCAAGTGTAGTCGCTTCATGATCTGACCAATTTTATCATCTGCCAGTAACACAGTAGTCTTTTAGACTTGACTATGAACACAACAAGTATCGCTTAAGATAGGCGTAATATATACGAAATAATAATCATATTATTTATTATTAAGTTTGTGTATATAACTTTAAAATATGCTAGAATTATCTTTACAAGGTTTTCCTCAATCTCTTTGCTTACCCTAAGAACAAGTCTAATAAAAAAAATTACTATAAATATGCGACAATGGTAAGCAACTAGACACGATTAGTTGTTGGACAGGTGACAAACTACAAATCAAAACTTGATTTTATTTTAATCTCTAACCATGTACTCCTAGCCTTAGTAGACATGGCAACTATTCTTTGATGTAGTTTATTTTAATGTATTCAAATCTTTTAAACTGTATATTTTTGCCGGCTCACGTGTATCCTACACGTTGTTTGAGGTATTTACGATGCGTTTGATGTTATTGGTGTTTGTGTATCCAAAATAGTTACAAGTCAATTGATCGTGAGCTCTATGTATTCTGTACTGTGTACAGATTTATTTTATGTCCTTAGTAAACAACGGAAGGAAGAATTCACGGTACATACGAGTAGCTTGCCGGAAACGATTATCTTTCTGACGCAGTTGGCTAAAAAGATTTTAATGCACTGACTGAATTGACGACCCCGTAGCCTAGTTGGTAGTGACCCTGTCTGCGAAGCGAGGGGTCCCGGGTTTGATTCCCGGCCGGGTCAGATATTTATGTGACCGATAAATGTTTGTTCTCGGATCATGGGTGTTAGTGATGTGTTATTTGTGTTGTCCATGCCACTCGCGGCACAGGGTATCTAAGTGCAGGGGTATGAGTGTGTTAGCGTTTAAATGCACTGTTACCTTACAAAATTCTCCACGCTATAAAGTTAAATAACGAATCCCTATAACTGTTGCTGGTATAACTCAGTTGAGAAGTCTTATAATGCCGCGCACAGGAAACTTCCAGTTAACAATTCTAAGGCTTCCCTCACGCGTTTCGAAATGTGAAATGTTACGCCGTTTGTAATTAAAATTGACTTACCTATGTTGAAACTTTGTTACCTAAAGTGCCTCTCGAGTTTTGGAGTAGGTATTAGGTACTGAAACTGATATGAGTAAGTATACGCATATTGCTTTAGTTAAGAGACTTTACAAGTTAGACTTCTAAGATCTGCTTCGAATTCTGTTTGCCTTTTTGTATTCTAATCTGACTTGTAGCTGGTTAGGGTTGCCAGAAACTAACTTATCACTCCCGGGACATAAATAAATAAAACAATTAATTATTTAATTTGATTTGATTTAAAAGTGTAACCATTGGAATTTTTACTACCTTTGTAAAATTAAACTAACCTGTTTCTTCCTTCATCTTCTTCCTTCTTACCCGTCTGCTCTAGAAAGAAGGGAATGTTTTTCTATAATATTTATAATGTATTATATTTTTTTCAGTTCTAAAATAACAAAAGTATCTTTGACCATTTCTGGTATTCTGGCAATTTTTTGGCTATATTCAAGATAATCCTATAAAACCCTGTTTCAAATTCGCTGCCGCGGGACAAGACATGTAATTCCCGGGCAATCTCTGATTTCCCGGTCATCTGGAAACCATACAGCTAATGCTCTTGGGGTGAAATAAAGTATAACCTTGAGTTAAATAAACACGAAGTTCCCGTCCATTTACTTTTTGCAATCGTCCATTTGCATCCATTTGTTCACTTGCTTGATGCAACGATATAAAATACTTGTAGAAGTCATAAAAAAACGAGCTAAATTCCATTCCATAAATATCAGTTGGTATTCTTCAATGCTCTCCTTCATCTAGTCCCGTAAATCAGATAAAGATGGGGCTGTCCCGGGCAGGTTTTTAATCCGGATAAAACCAGCTTTTCGCCCGGACACCTCAATAATACGTTTAATCTCGCCACTCGACCCGTGGTATAACGAGAACAAAATCTCCTAAATGCCCTTGATTTTAAATATTTCACTTAATTTTATCGGATGAAAATTAATAAAATGGGTTATTATTTAAAACAAAAGGTAAATGAAAATGAAGGACGAATTTCTTGCATCAAAAAAATAAAAACGTAATTAGTGGCTTATGAAGCTTAGAATATCGACTATATCTATCAATCGTCATCGAAAAATTATACGTTAGTTTATTATTGTTATTTAATACTGATAACCAAAAATAGTTTGTGAAATATCTATTTAACACTGACCAACACTAATCCATGAAATAATGTGGATATAGCTTGTAACAAGCGAAAGAGCTCCATTCGCAACATAAACAATAGTAGATAAGGTGGCCCCTCGGCTAGTACCCGATAACAAGTGGCAAGGACGCGATATCACGTCGCGGTCGTATCTTAAACCGGGAAATTATAGAAACTAGAGGACAAAATTAGTGACCGACCGAAACTTCGGTATCGGTTTCGGCCAAAAAGTAGAGTTTCGGCCGCAGTTTCGGTTTCGAAAAAAATGTGGCTGGAACTTTCGGTCGCACCGAATCTCAGTGTCGGGAATTGTCATAAATTTGTAAAAATTCGTCATTAATTAATATTTTTTTTCGGTTCAGGTAAAAATCTGTTTTGGGCGAACTCTATCCTTAATCAGGGACATTATTAGAATACTACAGAAAAAAAATAAAATCAGATTTTTGTGTGAGTTTCGCTACAAATTAAATTACTTTCTTTTAAAAATGCATATTAAATTACAAATACATTATCGTGTTTCTAACTCATATTTTAAACAAAATTTATCTTTATGCTATACGGCGCCATGTCAAATCTAAATTCGTACGAGACTGTATTATTCTTAAAAATGTATCGAAAGTTGAATGATTCAACTTGAATCTACTATAATAAATAGATATATATTTGATTAACGAGTAGATAACTCCGCAGACGTTGTGGCATTTCGTTGACCTTGCGAATATATTAAGTAGCATCTGTTCTGGTAGACGTTGTAATTATAATTTGGTAGTTGTGAGATTTTCTATTTTTATTTCATTCATAATATTTAAAATAAGCGCCAAGGACTGGTATAAACTGGAATGTTACGCATTTGCGTAGTAGATAATATGACATTTAATAATAATGACGTATTGACGATAAACTGTTTGGTAATTAAACAAAAACATGATATCTAATCATCTATAGATTCTATACTTACTAATAATAAAATTGTTATAAATTCTGTACATTGAATATTTTTCAGACATTGACACAATAGGACATGTGAGTAGGTTTTGTTAGAGGATAAAACATTGTTTTTTTTTATTATGTCTGTCTGTGTGTTTGTCTATACTACAGATATACATACTTGGAAACCAATAGATATGCGTAGACTGATTTGGACAAATTTTGGCATATTTAAAGAATATTTGCTATCCTGGGGCATGGTTTTACTCGGGGAAAAAAGGTTAAAATTAATGTAGATTTTTATGAAGTTACTAAAGTTTCCTCTGGTAGAATTGTCCCGGAATTTATAAGCCAGTATCTGGCAACCCTACAGTTTACTGATTGACTGGTTAAAATTAATGACAGTGAATCATTTGTACCGGTAAAGACGTTCATTTAACAGAGGTCCCCGACCCCTGGTGACCTCTTGACTTTTGATGTCATCTACACGTGTCTACACACTATCCGAGCTGAAGAACACTGTGAAATTACATTTGAAGTCGATATTTTTAGTTGTAGACTGTCAGAAAGGTATTTTGACGTGAATGCGTCTTTAAATTAGCTGTCATATGAGAGCAATCCCAAAAACTTAATGACTGAATGGGGATTTCGTTGGGCGTTGTAGTTTCAAATCTATCGTCCCCATATAAAATTAAATTATATCTACCACTACGAGTAGATAGCTTAAGGATCAAAAGATTAATTACAATAAGCGAATGGCCACCTTCAGTCTCTATCATCAGATCAGCGTAATAATAGTATTGTAGTTTTATCTAATTAATATATGCATCCAAAATTTCAGCTCAATCGGAAACCGGGAGGTTGGTTTTCATGAGGGGTCAGATATTTTTGCTCGTGACTGTATAAGTTTATGCAAATGTATGCACTTGTAAAGCACTTGCACATTCACTCCACACGTAAGCGATGGATCACACGTCCGTTCGTGTATTAACTGGCCTTATGTAAATGCCTTTAACGATGAAAATAGGTCGATTGTAGTTTAACATCTGTACCTTGTTGTAGTATAGCTCTGTATATATTATTTCCTATATTTAAAGCTGGCTGCAAACGTCCAATTTCCGAATCACTATTCTATTTACTTAATTATATTAGAAGTAGGGAAGAGCGGGGTTGCAGGCTTCTATTTACTTATACTAACATTAGGGAAGAGCAAGTGCTGGGAGTAAGTTACTGAGATCTGAATTCCTGATCAGAATTCTGACATGTCCGGTCAGCTTTAGGCTAGGATATAGATACACTCGAAAAATATTGTCCTGTTGCTGACGTAATCACATAAAAACATACCTCAGACTCTGTAAATTTATTGACCTCCGGAGGGATCCATCCATATTCGGTACCAATTTTATTCTACACGCCACATCTATTCATGGTTCCCAGTGCTAATAAGTAATAACATTGCAGTGACATAGTAACGTCTACGCAATTTACGCTTCGTTATAAAACATGTCCAGCGTAAAATGTATTGTATTATATTAAATACATTAGTAAATTTTATACGATCCGTGAAGTTGTATTCTCTCATCCGTTGCGGTTTCATCAATTTGCTACGAACCACGGACTATTCGGCATACTTCCTGTATACGATGTGGATTCTGAAAACTGCGTAGGTAGTATAAATATGTACTCTATTAAATTGTATTGATCTGTTTTTCAAGCGAAATTTTTTAGCATCGTTCTGATTTGAAAGTCGATGAAACGAAAAATCGACAGTAAAAAGAGACAGACATATAAATTGCGAAATTCTTAAAAATAATTATTAGGCACGTAAAATAATTATGTATACCGTGATGCTTATTTATGTTTAATTGGATATCCTATTAGTAGAAGCTACAGAATACAAATTATACTGTAATTTGGTCAAGGATCCTTTACCTCTCTTGAGGTTTTATCAACACGACCCATCTCTAAACTCAAGGCAATAGGTAACTTATTTAGGAGATGATAACAATAATTGAAGTTGATAGCATCCTTACCTTCCTTTTTTCATAAAAAACAACTTTGACAAGTCGACATACGATGTGTCTTCACCATATAGTCTTCACCATGATTTTCTTCATTTTCCTTCAATTCTTCAGTGTAGCAATTATGGTGAAGCATTCCTCAACAGTTCAATTAAAGCAACATAATTTAACTCTTTACCCCATTTGTACCTATTAAATACGAGTGACTAAAACTTGGTAGCAATTTTCAGCAAAGCCCTATTTATTTAATTCGGTCAGGTTTTTACTAAACCGTTTATAATTAATCCTACATTTTGTGTAGGCGTTGCCCCATTTCCAGCCTTCATTATAACTTCATTTTTACTCCCAGTCGCGCAATTACGAAAGGCAGCCCTCATCAACTAATTTAGCTTAAGAAAACACTCACTAATTGAGCTCAGATTTCTGCGCAAATTCCTTCTACTAATCGTTAGGAATTAAACTTTGATCATTTCGTGTAAGGGGTACGGTGTTAAAGTTATCTCGGCTAGCTACAAGATTTAATGAATAATTAAAAGTCTTTTATATTGGGCCAGAAAACGTAGGAGTCAGCCGTCTAGGGATATTTATGAGACCGCAATTCTCTGTAAAGTCAGACAAAAAGAAATAGGGACTACATTACATACTCGAATTTTGTTTTTCAAATAAAAATTCTTAGATAGGTATGTGATTTAAATTTAATGTTTCTATAAGCATGATTATCTATCAATTGAACGTTTTTATTTTCCTAAAAAAATTTTTATTTCCCCTTTTTATGATTTCTTTTCTTTCTTTCTGTTTACTTTATACGTACCAAGTCACAAATGTACCTAAAATTCTAAATCTCGATTACACAATTAGATAAAGCGCTTTTAAAATGTTAAGTTTAATTTTAAATTTTTATTTCAATGCATTGTAAAAAGTTGTTGGTTTCAATTAGCGACATTTTAAAAATTTAAATAAGTACTTATTGTGTTACTGGGAAACAATGTTAAAACATGAAAACTCGAAATCAGAGATTCAAAGTGGTCTTAATAACTAAGTGGTTAAACGACTCCCGCTAACTTTTAAAAAGCGAATTGTATATTTTAAAACTTTCTTTTAGTAATATTTTCATTTGTTTTTTATAAGTTTTGAAAAAGTGACTTTATTTCCGTGTGCACTACACAGTTTTTACCCGTTAGTTACCCGCCTACTAAGCAAAAAGGAGGGTTGATTTTGACCGGTATGTTCAAGCATTTACTTATTGCAAAAACGGAAAAAATCGCACAAAAATGTTCAGTAAACTCTCGAAACCGAATATTTTCTCGAAGCTTATAAACTGAAGACTCGTGACCTGTGTGGCTCAATTTCTCATTATCTTTTTGAGAGGTATTAAAGATAAAGATAGGACATGCGACCCGTGACTTACCCTAAAGCTTTCTCGTTAAGTGTACCTACAAGAGCTTTAGGGAACTCGCTGTATTTTTCCTCCGTTCTACGTGTCGCAGAACTAAAGGAATATTAAAGAAGTTCAATATTTAAAAAAATATATAGCTTACGTCACTCTGTAAACGGCACATTGCTCTGATAAAACATCCGTTGAAACTTATACTACGAGTAACTCTCAAACGTTGGCTTTTTGTAATATCTACTGATATATCTACTACTATATACTGATATATCTACTGATATTACAAAGATTGAAGGATATTAGATACTGTGAGTTATGTATGGCAATGGGTATTTATTTATACATACTATAATGTATTATAGATTTAAAGACTTTATTCTCATATACGAAACAATGTTTCATTTGTTTTGTTTCTATACGTAAAGTACCTATTAAATAAGTCTCACTTAGCACTTAACACGCCTTATTTCTATGTTCCGTGTAAACAACTGTATTTCCATTCAACAGGTCAACGTACAAAATTCCAATTTTAAATTATTTATAAACTCAAATATTAAAGGTTCTGTTTGTTTCAGCGGCAATGGCTTCGTGCTGAAAAGTTAAGGAGCTGATTTTGAGAGGGCGCGGAGGTAAACTCGACTCTACGCCATGACCAAACGGTACGATTTCATCTGGCAGATTCCTGTGCCGGAACCGTTATTGCAGGTACGTAATTTACGTCGTTATTTAAGGTTACGTGTGCTATCAACGTGACTACATCCATAAAACGACTTTGAGTTCGTCACATAATCTTATCTTTTGAACTTTAGAGGCTCGTGATATTTTTACTGTGTGTTCCAACTTGTAAAATATGTTCGATAATATAAAAAGAAAAGTACTAAGAATAAAAAAGTAAATACTTACTATGCGGTGGTGTTCTTTTCTACCCTTAGTTCGACTCGTGTACTTGTATTACCTGATCTTATTATATTGGTTTCTTATACGGTTAATGTTTTATTTATTAAATTAAAAGTATTTATAACACATATTATCCTTAAAATTGAACTTTCTGTACTTCTTCCCCTAGCAAACTTTAACTATGTCAAACCTCAAACTAGAACGGGTCTAACTGTTCAAATATTAAACATAGATATTGGTTACAATTTACAATACTCTTGATATAATACCAATACGCTTGCTGATACATCGTGCTAGTATATGGTGTAATGCAAGCAATTACTCGAACAATAATAGTACATGCCTTGAAACCACGCTATTGTTTCATCCGACCTAGTTTTCAAAAGCTCCGAAAGCTCTTAATTTCAGCGCAGATTGTAACCTTCCCTAGGATGACCAGGCCTGCAAAATGTATCAGGAAATCCTATTTTCTTACATCTAAAATATCTACGATTTTACGATTTAGAATTCAGTATTACAATCAAAGTACTCGTCACTTATTTTGATAAATGATTATCTTTATAAATTGTGAGAAATTTTGCGCAATTTTGATTCTAAATAATGTTTTGGGAGCTGTGTGTTATGAAATGAGACTTCGGCTTAGTAATGAACAATGGATAAACATTGGCCTTCGAAGTATTTTGGCAATAGCCAGAGCACATTTAGTTACCTACTTTTAAAGTAGGTATTATTAAAAAATAAAAATCGGCCAAGTACGAGTCGGACTAGATCATCATCTATAAAAGAAAATCAAGTTTGTTAAAAAAAACACTGACCCCCTTGATATACAATTATACTCGTATTGCTTTTAGTATTTGTTGTTATAGCGGCAACGGAAAAACATAATTTGTGAAAATTTCAGCTTTCTAACTATCACGGTTTAAGGTAATACAGCCCGTCGACATACAGACAGACAGCGGAGGCTTAGTAATAGGGTTTCATTTCTACTTTTTGGGTACGGAATCCTAAAAAATAGAAATATCTTCTCTAATCCACAACGGTTGGTAACTCTACACTCCGATATTATTATTGTATGAAAGTATGCAATTACGGTTTCAAGAGATTATTATACTGCTAATGGGTACTCCATTTTCCGTCCTCTTGGAGAGACAAAGACGAAATGTAGAGCATATTAAAATAATATATTATTTTATTCTGTTGGTAGACTTCACTAACCTTGTCTGTTTTGAAGTTTGTCATGTTAACATTAATTAGTAAACATAGAGTTAATTAATCTATAAATTGTTAATTAATTTATCGATGTCCGACTCATATACAACCCAATTTGAATCAGTAAGTACACTTATAGTTGTCCATATTATTAGCACTGAGATTTTTTTTTTTAATTTTTTTAACTTAATTTGGCTCCTAATTTTTTTTTATTCTTGCAATATTCATATTTGGCTCTTTGGTTAATAAGTTTGCCGAGCACTGACTTAGTGCGCTGTCCTAAGTAAACAACTGAAAAAAGTATTCCCCTATACATTGCATGCGTCCTTATCACCGTTGCCAGATTTCGGGATTTAAAAACGACCTTAATTAAATCTAATGACCACATTCAAGCACCAGCTTCATTAAAAGTAAAACAAAAAAACAATTACAATTAAAAGCAAGGGGTTGGGGTGTAATTTTTTTCCGAAACTTCTGATTTTATACTACTTGTCTTTACTATGTTCCACTTTCGACATGAGAGTCCCGCTTTTTTTACTGAAAAATTTTGAAAATCCCGACTGCCTACAAAAAATCTGGCTACGCTGGTCCTTATCGTCTTTACAACAATTATTTGCCGTCTCGTTCGTACTCTAAAATAACGACCCGGTAGGCATAAAAACCACTAAACATTATTTATTTTATACATGGTATTTATAAACTAATATAAATTACCTAATACCTAATAGGTCGTTTTTCTGTCATCACACGAAGCGAGCTTTAACTGCTTTTTGTATAATATTTATCAGTAATGATAATCCTCTTCGTATGTGGAAGTTTTAATTCATCGCAGAGTTTTCACTAAAGTTACGACTATAAGCCCTCAACATGGTTAAAATAAGCAGTCGGATTATTTTTGTAATTAACCCGCTGAAAACAAGCTTATCAGTAATCCGACTGCAAACGAGGTAAGACAAAGGAAATTGGGTTAACTAGAAAATATCAGCTTAAAAGTACATATTTTGTGACTGATATTTTTTATGGGGTAATGGGGGTAATATGGATCGTTGCAGTATTATACATATACGATCACATCGCGACTTTTTCGAGAAGTTCGACACTTTGACATCTGACAGCCATGGATATTGTCATCGATAGTCTATTGTTTATTTTCTATAGTCTATTGTTTGACATAATTATTTATGGTCGAATTTCGAGCATCGAGCGTGTGCTCTAGTTATTATATTAATAGACTAAGATCAAGTTACAGACATAGTAGACACTTCTATAAGTAAGTAGATATTTGATTCATATTAAAGATGAAATGTCATTCCGCTTCGCAACCGGATATTGGAAACGCGAGCCTTAATCGAATTCCATTTCCGATCAGTTGCTGTACGCACTCGATTGCTATTATATCAACGTAATGAGATATTTAGTTGGAATGTTTTTTTTAACTTTATCCTTGTTGTGCCTGGACAGTTTGACCTAAATACCTGCGTAGCTCTGTACATTAACATCTATTCCCGAATATTATGTCCCCAACAAGAGGCGGTAGGGTTAGAGCCTATAGTCGGCAAACTTTTATAGCCAAAGAGCCAAATATGAACATTACAAAAATAAAAAAAATTGGAGCCTTTCCATGCTTAGTAAACTTTTATTACACTCAATAAATAGTATCTACTCTAAATAAAACTAAATTTCATAAATTGTAAATGAAATTATTTTTGCGCCTTCCGCAGATATTTGTGTCAGAGCCGCACTTGAGGAGCCAAAGATATCCTCTTTAAATAAATGAAAAAAATGAAAATAAAGTGTGAAAATAGAAGGGTTTATTTATTTTGTCGGTTGATATAGAAACTTAGCCAAATATTATACACCATGTGCTGATAAATACAAGTTTGAGATTTGGAATGGTTAAAATTTACATGAATAAGAACTGCAGATAAATATATTTTATGTATAATGTGAAAGTACAAATGCATTGCTAAAAAATATCACGTACAGTCAAATACACACACTTAAATAAGTGACAAATATGTATTAATATAATAATAACCATATTTCAAGTAAGGAACTGGTATAACCAGTTTTTTCTCATTTATTCACGGTTAATCAAGTATGTTAGCAGACTTTGGCCTCATCACTGCATCTAAGAGCGCATTTACACATCAGACGAGCGAATGCTCATATTCCCATTCGATTAAATTCTTTCAGTATAAACAAACGTAGAGCATTCTTTCGTATACCTCGTTTTTTTCGTCGTGATTTAAAAAGTAAACCATCTTGGCACTGTTAATTAAAAAAATATTTAAAAGTATACAGAAATTTATTTCAACATTAAATTATCGTTTATTCTTTTAATTTTTTTTTATTTGTGTCTGTCTTATTTTTAAATCGATAATTACAATAAAAATTAACTTTAAGATTGTTTACTTTTTAAATCACGACGAAAAAACCTAGGTATAGTTCTATCTCCGTTCACAGAGACCTCAAAAGGAGTAAAAGATCAAGGAAGATTGCTCTTTTTCTAGCTCTAGCTCTTCATTCGTTTGATGTAAATCCACCAACTTTGACGTAAAGACGTCTCAAGTGTTTGTCGAAGGCGAGAGACCCTGATGAAAAGGGATTTATATATTTCCTCCAATCCCTTTTCTAAAGAACGAAATTTAATTAGGAAGTACGAGGGCCGCTTAGTTCAAAGGTTTTTTGAGATATTTGAGTCGACGATAATTCAAGTGACCTCATGATAAGCTTCAGAATTTATTTGAAAGGAAGTTACGTATTAAATAATCCGGTGCTGGTACATCTGTCTTAAAATTATTTTTTATTATAATTACCCGACTGCACCAGGAGCGTGTAATTGTTTTTTAAGCGTAACTAATGTATGTATGAATTGGCAACTTCTTTGGCTCGCTTTACAACCCAAACGGGCTGACTAATTTTAATGTATTATGTGTCATTAGATTCGTTTTCATTCTGGGGGTGACATAAACTATAATTTTTAAAATAATCCCCAGCAAATTTTGAACAGTCAGATTTTTATTTTTAAATTAATTTTTTGTGCCTCTAATTCTACAGTCAAAGTTCAAGTCAAGGTTCTCTGAAACAAGAAGCCCATGTAATAGAAACCTACAAGTTCGCCTGAGCTACGCTATAAATCACCAATTTAGCACCGATTGTGTTGAACATATGGCTAATAGCATTCTGTTGTCAGGGCGCGACCTTCGACCGCTGGACTGAGGAGAAGGACAACACAGAGTTGGAGCAGAACTGCCTCTTCAAGGTCGACGAATATGGGTTCTTCATTTACTGGAAGAGTGAGGGGAAAGTGAGTACTTTTTTGTAAATCACCTTCATTGTCATACCTAATAATAATGAATATTAACAGACAGACAAGCTACAGCGTTTGAGTATTTCGTAACGCATTTTTTGAGAAATCTTGACTCTTCCCCCATGTAACGTTTATCTGTAGGTACCTCCTTCCCCCTCCCACATTGCATTACGTAATACTTTAACAACCCCATGAATGTATAAACCTAAAAGGATGGATCTTGGTACTTATATAAAGTTCCTTATGAAATGTAGCGGAGCATAAAAAACAAATTTTTTGGAATCCATCCTGTAAAGTGTTAAAACTCATATTAGTTAAGTAAATTTGCCATGTCATGCTAAGTGCATCTTATGTCATGCCGTATGCGCAATATAGAGTACATTGATTTGCTAAATTTACGAGATGCCCTGTAACATATTGCAGTGATATGGACAAGTTAAGACGGCGCAACCCAATACCCTAGCTAGAAGAAACATTATCTCTCACATAAATCTCACTAACAATTCTCGACGGTACCTTACGGAGCCTTTTATAGTCATTTTATTAAATGACGGTAGTTGAAAATTCAACAGACCCCTAAGTAACTACCCTAGATAAGGTTTAAAGCTTTATCTGTGATCTCTTGTTTATGCGAATGAATATTGCTAGTAAGTACTCATATATACTCGTAGATAGTCAAAGTCCATCAGCTGGGTATTTCCCTCGGGTTTGAAGTTATGCATGCATTATAAATTTTGAACATAGCAATCTGATTTATCCGCGGGAGACTCATGTTTTTAATGGAATGGGGAAACGGGTGGGTCATATGAATCGTATGGCGTCGTTGCTGTGAACTTATTAATGGGTATAGGGGGTTTCTCCTCATAACTCAGGGGGCTTAAGGTCCATTTCAGTATTAGATATTTGCAGTATTTTATGTAATGAGTACCTGCCTTAAAGCTGTCGGCCATAGCATAGTCATCTGTCTAATCTCGAATAAGACTAGAAGGCACGATTAGTCGGTTATTAGGTCCTCAAGTGTTATTGATCATTTAGTAGTTGTTAATTCGTTAGTAACAACATAGTGGAAGTTACGAAGTAACTATTTTCTAATCTGGGGTGGAAGTTAGGTATGTCAATGTAGGTTAATCCTGTTAGCAAATAGTAATCCAGTTCGCAATCTTAGTATGTGACCCACTCGAAGTTGGCCAAAACATGTGTTGCTCTGAGGACAGATGATCGCCTCTTGAAAGAGTAGGTACTTTAGTTCTCAATGATTCTCATGTTATACGTACAATCGTAGTCATACAATGCGCGTCTACTCACTTGTAATAGTTGCAAGCAATACAAATATCTGACAAAGGATCCGTGCGCTGAATAGAGCGTTGATAACAAGGGTTACAAGTTGCCTTTGTAACATTATGCCAACGTATCTTAATATCGTTCACTGTTCATATTCCTTTTGTTAGTCGTACACTCTTCACAGAGTGGTCGTGGTTGATTTTATGATGATGAGAGGTAGATTCCTGTCCTTGATCAGAAAAGTTACGTCATTCTCCATCTTTTTCGATTGGTTGCGTTGCATGCACGCTGGACAATCGTGGCTTAGTTGCCTCTTCTATAAGGTCTGCCCTGCGAGTTAATGACTGCCCCTTGCTACACTTTTCCTCCATCTTGCCTAGCTTTACATGTGTTATAGTACCTATACGATACCGCAACGACAAAAAATCTTCAGTCTGCTGTCGCGTCACGTTGCCGCGACTTCTGGAAAGATAAAATATACTACCAGTAAAAAACTCAGCGTAAATTAAAAAGAAAATTAATATAGTGCTATATTAAAACAAACGCTAAAAGCCTTGTAGCATTCACGACAGGAAACTACAAAGTTTGCAATTTGCAACACCCGCCGGATATTGCGTCCCAGGCTCCCAGTGAGCTATATTACAATATTATACCACCGTTTTATATTAAAAGCCGGAGTATACTACTGAATGCAAGAAATATTAAGAAGTGAACCTCCCGCGCTTCACTGGGATTCATAAACCTTACAGGAATAGCTAACGAGCTTGCAGTGTAATCATTCCCTATCGCCTATGGATATTTGGGATGAACCTCGAACTGTATCTTAGGTGAAACTATCAGAACCTATATTCCATTTCTTTAACTTGTCCTATTTAGCACGCAGTTTGCCGTAAACCTTGTAACGAAAATCACACAGTTTCATGTTATTCACACTTTTCCAATACCTAGTGTTTAACTGTTTTCATCACTTCAATATGCTTAAACATTCCCAAAAACTGCTTCGAAAATGAATTATTTTGTTTTAAAAATAAGACAAGTTAAAAAAATATGACTATACCTACTAGGTACACAATAAAATTAATGATTGATTATCATGAGATCCCTCGTCTCTGTCCTTGTCAGCTGTTTAAAAAATAACAAATACACGAGTCATAAGCAGTTAAAGTAAAATCTGTATTTTATTTACCTTCAAAGCTATAATAAAACATCTAGAAACTTCCTTTTACAGTGCTATGAGCCGGAGTTGACAGCGGAACTTCTAGACAAGACATATCTAGGTTACGCCAAGTCTTCATGAAACTGATACAATATGCTCTGGAAAGTTTACAAAGTGATATATTCACAATAGATGCATTGTTACGTAATATGAATGAAGTATGACAGTTCTAGACTATCTATTATCACGTTATCTTGAATTGAACCTTCGTTCCATAGGTTGTATCGGTCGATGGCATTTCATGGCAATGTAGTAAGGTTTGATATTTTGAATAGTATCTGGAACTATAGTTCCACGCTATTTTGCTTGAGTGTCATGTAATACTATAGACTATAGAATCTTCGATATCTATCTATCTATCTATCTATATCGCTCGATATTGCTAGCAGTTGGCAATGTCAACGGGTTCCGCCGTCTGATGTGTATATGTATCAAACGCATGATAGCTTATTTTTTATTTAATATATTTTAACCAAAATTGAGCTTTCTTCAGTTCTTCTCAATGTAAACTTTAACTATACCAAATCTTAAATTTGCACGTTTGAATTTTTTAAAAGGAATCTAACGTGTACTAAATTAATGTAGATAATCCGACATTAAAACGTGTTCGACACGGTACGGAACGTTTTTAAAACAACCCTACAAATACTATCTTCATTATGATAAGCTTCTCCTGTTTCTGAATTCTATTACGAAAGCTTATTACAGTGAGGTACGAAATTAAATCTGTGATAATATTAAGCAGACAGTAGAAAAATAACGTTTTGTTTTGACGGTGAAAATCCCTGTTGTCGGTATTAAGGCACATTATAATACGAGTGTTTATTTTGCGTTTTAAAATTTTGTTTTACGTGAATAATAAAAACTAATTATCACTTACTTCAGTGAAGGTAAACATCGTGAGGAAACCTGCACACCTGTGTTCTGCATAAAGTTCTCAAAGGTGTGTGTAGTCAATTCGCATTTCGCCAGCGTGCTAAGTCTTGTACATTGTGACATGAGACCTGAGCCCAGCAGTGGGACAGTTATGGGTTGCGATGATAATGATAATGACGAAAGATTATACGATTTGAAAGTGGTTTTTGGGACACTTCTATATTACATTGAAATTTAAATAATTGCTTATGTATATATTTTTGTATGTTTTTAGATTAGTTTTTTGTATCTTTAGTCAGCAATTTGTTTCACTTATGTTGTTTTGCAAATAAAACTTTACGTCATTAAATAATTTTGCATTTGAATTTCAATTAGGGTTAGCGTACTTTGTTACGGTTCATTTAAACTTCTTCAGCAATAAAAAGGAACAATTCATCCACCTCAAAAGGCCGTTGTATCTCAATCGTTGCAGTCGTATCGTTACCGAAATAAATTTAGATTTAAGAGCCCATTAGCGTCTTTATAGTCTTAAATCTAAGCCGAGTACGTATCAGTTTCTTTAACGAGTTTCTTGGATTCGTGAGTTCTGTTACACTGTAGTAATTAATGTGTAAGAAGAGAACAAAGGTAGGTAATTATTAACGCATTCCCTTCCTAACATGAAGCATGATCGTTATTCGTCGGGTAATTTGTTCGTTTATTTTATGCTTGGTACTTAGTAATGAGATTGTTATGATAAAAGAGTAGAGGTGTATTCCTAAATATTGGGTTTTTAAAATTGGTTTGGCAACTTTAGTAACTAAAACTAAACTAGGTACTCTTACTACTCAAAGGCTAGTTAGTGTTCGGATTACTTTTTGAAACTGGCGTGTTTTAATTTGCTTCCATACAAAGGCTATCCTTAAAATCTAATGATAAAATCAGGGAATACAGCTTGGCTTTGTACACTATTTTCAATCCTAGACACGAACTTAGAACGCGTAGGTACCTACTCCTCGAAGTTGATTCATTGTGGATTCTTGTGGGTAAGTGACCAACTAACATGAGAGAGGAAAGTTTGTAAGCCAGTTAAAAACCTACTACAGTTACCTAACATGCAGTTGCCTAGTTCAGTTGATTACTTAGAGTTCTTCACGGATATGCGATCAAAATTTGCAGCTCGATAACACTACATAATACTTCAAGATACCACCAAGTAGACGTAAAGATGAACATCAGATTACCATGGCATGTACCATACCTACTCATACCTACATACACATACTCATACGTACTCGTACATACTCCACTAACGCCAGAACGCGTTATATCCGTATGAGACGTCGGGAAACGAAATATCCGCTGGAAATAGCGACAGCAATCTGAAATGCCAGGTGGCAAGTACTGAAACATAGTCTGGTTCTTTCTT